>CM071575.1:36486151-36525778 GCA_036426205.1 Ascaphus truei | reverse complement strand
CCACACACCCAAAAACACACACCACCAGCAGTGGAATGAGATAAAAGACCAGCGCAACGCAATGTTGGAAGTACTTTCACATTATATGAACAATGAAAATGTTATAATATCTGCCGTTACTGTAAGTTTAGAACATATCAAGACTGTCTGCACTAGGCGTATGTTATCCGAGCACCGCTCCCGTGGCATCGGGAACAAACCTTCGTCAGGGGCCACCAGTATGTGGTACAGCTGAACCTCAGAGTGGAGTCTGTATATGTACTGTATGTAGCTGTTCTCAATGTCGCTCCGGAGGGACGTCCCTGGCATATGGAGAAAGAACTCCGTCCAGTCTGTCGAGAACGACAGTGGAAGAGCAGACACAACGCCCGTACAGCTCACAACTCGGCTCCTCTGTGCAGTTGCGCGACAAACGCAAAGTGATGACAGCCGTCAGCTGGTTATGGCGCGCTCAGACAATTGGCAGTGGGCACCCGTTTACTTCTTGATTCAGACTGGACGATACCCGTTAGATAGTGGAGGAATCTCTCGTAAAACAGTATCCTTACAGCGTTTACGTAGCCAAAGGCCCCTTTCCACACACCACCACACACCTTAGACAAGCTCCGTACCGATCACAAAACAAGGTTGTGCTAAGAATATTTTTTTTTCTGGTAGAAACTAGATCATTAAATAATAACGCCTGACTTGGAAGGATAACGTATGAATATTAAGGTGTGATTTCCCAATAAATAATCATTAAAACCACTTTTTAAATTTGCATATCTATACATTTTGCTCTAAATAGATATTATCTTTGGGTAGGTGTGGCCAGGTACAGGCGTGGCCAGGTACAGACATGGCCAGGTACAGGCGTGGCCAGGTACAGACATGGCCAGGTACAGGCGTGGCCAGGTACAGGCGCTGTTGCTGTAACATTCTCTACTTCCTAATTCCTTTCATGCCGATGTACAGCGCAAGATTTGCTTTCCTAATGTACATCACAACAATGTCAATCCAATTTCTCAGGATGGAAGCCATTCTCCAGAACGGTAACGTTCTATAATTGTTTAAGACCTCAGGAGTACGAAGCTGGATGAAGGAAGCGGGCATGGAAGATCAGGAGTTCGCGCTGGCACGTGTAGAGCGGGATGGGAGAGCTCAGGTAGAATTAATGAGGTCATGAAACTATGTGTGATGGGAAGAAAGAGAGCGTCTCAGTCGAAGTAAAGCACGGGGGAGCCTGAGTTACAGGGCTGGGAGGTCGCTCAGCTGAGTGATGAAGGCACGGTGGTGAAGCGGGGACCTGGGGAAGGACAGCGGCTCAGGTGAGTAAGGACAACCTGATCATCGGAACGGGGGTGATGTGAAGCAGGGGAACTGGGAGAAGGAGCGCGGCCTCAGTGAGTAAAGGACAACTGACTGGCACATGGAGTGTGACGCAGTCGGGAAACTGGGAGAACGCGAGCATCAGTGATTAACGGACAACGTGACTGGCACTGAGCTGTAGAGCAGGGAACTGGGAGAAGGAAGCGGCTCAGTTGAGTAAACAGACACGACTGTGCAACTGAGTGTGAAAGTCAGGGGAACCTGGAGAAAGTTCCTAGCTCAGGAGTAACGACACTGACTGGCACTGAGTGTGATTAAGTCAGGGGGAACTGGAGAAGAGTCAGCGGCTGCAGTGAGTAAAGACACGACTGGCCCTGAGTTGTGAAGCAGAGGGACACTGAGGGAAGTGAGCGCGAACGAGATCAAAGACCCTATCCCTGGCACTGATGTGACGCAGGGGAACCTGGGAGAACGCGGCTCAGATGAGTAAGACCCTGACGTGGCATGGGGTGACAGGGGAAACCTGGGATAAGGGTCGACTAGTGGAGTAAGAACATGACTGGCACTGAAGTAGTGTAAGCGGGGAACCTGGGAGAGAGAGAGGGCGGCTCAGTTGAGGTAAGACACTGACTGGCAACTTAGAGTGTGAGCAGGGGACCTGGTAGAAGCGCGGCTCAGACGCGTAAAGACACTGACTGGCACTGAGTGTGAGAGGGCGAACCTGGGGAGACAGCAGCTGGCTCAGCTGGTAAGATAACTGACTGGCACGAAGTGTGAAGCAGGGGTTAACCTGTGGAGAAGAGCGACTCAGTGAGTCAAGAGCACTAGACTGGCACTGAGTGTGAAAGGCAGGGAACCTGGGAAGAAGGAGCGGCGCATTGAGTAAACAACAGTGACTGGCACTGGTGTGAAGCAGGGGAACGGGGAGAATGGGTGCCTCAGGGTAAAGACACTGGTACTGCACGGAGTGGTTCAGCATGGGAACCTGGGGAAGCAGCGTCATGAGTAAAAAAAGACACTGACTGGCCCTCGAGTGTGAAGCCAGGGAACCCTGGGAAGAGCGCGAGGGCCTCAGTGAGTAAGCTACACTGACTGGCACTGAGTGTGAGCAGGGAAACCTGGGAGAAGGAGCGCGCCTTTCTCAGTGATAAAGACACGTGACTGGCACTGCGTGTGAAGCAGGGGAACACCTGGATAAGGAGCGGCTCGTGAGTAAAGACACTGACTGACACTGAGGTCGAAGCAGGGGAACCTGGGACCTGACTTCGGCAAGTCGTTATCTATCGTTGCTCAGAACCAATGATTGTAAGTTCCCACGGGCAGGCTGGCACTGAAATGTGTGAAGACCCTGGGACATACGAACATGAGAATTATTAATAGATGAATGGGTGCTCGGCAATATTTTATTGCTTGAGGAAAATCTGCTTAAAGATCTCACATGTTCTACTGTAGCATAACTGACATTCCGTAAGTTAATAATTTAGCTATGTTTTGAACGAGCACCCAGTGTTGTTGAGGGGAAGGGGGCTTGCGTCAGTCCGGTCTCTAGTTTCTTTCGATCCCGCTAATTGATCTTGACACCTCGCTCATGGCTACTCTCGATATCGCGTCGTGAAGTCTATGTTGGACTCTCTGGTTGACCGATACCCTGTTTGACCTTTGCTTCAGTGCTAAATCCCCACGACCACCTACTCCCCCTTCTCTGTTACTCACTGTGCTTGACCGGACCTTTCGTACGTTGTTTACTTATGCAAGTCCTTTACTCTTTTCCTCAGCCACCTAATCAGTTCATATTCCCCTGCCGCTCTTTTAGATACTTCTCTCACCCTGCAAATTCTCTGTACTAACACTACTAACTAGTACATGCCTCCCCATATAAGTTCCTTTTATTTTTCTATCCTATTATCGAGGCATTCCCTTTTGCGATTACTTCCTCGCACGAACAATCATCCTGCTCCCCAGAACTTCTTCTTCCGGATAAATCACGCTCCTCTTACATCCCCAACGTCCCCTAGTCTAGCCTCTCGGTATATTGTCTCGTTGTATCATTTTTACCTCTCATCTTTATCACCGTGTAGTCCCTCCGTATCCTCCTCTTTTTTTCACCCGGCGGGCTTCGCTATCCAATACCATGTGAATCTGCCTATCATAATGGCTGTACCGATGGGACAGAAAACTGGTGAGCCTGGGGGGCGGAGGCGCTCAGGAAAGAATATTTACTTCTTTTACTGGTTTTGCAACACCGGCTTGTGTTAACTGATGTTTTCACCCACACACAGGTGTCTGATGCAGTGTGGATGATAACCATACTGGTTTTATGGCTCAAAGGTGTTCTATTGTAGCCAAGCTTGCGTAACATGGACCACGATGTCCTCTTGCATTAGGGGCACGAAGGGGGCTCTCTGTTTTTACCAGAGTGCCACTGCCATTTGTCATTTACAGAATTGAAAATCCACTCTTTTTTGCTAAAAATGTAACTTTATGAAGTGCATGTTCCACGGGAACGTGTGCCCCCTTCCTTTAGCTAGATGTGTGAGATAGGGGGTCTGCTTCAGTTCACTCTGAGGACCCCCTGCATCCTGCAATTGTGTCCTTGGAGAGAAAGGGTTAGTATGGTGCTCCAAGCTTTGAACTCCATCACTAATCAACAAGTACAGAGGGGCCACCTTCCGGGACATTAAATAATGTGCAACCTAATAGAGGCTCCAGTTACCCCTGAAGGCAGGGGTAAGTTGCATAAAAACACCCACCCCTCACCTCATTGGGCTGCGCCCCATCGGTATACGCACATAGGTGAAGTCACCAGGGATCCTCTCAGTTTGCCGGCTGTCTGCCAAGGGAAAATTTCCAGTACAGCGCCTGTGATGCAACGCACAGCCAAGAAAGGTGGTACCAGCAGGTACTGGCAAAAATCTTCTTTATATAGAGGAACATTAAAAAACGGTAAGGCTGCAACCTTCTAGCGTTTCGTGCAGTGAAAATTGCATTTATCAAGAAGTCTTGATAAGTGCAATTTTCCTCACAAACGCGTTAGAGAAGGTTGCAGCCTTCCGTTTTTATGACCAGACCTGCTCGTCACACACCATTCTTGCTATGTGGTTGACTCACAAATAGCCTTGACCGGGGGGGGTTGTGTCCATTAGGGTCTTAAACCTCCCGAACGAATACCGGGGTCAATGGAAGCACAGCAGAAGCTAGATGTCACAGATTCCTATGGCCCAGGAGACTTATATCCCTTTTGTTCTCCCTGCGGGGTAGAGTAATGGGGGCGCCTTAGGAAGGGTATCGGCCGAAAGTCAGGGGGTCCCGGAGCTGAAATCAACTGCAGTTACTCCCGAGACCCCCTGCTTTTCCCATCTATGTGAAAAATAATGTAAACGAAAAGTGCTAGCGTAAACCATAACCTATAAGAAAGGGTCGCACACTAGCCGTTTCCCAGAGCCTTCGGGCAAAAGAACATTTCCTCCTCAATGTACGTTGGTTTACATTTTGTGAAGTCCAGTTCGCATTACTTCACTATTGGACCACTGTGTGCACATAGTTTGTATCCTTTTTTGGTTCAATCATAATCCTGAGGGTCTTCGTGGGGTCTGTTTGTCCGTCTCTCGCTGCCAAAACTGGCAGAAACTGGCTCAAAACAAGCTGCAAGACCGAGTTATCACAGGAGAAAAAGTTCCATCGACCTTTCCTCAGAGAAAATGGGAAGTTGTTCCCCAGTTCTTTTGCACGTCACTTTGGCAACATTGAACGTTATGTACCGCGGCAAAATGGGCAAAAACGTTGCTGTTCACGCGGTGCGGAAACTCTGCGTGGGTGCTAAAGGAGTAAAAAGAAACGAAGGAGCGACCAGAGGTAAATGTTAATGCATCCCCTGTATAATGAGTATCTTGCTTAAAAGAAGAGACAAAGAAGGGGCCTCTCTCTGAGTGTCAATGAGCTAGGGCGACAATTCCTTGTTCCCATGTTGCTCGTTTTCTATCTTTTCCCTGCTCAATAACGCCTTTAAATCCTTTCTCGCTTTCCATTCTTCCTCCTGTATACATTGTTGGAGCAAACTGATACAATTAGCATTTCATTCAGAAATCACACAACTGACTTCCCTTTTTTTTTTTTGATACTTTTTCCGAAAATATGACAATCTGGAACTTACATTTGTTTTATTTTTGTCACTGGACACAAAGCCAAATGGAGAGGCATCATCGGACAGGGGAAACTCCGGTCCCACCTCAGGGTCTGTTCTGGTAACTTTAGACACACCAGTACTCTTCCTGTAATGATCGAGCATCCAACATTAGACTGTACATCTAGTGAGCTTTGGATTGCGTTGGGCACTGTAACACTCATGTGTCAGCTCTGCGCACACGGAGCACGGGTGTGTGGCTGACTTCCATAGCGCGTGGTGGCCTGGTAAATAAAATATCTCCTCTTACTCCTTGCAGGATCATTTCAGTGGGAAACATGAGGTCTCCATCTTCTTGGCGTGAGCATAGCTCTGCTTTATCGTGTCTTTGGTGATCCCTGATCGGTCTGCACATGATGATGACCATCGACAAGGGACCATACCCATGGTGACCATAACAACAGTGACCATGGTAATCAATACACCACATCACCACCATCATTCACAATCCTCATACATCATCATCCCTCATTTGAAAGAAAACATCCACCAAGCAATATCATCATTCCATGACACTCCTGGCTTGCCACAAGCTTAGCACCCAGACCAATGCTGCGCGTTGCATTCAGTCTATATAGCACATCCAGCTTTTAGTGACACAACCAAGGAATATTTTCTATGCTCCCCGGTGAGTTATTTCCATATTTTAGATATGATTCTCCTGGCGCCAAGTCCAGTACCTCCGACCAGATCCTAAAGGGCCTGGGCTTTAACATCTTCGAATCCAGAGCAAGACACCACACACGCCGGGTTTCACATTCTCCTGCACAGCTTATGACCCCAGACAGTGAGCTTCAGCTCAGCAGTGGGAATGCCCTCTTACATATACAAAGAGGACTGAAACTGCTTGCGCAGAAGTGTCTATCGATGTTCAAAAGCTTTTTACGAGGCAAATGCATTTTGCTAATATCTACTGATTTCAAAATTCGGAGTGCAGCAACGACGCAGAACTACAACGATTATGTGGGGAAGTAGAAACCAATGTGAAAAATCGTTGTTTTGATTATAGTAGGCAGTGTTGACTCACATGACAGTGTTTTTGGTTTGTCTTATTAATAACATTATTTCAGAGGTAGTCATAAAACTTATCATCGGTTTAATTTGTTGTGTAAGATTGACTCTGCTCTAATTGTTAAGTATCCTTGGGGAATCCAATGGTCGAATGCTGTCCATAGGGTAATTAACAGTTTGGGATTTCAAATTGGTAATTAAGTAGAGATCTTGAAAACCCGGTGATTGCTACAGAGACTTGAACTTGATGTTTTCTGCAGCTATTCCATCATTTCCCATCTACTGCATGGTTCATCACGGCGGAACATGGTCCACACCCTTTTTTTGGCAAGCGTATAGCATTAAGGGGCTGAGTGGGAGACAGCTTTTCTCCTCAATAAGACATAATATATACCTGTGTAACTTTAACCATTCCCCTCAACTAATTCTTGTAATAAAAGCTTAGTATTCAAATTGTATGTACTATTATCTAATTCACATGTGTTAAAGTTTATTTGTATTTAATCATTGCCAATGATGTCACCGTATATAACGGAAGCTGATGTTTTTAACGGATAGATTTTAGATATGTGTGCTTGATGCCGCAGTCGCATCTGGTGGAATCCATATAAAGTGGGATAAGTCGTTGTACTCCTCGATTCCGTGGAATCGGACATGAAGCATTTCTTCTTCTTTCTATCTGCAGAAATTGGATAAGGCCATTTGAGAGGAGCAGACGAGGTAGGAAAACTCAATGTGGAGAGAACACTGTTGTGAAAGGTGCGAGGATGTCACAGTACTGGTCATGTACACACGGGCGTATGACGGCGAGCTGGCCTGTGTGGTGGTAGAGATCCCCTACGCACGCAATGCCCTCTCTGCACTGATTTATTTGCCATTATCAATGAAAATGGAAACAAGTGAATGAAGGTTTTCAGAACTGACCGTGAAGAGGTGGAAAACGTCAATTAGGCGGCAGTAGGCTCCATTTTTCTACTATTTCAGCGGGGGGGGATAAGGGGGCTTATACTCCATTCCTCAAGGCCACCAACAGGTCCAGAGGTTTTCAGATATCCTTGCTTGCACACAGGTCTGCTCGGTCAAAGACTGGCCCCTGATTGATTTCACCATGTGCTAAGCAGGGATTCCGAAACCTGACCTGTTTGGTTGGCCTTAGGACTGGAGTTGGCCACGCTGTACTACAGTTCGGGATATTGATCCATGTAAACATCATAAAAAGATTCATATTAGGGGACGGTTAAAGTTTCCTGGTGCTTCGATTGAGCGCATTTGTTGCGGCTTCCGGCTAATCAAATAGTACTGAAGCTTTTAAAACAATATCACATTTCTACATCCCATATACAATCTGCATTGTACAGCTGTCGCGATCGTAGCTTCCTCAAGCTTCAGTAAATCCGCATGTGGATGAGCCGCCTGCTGCTTTTTTCTCTGCTGCTGGGAAAGTCGCGGCCAGGTTTGCGTGGCATCCCGTGGCACCCTGTGGCACCCTGTGGCACCCTGTGGCACCCTGTGGCTGCTAACTCAATAACTCTTGTCATTCCCCCCCTTCCTATTTCATGTTGTGGAACAAGAAAGTCTGATACAATGCAGATCAAAGTCTCCTGACTGCAAAACTGGAGCACAGAGCACACAAGCACCCCACCATCCCGTCATCCTCTAGGCCCCCCACTCTCCCACACCTTCCACCATCCTCTCACCTCCCACCCACCCCTCATACTCTCAAACCCCCTCCCCTCATACTCTCAACCAACCACCCTTCCTTCTATCTCACAGCCCCCCACCCTTCCTCAATACAAATCTGCCTCCCCTCCCTCCTGCCCTTCCTCATCCTCTCACTCTCCCCCCCCACCCTTCCTTCATCCTCACACACCCCACCCTTCCCTCATACTCTCCCTCCCCTCCCTCCACCCTTCCCTCATCCTCTCACTCCCCCCCACTTCCCCATCCTCATCACCCGCCCGATATTTGCTTTCCTGTGGAGGGTTTTTGTCACTTTTTTTACTCACCATAACTTAACTCAGTATTATGGTATATATATATATATATATATATATATATACTTTCCCATGATTATTGCTATCTCAAAGCTCACTATCCACTGGCCACAAATATAGAGCTCCAATAATTACCTGCACGGCGACTGTTGCATTATACATGGGGTACTCAACGCCAGTGCTCATTGCCCCCCCTCCCCCCCACCAGGCCAGGTTTTCAAGATATCCCAGCTTCAGCACGAGTGTCTAAATTATTCCCTGCTTCAGCACAGGTGACAATCTTTGACTGAGCCTCTGATTGAGCCACCTGTGCTGAATAAGGGGTATCCTGAAAACCTGACCTGTTGGAGGGGGCATGAGGATTGGAGCTGAATTATACCACAAGAACCCAAGCCGAATTGTTATAAAAGAGATGGCATGTCTCTGCACAGTGTCACGTCGTCATTTATCAAACTCCAGTGATAAGAGCTGAATTAGCCCCAGCTACTTCCATTCATTTTTCAGGCTCCTTGCCAATTCATTGGAGCCTGTTTAAATGCAGCAAGCAAAAGTGCCCTCCCGATCTTTCCAAATGCTCACTAAATGGTTTCAATCTATTCACTAAGCTCAGCTCATGCTGAGAATTGTCATTTTGTGTGTCACATTGTGGTTTCAATTATTATTATTATTATTATTAACCTCTACCTTACTAAAAAAGGGTGACTAATAACGTGTTAGAAGCCCCCAGCTACTAAAGATGTAACATCTACAAAGTCCTATTTTGAAATGGAAGTTTCACCTAGAAAGTTGTATAAAAAGTAAGGATGGGTACACTGGGGTTTTGCTTGTGGCTCTGAAGGGAGTAGGAGAGGCTTAGTGAGTAAAGACACACTGTAAGCAATGACACTGAGTTTGAATCTGGTTCAAATCCCGGTGTCGGCTCCTTGTGACCTTGGGCAAGTCACTTTATCTCCCTGTGCCTCAGGTACCAAAAACATAGATTGTAAGCTCACCTGGGCAGGGACTGTGTCTGTAACAATTACTATGTGCTGCGTACCACGCGCTATACTGCAATTGCAAAGCATTTTGCGTCTTTGAGAGGAAAGCGCTATATGACTTAAATAGTCTCTAGTTAAAAATTATTTTTTTGGTTTAGAATTCCTCCGATCTGATAAAAACTTTTTTCACACACAATACATTTCATACCACTTTGCTTGCAGGTGATATTCTGAGCAATTCTCCCCATGTTCATGAACAATTCAGTGACCGTATATTCGTCTTGCTAAGGCCGAGGCCCCGGTGTCGGCGCTGCACGCGCGCCTGCCAGGCTGGCGGCACGTGCAACTGAGATCTCCGGTCTGCGGTGTGCTGCAGGGGGAAAGACGGGGTGGGCATGGCTGGGGGCGTGGCCAGGACGTCACCCGGCAGGTTTGCCCTCATTGGCTGAACCGCCGGGGGCGTGGCCAGCGCTCCTTCGCAAGTTGTGAACACAGATTTCCCGTCTTCAGAGAAATCTGGTCACGCAACGTGGTGGGCAGCAGGCCCGGCCCCAATGAGGGGCGGCTCTTGTCCCTGCAGCGCACGCCCAAGCAGGCGTTGCAGCAGGCAGCGGGGACCTAGCCTAAAATTTCATTTCAGAACATCACTGCACATTAAAGAAACCATCCAGATATTGCTGTGTTCCAACACTTTTGAAGTGATAATGAGGGGCTTCAGGCTGTCCTTGCTGACAAAGAACCGAAGACTGACACTGAATGGCCCAAGGTGAAGAGGGATAATTAAACCTTTGCCTTAATTTGGATTTAGCGTGTCAGCTATGTCAAACCAAGTAGAAGATAATAGCATTAACACAGAGCAGTGTTAATTCTCATCAACATTTTGTTTTAGCTGTAGATATGTGTGAAGCAGGGATATCCTGAAAACCTCTTCTCCTGGTGGCCCTTGAGGACTGGAGTTGCCCACTCCTGGTGTGGAGGGAAGTTTACAAAATATTCTATTCAGCATACATTCTTTAAGCATCACCTTATACCCAATTATCCATGTTGGTATTTTTTATTCCCCTTCTTCATATTCAGCAGAAATGTGGTAGCCTTAAGAAAAGGCTGATATGGTAAAACATGTAAATGAAGCCTTTCTTGGTAAACAACAGTTTTGGAGGAGCAATTGAGCAGAATACAAAGAATGGCAGACACCAGCAATCATAGTAGTAATCTGATCAGTGACTGTACACTGCAGTTTAACGTGTTTATACAAAGAACATTTATCCAATTAATATAACACTTTCACTTCCAGAACACGTTGCGATTATTATTCCGTGATCTCCTCTATGGTGGAATCCTGGCAGACCTTTAATGAAGCTACAGTAGGTCTTCCACCAACGCGGATACCCAACAACAGAATATTGTCATCCATTTAAATGGGGCTCTTCTGAGATATTTGGAAGTAAAGGAAATAGTTGAAATTCACTATTACTGAGGGGGCTATTTATTAAACTGAGAGTGCCTATAGGGGCACTATGTATGTATGTATGTGTATCTTTTATAGTGACGTATATATATAGTGCCATCCATGTACATAGTGCTTTACAGCAGTAATACATGGGAAATAATAGGAATAAGTGCTTCATACATAAAAATAGACATTAGGAAAAGAAGTCCCTCCCTGAAGAGTTTACAATCTAATTGAATTAAATTGGTGATTCCTTGCCATAGTGCCTCTCGTCTCCAGCCTCTCCTCGTGTTCCTCATCTCTGGGACGTCACATTGCGACGTAGCCGAGATAACGAACAGGAGGAGATACCGCAGTAGGTAAGAGGCCCCAATGTTCTCCCCCGGCACCGAGCACCTCTAAATTCCAAGCCGGCCCTGGCATTGACCCTGAATGTGCTTGTTCGTAACATTTCCGTTGCAAAAAGGATAATACGGTTTGTGTAGCAGCCATCCTCATCATGACTGAAAATTAAATGTGCTATTCAGCATCCTTAGCAAGTCAACACATTTGTTTTGTTAATTAGTACACAAAAATGTAATTGTAGTACAAAAAATAGAAAGCCTTTTATGATGGCTCCATTTACAGTATAACGTACAATCAAAATGCAAACAGCAATGTAAATGTAACTGTTTCTATTGAAAAAGAGTACTTATTTCACAAAGCAGATTCTAGTCATTTAGTATTGGATCATTGGGCACTTTTATCCTGATGGCATTAGTTATGCAAAGCTTTACAATTCTTTTTAATGAATTTTGTAATTAATATAAATTTCCTTTTTGATAACACAATCTATTTAATGTGTAAGGGGTGGGGCAGCACATGCTATGAATCTGTATTTATCACGGTGGGAAATTGTTAATTTATTGTACACACAAAAGAAATGTATCCGGCTGTGGCAATTTTTTTAATTACCCAAGAATGAGTTAAGTACAAGATATTTTAGTTAAAGTCGCCTGTATTCATCTTCTGTTGTCCTACTCATTGCTTACCATGTCAGTTTTTTAATGTTAGGTTTCTATAAGGGAAAATGAAATCCTAATGATGGATACTGGAGATATGAGTCGCTAGAAGCTGTTAACCAGAAATTCAAACACTGCCAGGCCATGCAATTATTGTAAGCTTATAAACATGAGCTCCTCCTGCTTTCATTGCGGGGGGAATCTGAAATTACTGTACATCACTATGCTGCTAAGATGCAAACATGTAATGCTGACTCTGAGCTCTTAGTGTACTCTTGATGAGAGCAGTACAAAGTTACCAAGCTAGCCCATAATGCGATATTGTTACAAGCTCTCCGTGTAAGTTCCAGTTCAGCTGTGAAGACTATATGAAAGTATTCAACCGCAAATCATCAGAGGTCATGGCGTTGTTTTAGAAAACTAGGGATAATATTATTGGTTGAGCATGCACACGACACAGTACAAAATCAGTAGGTGCGCCAGTGCTGTCAGGGAGGCTTCCTATTGAGGGATCCCCAGTACCTATAGAATCTAGTTCATCTTAATGTTAGGCAGCCGACACTAAAAAAAAAAAAAGCGTGTGTGCCGAGCATGCGCATTTGAAGTGAAACTTCTTTGTCTTTTATCACTGTTTTGTTACAGAAATTGTATTTGGGATTGTAATGTTTTTATTTAAAAATCACAATTTCAGTGACAAAACGCAAAGAAGTTTGACTACGAACGAGCTGGCAGCTGCTGCGCATGCGCTGTGAGCCTGCCACTGCTGCGCATGTGCGCCGTGAGCCTGCCACTGCTGCGCATGTGCGCCATGCCGGTGGCAGCTGCGCATGCGCGTGGCCCCGGTGGCGGCTGCGCATGCGGCAGCCTCTTTTGCCCACAATGACGTGTACCGACGGCCTCTTTTGCCCACAACGACGTCACTTCCGTTACTCTACTTCCGTCACCCTGAAGGTGATTGGTGCAAGCGAAATTTTTGTAGGTGCCAGCAAAGAAGTTTCACTTCAAAAAATCAAAAATTGAAAATGTATTGAAGTTACATATAAGGTTGCCAGGTGTCCTGTATTAGGACACTCTGTCCAGTTAAAATGAGGGGTAATACTGGACATGTATTATTGTGCATTATTGGGTAAACCTGTGGGGGTTAAAAAAACTCTGGTTTGTTGAGCAGGAGAGTTAAATAGACTCGGAGAGAGATGGCTGGAGAGGTTCTAGCCTTTTTAAAAGCACTGCCTAATGTTCTCCCATGGGATCTTATTTCCTAAAGTTCAGGTGTGCATGGGGAACGCCTGATGTCAGATCTTCAAGGCCCACACCAAAGGCCCTTTACATAGCGTGTCTGCAGAGCAGTAGCGGCTGGACGCTGATCCCGGCTTCCGTTCCGGTTCCTGCTTTCACGCTCCTCTCCCCTCAAGACAAAAGTGCATTTGCTTCCGTTGTAGCGAGTCCTACCCTCATTGCTGTGGTTCACACTGAAGCAGGGCTGTGCTTGGAGGACAGTTCCTGGTGTAGATCACGTTAACGCGAAACTGTACCTGGAGAGCAATTAACGTGCAGTGTATTGTATTGTATGTCTTTATTTATATAGCGCCATAAATGTACATAGCGCTTCACAGTAGTAATACATGTTATATAAATAACAAATAATATAAATAACAGATCATGGGAATAAGTGCTTCAGACATACTGTAAAAGTAACATTAAGGAAGGAGTCCCTGCTCCGAGGAGCTTACAATCTAATTGGTAGGTAGGGAGAACGTACAGAGACAGTAGGAGGGAATACTAGTAAGTGCGTCTGCAGGGGGCCAAGCTTTATGTGTCATGTGTCCATGATTATCCACCAAGTACTGGGATTAAAGTATGTGGAGATATTCTGTAGTGATTGAACCTACACAAACGGAAGACACCGATGCATGTTTCCCACCTCTTGGTCGGGGAGTTTATTCCACGCTCAAACTTTCCATTTCCACCTGCGAGATTTAAGGCCCGCAAAACTATACGTTGCAATGCAAATTATCAGATTTAACCATCCAAACAACTACTACATCAAACTAGTCAAAAGGCCCCAATCAATAAACATCATATATAAAATACATTATAGATGATGTAAATCCCTCACGTAAACCTAGAGGTGTCAAAGAATCTAATAAATATATGCATTTCGTGTAACAACAAAATTATCTCCTTGACGTGATTCTAAATGTATTTCTTCCATTCCAATTAATCATTAACATGCACCAAATTGAATGTCTTGCTACACTACTTATTTCGGAATGATTAATTATGTCATTTTTATGTTCCAACATCCGTCTCATAAACTTTTTGTTTTCCCCACATACATTTTCGAGCATGGGCACTGTAGCATATCAATTATTCTTGTACTCTTACAATTGATAACATTTGAAATTTTGTAGCACATTTTAGAATCCGAAGAAAAAAATACCTTTGTTTTTCACAAATGTACAGTTACCGCATTTAAAGCTGCCATACATCTTACAGTTCTCCCCCTACCAAAGTGGCCATGACTAGCAACATATTGGCTATTGACCAGCAAGTTGGTTAAATTGTGGGATCTCCTACTATTTTGGGATAATCCCCAATAATCTGTTTTAGATCACAAACTTGTTGTAACACGTGCCAACGTTTTTGTAAGATCCCTTTTCCTTCTTCCAATGTGATCCATAATCACCTCCTCTAAACAGATCATCCTTATTAGCTCACATACAGCCCTTAGATATACAGTACTTTGTCTGGAGTTTCCTCTATCCCTAAATCTTTTGGTCATGTTACCGGCATGTCTCTCAAAGGACTCATCTATGTAACAGTTTCTCTTCAACTGTAGAAACCATCCAAAATGGATTCACCTAATTATGATTGTTATGTGTTGGCTACTATTGTACAAGGAAGGAGTGATAACGGTACGAAGGAGAACCGACCGGAAAAGTCCCTGTAACGCAAGCAACGTCAGGACTCCTTTTTTGTTCCATTTTAGCTCAGCTTTCCTTAGTGCACCTGCTTGTAACATTGACCATGGGTTATCCTAGGTATCCTTTCGTGTTGGCTACTAGCCAGAAGGAAGTTGTTAGTTGCCTTGGGTTTCTGATAAACTTTAGTAGCCATAGAATCCCTTTGCTTCTTGATGTCCAGATCCAGAAATACTGCTGTGTCAATACTCCTAGCACAGGTCAATTTCAAGTTCATATTGTTATTATTCAGGACATCTACATACTGATTGAAAGTCTCAGAAGGGCCTTTACAAATCAAAAAATATCATCAATATAGAATAGCCAGAGTCCAATATGTGCCGTAAACACATCCATGCAGTCAGCAAACACCATGTGCTACTCCCATCAACTGAGGTACAAGCATGCATGTGTTGGGGCACACGTGGCCCCCTTTGCCATGCCTTGAATCTGCAGATAAAATCTGTTTTCGCTTGAGAAGAAACCATTGTTTTTGAATTAGGGTCACGGAGCTACTGTGCTATTTTACTCGCGGGATCATGCTGGCAGATGCAATAACGTTGGTTACATCAGTGCCCACCTACAGGTACTATGACATGGACATATACAAAGACTCCACATCCAGTGTTACCAATAAAGCATGATCTTTAATATGGATATAATTTAGTCTCTTCAGAACATCGGCCGTGTCCTTTCCATTGGATGGTAGACTATTTAAGAAGGGTCTATGAATTTCGGCATCATAACAACTTACTCTCCCAGTCACACTGCCTATGTCGGAAACAATGGGCCAAATTGGTGGCGTATCCATGTGCACCTTAGGAATTGTACGAAAGTTTGCTATTTTAGGATGTTAAACTTTCATAAACATGTACAGTACACCTGCCTATTAATTAAACATTTCTCAAAAGTCTTGCTAAAATTTCAAAGAGGGCATTCTTAATTGATGTTGTGGGATCAGAGGACATTTTTTATAACTTTTAGCGTTGTTTAACTGCCTAAGTATTTCCCTTTCGTAGAAATCCTCCTTCATTAAAACAATATTGCCTCCCTTAACAGATGGCTTTATGATAATACCCTTCCATCTTTGAAGGTCTTTTCAAGTCCTTTGTTTGCTGCCTGTTTAATTACGAAGGCCCCAATATTTACTAGATTTCATTTCCTGTTGAACTAGGCCCCAAACATATTTCTACATTAGAGTAATAAGTCAAGGGTAAAATATATGGAGACAGGCCCAGAACCCCAGATCCACAAAACTCCACTAAGTCACTTAAAGTGGTGTTAACCTAACTTAACTGAGAAGGAGCTCGGTGAGTAAAGACACTGACTCTATAAACAATGGCACAGAATTTGAATGTTATTGTCCTTTGAAAATACACTGTTAGTCTTAACATGTCTTTAGCTGACACCTGGTTCAATTCCCGGAGTCAGCTCCTTGTGACCTTAGGTAAGTCACTTCATCTCCCTGTGTGCACCAAAAATGTAGATTGTAAGCTCTATGGGACAGGGACTGTTTCTGTACTATACACTATTCTGTCATTGTGAAGCGCTTTGAGTCCCATTGGGAAAAAAGCCTTATATGAAATAAAATGATTATTATTATTAAAGTAATGTTAAGACTAACAGCATATCGCTCAGTATCTTCAAAGGACAATAACATCATGTTAAATAATGCTTTCTCCCATAAAGAGCACAGCGTTAACTATAACGGATGTTAGCGATAGTGCCATACAAATGATATGGTATTATAGCATTGCTTATCCCCTAAAGTCTGTTACAGTTACCATGGGGCTTAACAGTACTTTAGTTCAGTCATGGCTCAACTTGGCATTACTTCCATCCAGACCCCTTAATATGGCTTTGACAGAATGTGGGTCTTAGTGAAATCATGCCGCAGTTATTGATGATTTAACTAACATAGCGTTATTCCCTTAGAGTTAGTTCCCTCTCTTCCTTTCTCAACTCGAGCAAAGAACTTATTTCATGGTGTGGATTTAAGTCACTCTAAATTGTACTTAACGTCAAGTTATTGGATGATAACCCAACGTTATGTTGCAATAACGAGATGTTACGCCTATCCTATACTGAACAGTCATTAGCTTTGAGGATAAAGCTTTCTAGACATTATGTTAACTCTGGAAACATAATGTCCATTCCTGTCTTGGGTGACATATACAGATCATTATTATTATTATTATTATTTATTTATTTTAAATCTAAGCTCAACTAATAATTTAGCTTTAAATACAGAAATGTGGTAGAAAAGTCATTTATCCACCCAGCTTGTATCCCAGCCCCATTCATAAAAAAAAAATTAAACTACTGTATATCACTATATGGCAGAAGTTCTCAACTTCAGTCATCAAGACCCCCCCAACAGGTCAGGTTTTAAGGATATCCTTAATTCAGCACAGGTGGCTCAATCTGTGGCTCAGTCAAAGAACCTGCTTCAGCACAAGTGGCTCAGTCAAAGACTGAGCCACTGATTGAGCCACCTGTGCTGAAGCAGGGATATCTTGAAAACCTGACCGGTTGGGGTGGGGGCGGGGGGGTCTTGAGCACTGGAGTTGACAACCTCTGCTATTGTAGGGTTTTGTGTTGATCCCTAAAGAAAAAGGTGCCAGATCCCAGAACTCAGTTTGACTGAGTATCAAGCCAATGAAAATAGACATTAATTTACGTCAAACACAAAGACCTTCAACATCTGGCACTTACAATGAGGTCAACAGCTGCAATTACTAGAGGTTCTCAAAATGTTTTGGGGTCTTTATTCAGTAGGTAGAAGTTGGTAGTTATAATCTGCTTTGCTTTACATGGAAACTTGTACCTGGCATCAACAACAAACTATAGTTTGTAAATTAGATTCAAAGACTGATCCACCTACAGTAACGTACATACTGCACAGAGAACCTTTACATCTTAATGAGCCAGGAAAAAAAGGGCATGCTGCTATTCAGAAGTAAGACAATAAAACACCTTAGGCATAGGGTGACCAGATTTGTCCCGGCAAAAACCGGGACAAATGACACGCATGTGCAATCGGCGCTTGCCTACTGCGCATGTGCGATCGGCACTTGCCGGCTGCTCGTGCGAATGCGCAATCAGAGCTTGCCGATCACGCATGTAGACGTGCAGTCGGCAAGTGCCAATCGCGCATGCGCAGCCAACAGGCTACAAAACCACAACAGCACCCCAAAAAGTCGGGACAGAACCCTGAAAACCAGGACAGTCCCAGCTAAACCGGGACATCTGGTCGCCCTATTTAAGCACCAACTAACACTAGCAAATTGGAACCAAATGGTAATAAGTTCCACATGGCAAATCTTGTGTGATGGTTATAATATTTCTTAAATGCGCTTTTCATCTTTTTTTTTACTCAAAACATGCTCACCTCTGAGATACTGTAACTACATTCTAGACTGGTTTGATGTTCTATTAAATGGACATGCTGTGGTTAATAGGAGAACACACTTATATTTATTTTTACATTCTAAATCACAGGTTTCCGGTGTAGATTTGATTACTCAAACGTTTCTGTGAAAAAGACATATGTTTATACAGTATGCAGCACTTCTACAGACTCTTCCAAATGGTCTGAAAATGTATTTTCTTTGTGTATTTATTTTGTATATTTTCTCTGCTTATTCCTTAGCATATAAATATGTTTAAAAGGCAGAGTTACATACATACAGTAGGTGTTGCAATTGCATCAGTTCCTTTGTCTGCATGTTTCAGTCGGGAGTTTGAGGCACGTTGTATGCTGTTAATTACTTTTCCAAGACACGTTTCCTATTGTTTGACCAGGATTTGCACACGTTTTTTGTTACTCTGAAGATTCTTTTTAACAGAGGTGTGGTTCCAAACATCTGGATTAACTTCCTGTTTTTAATGTAGCAATACACATTTATGTTCAATGAGGTTACTGTGGCTAATTAATGACATTTTTGCGGACCTGTACCATGCAGCAAGATATCATTGATGCCCTAGAGCAGGGGTGGCCAACTTCAGTCCTTGAAAGCCTCCAAAAGATCAGGTTTTCAGGATATCCCTGCTTCAGCACAGGTGACTCAGTCTGATGGCCCTTGAGCGCTGAAGTTGGCCACCCCTGGCATAAAGAATCTATCTGAGTTGGGAGCCTGATAGCTGAGTGACAGAGGAAATAAGACATGTTACAATGTCTCTGTAATACTGTTCCTGTCTTATATATGCTTCATACCCCCTTCAATAATATGACAATCTAATGAAACTTAGTACTGACCCACTAACAATAACATCAGTATTAAGGGGCCAATGATATATACTCCGAAGCTGACGTTTGCATCTTTTGGATGCAAACGACCCCCATATGCAGTACTGCCAGAGAGGAAAAGAGCAGAGTTTGAACCATACCAAATATGGAAATTCTGCCTATATATAAATGTTAACTTTAGCCTTTGACATCTTTATGACATTGCTGTTAGACCTGCTTCCTCTCCAGCTCCTGAACATATCTGGTCAGGGTTCACCCTGAGGTTGTTTTTACTGTTGCATTCCTGTGACACACATAATTAATAAGCTGTCTTTGATGCAGTTAAACTCCGATTTCCCTTTTTTTAGTGCCAAAATTGGTTCATTTATAAAACAAAGAAAACACGACTGTCGTTGTGATATTTACCTTTTTATTATCTCTGTTGGCCTTTTATGTTCTGCTTCCCATTTGCATGGAAAGGTGTTGCTGTTTCATTATTGATGTTCAGAGACTTTAATCAGCTCATTTTACGCTTATCTTCTTTGGCTATTATCTTTGTTGGTTTTCACACGACAAATTATGGAAATGTTGCATATTATAGGAATATATTTAGAAAATCAGAGCAGCCAACTATTTTCAGCACTGTATTGTACCAAAAGAAACATCAAAGCTTCCCAAAACAATGGGAAGAAGGCTCCCAGAGACTGAGTATATACTTTGTTTTTTCCTTGGTGCTTATTGAAAGTTGCATGAATATATTGCTGGTGGCAGTTTTGATGATGGATGTGTCTTTTTTTTCTCACTGTGTTTATCATTTGCATATCCTATTATATAATGTTTACACCTCTATGTGTTATGCTTAAAAACAAAAGAGAGATAGAAGGTAAAACTGTGTCAAATTCTGGGTTGTGAATACTTTCTTGCAGAAATTCCAGACCAGTGACAACACTTTATATGGTCAACTTCTCCCTAGTCAGAGAAACCCCGTCACACAGAGATGGTTTTCTGCTAAGAATGGTAACTAGAAAAGGCCAGTGAGAAGCTAACTTGGTTCGGTTTTCGGACAAATTAATCACTAGCAAAACTGTTTCAAAGACAAAATTGAGAAACGTTGCACAGGGCCATCCCTTAAGGTTGGAGGAAAGGAGATTTCTCCAGCAAACAAAGGAAAGGGTTCTTTACAGTGAGGGCAGTTAAAATGTGGAATTCATTACCCCATGGAGACTGTGATGGCAGATACAATAGATTTGTTCAAAAAAAGGTTGGTCATATTTTTAGAAAGGAAAGGTATACAGGGATATACCAAATAAGTATACATGGGAAGGATGTTGATCCAGGGATTAATTCTTGGAGTCAGGAAGGGATTTATTTTCCCCCTTAATGGGGTTTTTTGTTTGCCTTCCTCTGGATCAATAAGTAAATATAGATATAGGATAAAGTATCTGTTGTCTAAATTTAGCATAGGTTGAACTTGATGGACGTACGTCTTTTTTCAACCTTATCTACTATGTAACTATGTAACTATGTAACTGTATCCCTCTTTACTTATCCATTTTACACAAACAGACATCGAGACCCTTCAAGATAAAGTCTCTATACTGTACAATAGTTGTCTGAACTTTAGGAAATAAATCTAGTTGTGTACTGTATGTCAATTTACCAACATTATGACAAGGCTCCCTCTGCTTCTATCCTGACACAAACAGCCAGATGTACTTTGTTTATGGAATGTGTCATGGAAAACTGATAAGCAGCAATAGCTGTGGAAAAACCCACCTATAAAATGGAATGTTTAATGACTGAAAACAGCCCGACTGGTGAAAAACAATCAATTTTTGGAATAATGGTTTTGTTGGATGTGTGTAGTGTGATCAGATTAGGTATTACAGCCGAGTACTGTATGGAGCAAAAACAGGACACAGCTGATCAAATATCCCAGCTACAGATATATAAACCTACTGATGGAGAGCAGTATTTCAAATACTTTACTTAATTGCAAGAGGGTAATTGCCATTTTGGAAATTTGCTCAGGATGTTAAAATGTTTCCAATAACGCTGTTTTCCTGTATATTCAATATCTAGGAATGCCATATCCCTGACTGGAAATATGACTAATCAGTGATGGGGTTTTTATTTTCATACAAAAGAGGTACTTCTACCAGGTACTGTACAAATCCCTTTAAAGCAGCAGTCCAAGCTGCATTTTTTTATTTTATTGTTCCCCTTTAATATGTGCATCAATACAATCAACATAATGATAAGTAATTAGCCAAGTTGCCGATCGGTTCATTTTCCTGTGATCGATCGGCGAAGATTCGGCTCTGGGGTTCACTAAATGACTATCAGTGCAGCAGAAGAGGACCAAAGATACAAAGATCTGTGGGGAATATCATGTGACCAGGCAGTCACTGCATACAATTGGTGCACTGCTAGAGAAAGGACAGGGCTCAAAAAGGGGTGTGCCAGAGCCTGTTTCAGATGAGGGGATGTGACTTTGTAAATGGTCGCTATAGAAATAAAAAATGCTTGTTAGATTATAGTACATTAAAAATGTAATTCAGAGTTGTTTAAAAAAATACTACAAGTATTTTCTCATAGTACAGAACTGATTTATTAAAAAAAAAAAACACATGTAGGATATTGGTTGTTCTGCAGCTTTAACTCCTGCTCATCACAAATGTTACAATTACTGTGCAATTGTTAAAGTACTTTTGAATTTGTGATATATTCAGCAACATATATACACATATATATATTATCATCTTAATACCTAGATCTCATTAAAAGAGAAGCAACCGTATAACATAGTCATAAAATACATCAATTTACAGGGATATCATTTTTGGTTGCAATAAAGAACCAATGTCCCATTCTTCATTGAAACCATCAGGCACTATTCTTCCCCAAATGAAAATCCAATAAGTTCCCCTGTTTAAAAATTTATTTCGCCTTCACATCCAGTGTTTAATGTAATATATTCCAGCCCCTTGAATTTTAACAGAGTAGGATTAGAATTATGTTCCACCCTAAGGTGCATACCTTTAATTATAGCTGCTATGGCATTGTGGCACTCAAAATATTACCGGCTGACTCATCTCCCACTTCTACCACAAATCTTCCTAATTTTTGACCATGATCTGCCATTACAATTTTTTTTTACCTATTATACATACCATTAGTTCATTTTGGTCTTAAAGCAGCACTGCTGGGGACCCTTTTTTTGGTGTGTGGGTTTAAATAAAAAAAAAAAAAAAAAAAAAAAAAGTTTGAAGAAGGTAGTCCCCGGCGCTGACACACATTGATTTCTGCTCCAGGGACCCCCTGTTTCAGAGATACTTACCTCGGACGGGAATGCCAGGAGCAGTTCTGGCTGAGCTAGTTTGGGCTAACATAATGATGGCTTAAATGTCCCGTATCCTGCAGGCCAATAGGAAGCCATGACGTCATCCCTTGAGGTTTCCTATTCGCCCACGTGATGTGGGACATTTAAACTGAGCAGAGATACCGGCACCCTTCCGAGGTACGTATCTCGGGAAGCAAGGGGTCCCCGGTGCTGAAATCAATGCGGTTCAGCTCTGGAGACCCCCTGCTTTCAATTTTTTTAACATAGTGTCCCCAGGAGTGATGCTTTAAGGCTAGAGACATTCAAACTGTTTGGCCAAATTTGGGAACCATTCTAAATCTGCCACTTTTTTTCGAATTGGCAAAAAAATCGAAAGCTTTCAAAGTTTGTAAGCAGTTTGACAAGTAACAATCTACACCTCCTACGATATGTGCAGTCCCTAATATCTTTCCCCGGGGCAGGGCATGGGTAATGGCTTATACAGTGCAGTGCAAACGGAAGCAGACCACATAGTGAAACACATTGGTCCTTATTCAATAGGATGTGAAGTCGTCTTCCCCTTATTTGAGAAGATTGCAGATCTGTTCATACAAATTGGGCTACTTTTTCCCTGAGCAAGGGGAAGACAGCGTAACAGTATATTGAATAGCAACTTATTCAGCATTGAAACTATGACTCTGACAGATCTTACGTGTTGATCTGTATTCTTCACGTGTCCTCACGATTATGCAAAATATGTTTCAAAGTGTATCAAATTAATTTAGTGCATAATGTATTCTAACATTTCTTGAATATTAAAGTAAAGGACACATTGACCTAGACAAAGTGTGCATGGCAAAAAGAAGATCCAACATCTATAGGCAGGGCATAATAGTGAAAAATACAGTATAGGTGGAAAATATGGCTATGAAGTATTGACCTGATGAAGCATGAGACAATATTACAATATGCTGAATAATACACTGCCTTATAATTACAGACATTTAGATTGTTTTCAAGGATAAGTCACCCTTTACGCCTTGTGCCCACAGTCTTGTAAATATATGCAGTTATGCAATTTTGTGTATATCTATTCCATGAAATTAGAGCAGATTGCTCTTTAATAAATATTATTGGACCAGACACAAAATATTCAAAGAGTTAATTAAGGCATAGATAGGCTTTTTTCAAGAGACGCGGAGAAGACTCCGACAATCATTTCATTTTGAAAGAATAATAAATATATGTTTAGCAAACATTCAGAAATTCAGATTCCCCCACCATTTCGTCTAAAACACTTATTAATCATTCAACTCATTGCTCTAACCTAATGTGCGCGTATCTGGGTTGTACATTACCTCCATGAAACGCACGCAAACCAATGGCCTGTAAATCGTCAAACAATGTCCAATTTGTGTTGACAGATGTAAATGTTCTGTGATAGTGCTTCTTTTTATTTAAATAACCCAACAAAAATCAATGCATAAAAATCATGTTATTTCAGCAGCTGCAGCTCTTGCATTTTAGTTACTTGTGAATATATTTTCAAGCAGACCCGAAAGACAAAAAGTCCGACTTCTGCAGAGTACTTTATACAGTATGTTCACGTGGTGGTATTACACAATGGTAATTAAAAACAGCTGCACAGAACAGCGGTCATTAATAGCCACGTTTATTCTTTGCAGTTTTGTAAAGAAGGGTGGGTAGCCGTGTTGGTCTTTTCTTCCATGTAAGTTACAAGCTTTCAAACCTCTCAGGGTCGGGGGAACCCAATGAAGGACCCTGAGAGGTTCGAAAGCTTGTAACATATCAACTACTTGTCCAATCAAAATTATCCTACCCCCTCTCCTTACTTTGTTACTACATTTCAGTTTTGTAAAACTATTGAATCGCAATCAATTTCTCCCAAGTGTCTGACGAACCTGTTTGGTATGGAAATCCCAAAGCCACAAATTGTCAAACTCTTTCTAAAAAAAAAACTGTAGATAACTTATTACTTGTCATCGTTTTTTAATATCTCAAATTCTCATCCTATTAATATAACACATATACGCATAGATAGAATTGGCACCCTTCATTTTCCAGTGCCAGATTTATAAGGCTTTGTTACACAATTACTTTTTTTTAAACTTTTTTTGGAAACATACAGTACCTTACTTTAGGCTGCTTTACATTGAAACATTTTTTTTAAAAAATGGTACGCACTGCTTTATTATGTCGTTTTTTTAAATACAATTTCCTACTACTTTCAATGGACAGTTAAGAGGTAAAATACTCATAACATAATCTTAGGTTACTCTGATGTGTAGGAGTCCAGCTCAAGTGCCAAGATTATCATAAAACCACACCCAGGGGAGTTCTAGAAATTGAACTGTTTAGAGGAATGAGTAGCTCAATGGCCCATCAGTAACTATGGAAGTGGCAGAAATTCTTAAACTTTGGAACACAGAATGACAGAGCTTATAGTCTATGATTTTCAATGTATACTAATAACTGAGGAACTTGCCTTTTCAATATTGTGTCAGGTCCTTGGGTAGGTCATAGATGAAAAGGAAGATTAATGGCGGGTAAAGTAAACAAACTCATTTTATTTAACCTATGCTCTCCATTACTGTAGCTCACAGGTAAACTATAGGTAGTGAATACTTGTCGATTCAATAAATAATGGCAAATATCTGTTTAATTCTATTACTTTGTAAAATCATATACAGTATCATATAACAACCATTATACTCTATATGGGTCTCTATTTAATATGCTGTGAAGTTTGTCTCTCCTTGTTTAGGAAGCTCTAAGCCCATTTCAGATAAATGATCATTATAGCTTCCCAGATAAGGGGAAGATAGCTTCACTATACATTGGATAGGGGTCATAGTAATACATGCATATGCCTTCTAAAATTAGGAACATGGATAATTAGTATTCTAAAGCCAAGATTCATCAAATGCCCGTACAGGTTGGCACACTTGATCAAACGTTAACTCCCATTCTAGTCAATGGGACACTGGGGCACCTATGACCCTTACGTGCAGTGGACGTTGTTTATCTTCTAGAGTTTGTACCAAGGGTTCATACAATCATTTACTTTAAAAACAAACCATTTAAGACGCATGCAATTATCATTAGTTATTTTTTAATTTAAAATACATATATATGTTTACAATTAGCAAGCATTCTTGAAATGTTTTGTAGTCATCATGAGCCTAGAAGATATTTATACTAGTATGTAGATGCAATTGAAGGATACAAATGGTTTATGTGCCTGGTGCTTGCTGGAGAAGTACAGTAGTAATTGTGACTTAAATATATTGATAGCTACAACTGATCCAAAGTTATATTCTTATCATTTTCAGTAGTGAGTTAAACTAATTAATAAATAATTAATTAATTATCATTATTTTTTTTGGTCGTATCAGGATGTATGGAACCCTAAGAGAGAACTTGGAAACACACAGAAGACTGAAATAATTAAAAACTGATAGGGTTTATTGTTACATTAAATGAAAAAAAACTGGGGGGACAAAATGGGGTCTGCAAAGTATGCAGTGCTACATACAAAGAAATAGTACCAGAGGACACATAATAAACAGGGGGCACATAGTGCTAAGGGAAATAACAGGACACACAAAGGTTAGCTGCCAGAATTGCAGTGCTACATGCAAAGAGAAATAGTAGCAGGGGACAAATAATAAACGGGGAAAATAGTGCAAAGGGAAAACAACACAACAAACAAGAAGGTGCATTCAGATCTGCAGAACTAGGAGCCTGAATAACAAGGAACAGGGAAAGATGCAGTGCCAGGGAACAAAGAATAATTTGACCCGTGACCCGTAAAAAAAAAGGTTGACTAGCAAAGAACTAAGACTGGGTGGAGTTTTATACCCAAACTAAGATAGCCACTGGCCTCATGGACTGTTTTAGTTCTTGATGAACAAAGGAACATAGGGCACAACGGGTTTAGCAAATCAAACTCATTTATTGAGCCAACACTAGTTCTGTTTAAGTTCTTACTAGTTTTGGGGACTCAACCTGTGTGCCCCTACAGGTCTATGAGGGGTACTAATGGGGGAAATCATGACAGTCGGAAAAACACAAACAAAGCTTCTTAGGTTACAAATCATGTTGGTGTCCATGTTTAAAATGGCTGAATAAGGACTCATACCTGTAGATTGAAAAAACATTTCTGTTTTTAAATAGTTGAAATGGGTTCTTTTTTTTAAAATTTAGCACTTCTTATACTCCTTTTATTAATTGTGTGCTGCATTTTTTGTTAAGAATTCAATTAGGTTTTCATTATAATAATGAAAAACGCAGTGGTGCCTGAGTATGAGATTCTTAATTAAAAAAATTGACATGGCATTCCCATTAAATGTTCAACAGTTGCCTTGTTGAATTAAAAGACTATTACACAATGATAATCTTAGGAACCTGATGGCCATATAATGTGAGCAGAGCTTTGAAGGCTCTTACTGTAGATAGTGAAACTACTGTACTTAATATTTCAATTACAGCTGTTTCTGACCATGCAGATGTCAGGACCACAATTCAGCATGCAACATTCGGAACAATTATTATATATTTAGCATGCAACATTTGGAATTAATTTTATATATATATATATAGCTATATATATTTGCTATGCGCCTCTCCACTCTATGCTGTTTTCTCATCTCCTTGGCCCCTCCCACAGGCTACTGACACTTCCTCCTGATTGGCTGCATTACCCAGCAGCAACCAGTCAGTATGGAGGAAGCTGTCCACCCCTAGCAACAGACTTGCTCTTTCCCTGCTTAGGGAAATCCTGTGGCCCCCCCAATCCAGTCAAGTCAGATACGTCAAGAGAGGTAATACCAGACATATATATATATATGTCCAGTATTACATATAATTTTTTACTGGACAGAGTGTCAAAATACAGGACAGTCTGTTTCAATACTGGAAACCAGGCAACCCTAGCATGATGTAGAAATCATGATGGTTGCAAATTAGAATAGATTCACCATTAATGACACATCCACAATTCAGCATTGCTTCCAAAAATGGAGGAAGTGAATCATTTCTGTCAAATCCTTATGCTTAACATGTTATCTATTTGGTGTGTATATTAATTGTACTGTAGGTTGTGATACTTTTTAGCAGTTCGAAATCAGAGTTCTTGCTAAAAGAAATTATAGTGTACTGAGCATTTGGAACCTCATAGGTTTCTTCTTAAAATGCACGTATAGATCCTTATAGAGTTCTAAAAGATCTATAAATATAGATCTATAAGTAGATCCTTATATAGATACCTATAGATCCTCATCCTAGGAATGAGTAGAAGTGGAGATCAAGTCTGTTGAAGTCTTGAATTGGAGTGGCGAGAGGACTAGCATACATTAGCAGGAGCCAAATATTGTATGTTTTGCATCAGAAGTGGGTGATAGTAGAGGTGTCAGGCTGTTATACTCACAACTTCTCTACACATGGTGGGCAAGAAGTTAATATATCTTGTCACCACCAGGAAGACCCTGACAGAGGTAACATGTATTGGCGACTTCATGGTATATGGTGAACCAAAATTGCTGCGGATCTGATTGGACATTTGCTGAATGGAATGTTGTTGGGACATACACCCATTCTGATGAACGTGACCTAAACCAGGCAGAGTGTTGGGTCATAAAAAAGCAACAATTAAGCTCTGGGGCACAAATATACAGACTTGCAGTCTCCGGTGATGCTGCCGCAAAAGGGAAAGCACAATGCGCTGGACACAGTGTCTGCCGGGTCCGAATGGAACACACAACCCAAACCCACCACACCATATATATATTTGTGTCAAAAGGGGGGCTACTGGGATTGTGACAAAACACAAGAGGCACCAGTGCTACATCCTTCTTGACAAATGATATAGTTAAATATGTATCTGTTTTTCTATTCGTAAGTAAGGATCACTTAGTTAAACTCTTTGGCCAAAGCATTGTAAGCTTGCAAACCGTGCCAAGGTATCCCCTTCTTTTGAAAGTCCTAACACTACCTGCAGACGTCCTCTTTACCTCTCTGATTGAGGTTCAGAATGGAACCCCCCCACAGCGTTAACCATCCAGTGCGGCGACCATCACAGTAAAGTGACCAGCGGGTGGCCAGGGCACCGAAGACAGAATAGCAACACCTGTATATAAGATTTTTTGAAATTGGTGATTGTTTTTCTAATTCTGGCCACATATTTCCTTGTGTATTCTCCCAATAGCCGTTTTTGTACTACTCTACAAATATATAGCTGGGAAATCATTTTTCAGGGTGCAGAATCCTATGTGGCCTATTCAGGTAGCTTCGATAAGTGACTGATCAACAGTTTTGAGCACTTTTTGAGCGAGTTTGCATGTGTAGCTATTCAGAGAGCTCCGATAACATGCCAAATTCGCTTGCAAACTGCTTCTTCCCGATCGGTAGTGGTCTCGCTCAGAGAAACCGAGTGGTAGCTCCAAAAATGGTCAAACGCGCATTTTTTGACAAGTCGAGCTATTCAGTTAGATCCGAGATTCACATCGCGGCTGCAAATCACAGATTCTGATCTTGAGATGGGATCAGCGATGTGCATATGAAGGACAATAATATATTCTTACTACATCGGATTGAAGCTGGGGGTCTCCGGAGCTGACCCGCATTCATTTCAGCTTCGGAGACCCCCTACTTCAATCCTATATAATAAAAATACATTTAAAGACAGCTTCATTACCTTAGTGGCTAACCGCTAAGGTAATGAAGGGGTTAAATAGCAGTGCCCGGTTTCTTGGTGGTAGAGGGGGTGGGTGAAGCTTGGAGTTGACCCGGTGGGTGGTTAGGCCTACCGGGAGGGATCCGGGAGGAGTTAAGCCCTTCATTACCTTAGCGGTTACAACCGCTACGGTAAAAAGGGCTTAACACCTCCTGCTACTGACCCGGTAGGCCTAAACACTCACCCTGGGCCAAATAACACCTTCATTGTTGCCCCAGGCTAGGTGTTTAGGCCTCCCATGAGGGATTAACCACTCCCTTACCTTAGCGGTTACAACCGCTAAGGTAATTAAGGGGTTAACCCATCCCACCCACCCTGGGGCAACTACCCCCTTCCCCAATCACCTCTACCATCAATACCACACAGGAATGGGCGAAGTGCTATTAGACAAAGATGGTTAACCTTTGTCACTGTGGCCCTGCGATGTCATTATAAGTTCCCAAGTGTTATAAACATTTTAAGCATTACATTCCACATTTGTTGTGTTGCAGGCGATGTCTGTACTTACCAATCATTGCAAAAGATATTTTACTAGAAGGTCTCCCTCTAATCGAATTATACTGTACTTTCATCCTGACGGATTAGGGTAACAGACATTATCGACAAGTAATTTAATTGACTTTTGTAGCATCCTAGCACATACAGTATATGACGAGTGAAGATAGATGATCAAATGTATCTTTTGTGATATTTATTCAATGGAATTGTTCATGAAGCCTGATTTGTAAATTGAGTTATTTAAGTTTATATATATTTTTAGGAAAACATCAGTATATAGAAAATAGAATTTTATTGTACAATAATGAAGCATATAGGCTAAATTAAATAGGTAAAGTATTTTGATAATGATTTAAAGACGCATATTTCCCAAGTATCTCAGGCGTGTTCCCATGTATGTCTCCATTTATTGTATAGAGGAGTGTTTTGAGAGGTATATAAGTAATTTGTACTCTATTTCTCTCTCTCCTTTTCTCTCCCTCAGTCCATCTCCCTTTCTCCTCCCTCTATAATTTTGTGAACATAGTTGGGACACAATCTTTACTTATACAACGTCATCCATGTACATAGCGCGTCACAGCAGTAATAATCGCGACATAATAATATAACACATAATAGGAACAAGCGCATCAGACATGAAGATAACGTTAGGAAAATGAGTCCCTGCCCCGAAGAGCTTACAATCTAAGATACAACCTCCCCCTCAGTTCATACCCTCATGTAATCAAAGTCTTTTTTTGCTTCTTTAACCTTATTATGCGAGGGGCCCTCTGGCAATAAAAAGGGTTAATAAAAAAAGAGATGCAAATAAACTTTTCGCTTGAGATGTTGGTAATACTGAACAAGATTGATCCTGTGTAAAAGCCCCTGTTCTCTCAAAATGCATCCTATTACGTTTTAATATATTCAAAAGTATACCTGGTGACTCCGGAGGACAGACAAACATTTCCGGATACCGATAAAGTCAAATGAATGCTGAACCGTAAAATGTTACTGCATTAACACTTGCTCAGTGCAGACAGATCTGCAAACGTGATTCTACTGGGTATCTCTGATACCCAAAGATTCAACTAATTTGGTGCATAGTAGATGTCTGCTCAAGGTGGTTTTCATGAAACTAGATGTGGCAAGTTTTCTAGCTATCAGAAATTGAGGATTTTAAAGACTATCTTGTACCAGTGCTGTGTATACTATATTTTGTCTCTACTAGAGAGAGGAGTTCCCCAGGTGAGAAGTCTTATCGAAAGAGAATGATAAACGTTGCCGGAAAGCTGAGAGGATGGCTCTTATGAGAATGCAATGCTTGTCAAGATCATTAAAATGTTATTTTAATAGTATTCTTTTTTTTTCCCCCAGCATATACTGTTCACTGTTTTATGACAAGAATGCAAATATTCAACTGATATGTCCCCAAACGCTGGGTTTTAAGAAAATAAAAATACCGTTTGAGAAATATGCCTAGGGTGTAAGTTTCGTTCCTCTATAAAAAAAAATGTAATACTTCAGAAAATGCCATACTTCTACTGTATGGAAAGACTGTGTTGGATAAATATGTAATAACGCTAAATAAATATGCAATATATCGCAGTACACTTCAAACATGCATAAACACAACAAGTGCTTTTCTGCTGTTCGTAATATTTAGTAATATACAGGATTTGGATAGGATAAAATATAATAAAATACAATTGAAATGCAGATTTTAGATACTTCCTAATTTGGCATCAAAATGTTATTAGGAGATGTAAGCTTCCTATTTTTTAACTGGATGGAACAATAGTTTAGGTTTTGGAGTGTATATACTTTATCTAAAATAGTATGATATATTGATCAGTTTTGCATAAGATTTATATTCAGATTTCACCCTAGGAAGTGCTATTGCCAGTTACCCCCATTACACTTTAAATGACCATCTGGCTTTATTTTTTGTTACAGTAAGAAACAAACAGATAAATACCATGTAACCCATCTATTATTATGAGACTATTATTATGTTTTATTTATATTTTCTGCAGTGCATTGTGGGGGTAATGTCAAGAACAAAACATTTAATACATACTACTTAAACATCATGAAACAGGTAATGAGGTCCCTGCTCTAAGCATCTTAAAAACTAAAAGGTATGGAAGCGTGATGCACATGGATAGGTGGTTGTATAAGACTACTCAGAATGCTAACTGTTAACCATAGACTTGGGTTCCGGCTAGGCCTCTTTAAAGAGGTAGGTTTTGAGAGAACTTCGGAAGTCTGATGGTGCAGGGTAAGGAGTTCCATAAATTGTGCGCAGCCCTGGAGAAATTGTGGAGGAAGGGAGGAGGAGAGTCACGAGCCATGCATAGACTGCATGTGGGAGAGTACTTGAGGATTAGGTTTGAAATGCAGACATTTATTTATTTATTTATAAAATATTTTACTAGGAAGTAACACATTGAGAGTTACCTCTCGTTTTCAAGTATGTCCTGGGCACAGAGTAAGACAAATAATACATGGTTACATATACAGTTACATAAATGAACAGGGTATACATTATATACAAGACATTGCGTGCACAGTTAAAGAAAATATATATTATGGGCGTATGAAACAGTTACAGACCAGATTAAAGTGTGAGACAGCCTTAGATTTGAAAGAACTTAAACTGGTGGTGGATGTGAGAGTCTCTGGTAGTCTCTGGTAGGTTGTTCCAGTTTTGGGGTGCACGGTAAGAGAAGGAGGAACGGCCGGGGCCGTATCATCGAGAGCTATGTAGGTAGGAAGCAGAACCTTACATTTGATTCTGCTGGCTATTGGTAGCCACTGATGTCGCGATTTGCTCAGTGAAGCAGCAGACCTAGGACAGTTGGTGAGGTAGATGAGCCTGGGTGGCAGCAGCATGTAAGAAGGACAGGAGGAGGGGCACTGAGAAGAGGAGAAGGTTACAGCACTCCAATTATAATATGAAAAGTGCGTGTATTGGAATTTTGGTAGTTTGCGTGGAGAGGAAAAAGCATATCTTAGTAATAGTTTGGAGATGAAAGCAGCAGGACATGGTGAGGTGTGTGGAATAAAGGAGAGGGAGCATGGCTGGCTTGAGGCAGTTCCAGAGGCGTCGCACTCTTCTCCATAACAATTAAACTGATTGCCGGGGGAAGGCGCAGGGCCTCTGTAACTGTCTTTACCTTGTCCGGCACCTTGTCCTCCTACAGCATCCAGTTTCATGGCACCGCGATTTCAATGGTGTCGCGTTGCCATGACGTGACGTTAATGGCGTTGCGACCTCTCATGGCACCGCGATGTCCTGACACTGCGTCATCTGAGGGGAAAATGCCGAACGGAGAAGGTAAGAAGCCCTGCAGAAGCCCCTGCACCGAGCTCCGCAAAAGTCCCAGCCGGGCTTGAGACGAGGAATCACGTATGACACCTAGACATCGGTTTTGGGGTATCGGGAGAATAGTGGAGTTATCTATATTCAGTGGGAAGTCAGGCATAGGGTTAGAATTAGGGGGGTGCGTGACCACTCAGTTTTGGACATGTAGACTGGGATATCCAGGAGGAACATCAGAAAGATAATTATTAACATGAGTCTGGAGAAAGGGAGAGCATTTAGAAGAGACAAGTAGAAGACCCACTATTTTGAGGAATTGTTTCAGTCCTTTTACTTTCATTACATCCATTACCTTTCCTAAGTCTATTATCCTACAGCTGTGCAGCACAGCTTTCCTTTCACTTATACACATGGTATATATATATATATATGTATGTGTATGTATGTATATATGTGTGTGTGTGTGTGTGTGTGTGTGTGTGTGTGTGTGTGTGTGTGTGTGTGGTGTGTTGTGTGTGTGTGGTGTGTTGTGTGTGTGTGTGTGTGTGTGTGTTGTGTGTGTGTGTGTGTGTTGTATATATATATATAATATATATATATTATATATACATCCTTAGTAATTTGACTGTAAATAGACAGAGATTGGAATATAAACTGTAGCAAAAAGATGATCACACATATGTGCAGTTATTTAGATACTGGATTGTCAAATCATGCTTTAACGCAAAAGCAATTGTTCTGATGATATACAAATGATCAGGAAGACGTGTTCCTGTTTAGAGCTAGATATATGGTTACCGTTATACAGTACATGAGGCTACTGTAACTATTTGCAGTGGGTTACAACAACTAGGACAAAGAGAAGATTTAGAACTTCAAATGTTGTTTTTCAGGGAATCCAATGCAGAAGAACAAAAGAACTTGGAGTAGGGTAGACTATGAATAATGGTCATGGTTACTGACCCCTGATGATTGAGCCACCTGTACTGAGCAGGTATATCCTTAAAACTTGACCTTTGGTGGGCCCTGAGACTGGATTTGGCCAGCCCTGTGCTCAGTAACAGACACAATGGCACAACTTGAGCTTATACTAGAATTAGATGTGTAAGGCTGCGTCTATAAAGCCTGAGGCGCTCCTCCGTGCTGACGCTGAGGCTCGCCTGCTCAATCAGAGTGATTGTATGGACTTGCAGGCGAACCCATCTGCGCGATCGGGAGGCGGAGCAGTGACGTAATGGGGCCAATAGTCCGCGAAGCGCCGACGTCAATGTCACGGTGCCAACGTCACAGTGCCGACGTCATGACGCTGCTTCGCTCCGATTGGGTGATTCAGCCAACAGCGCCCTCAGTTACAATTTCTGATGTCGGCTGAAAATCCCTGCGTCTCAGCACGCCTGCGGACGCTCGCGGAAGCCCCCTCTCAATACATCCTCATTGAAGATGATGGGCTCATCGCGGAGCGTCCGCACGGCTCAGCGCTGTCGATCCTTCTATGGACTCAGCCTTAGTCAACTCAAGATGAAAGTAGGATTGCACTTAAACTAGGTTTATAATTAACATTTAATTAATATGATTACTGGTTACATTTTGGTAAGGCTTGGGCTGTAAAAAATGATTTAAAAGCTGGTTTTGTGACTAATACATAGGTGCATCTCAATTTATACAGGAATACGCTACTATGTTATAGTATACTGTACACATGCTTGTATCTCAAGCATCTTTAAATGGACCTAGAGCTAAAGTTTAGGTTATAATAACATGAATTATGTAATATGTTTGATTAAGATCAAGTAATATATCATATTCAAATAAAATTGATTTGTGATCGAAACAAATGATCATATTTCTAAATCTGAGATATTTGCACATATTTATACAGCAAATATTCATAGTAATATAACTGTAAATATACTGGACACCTAACAAGCTCCTATTGAAACCCAACATATATATAAGCATACGAGTGTCACAGAGGAGTGCTACTGCATGGCATATATTTTTTAAAACCAGAGACAGAACATAAACCACGCCAACTGCACGGCAAGCCACAATTCAGGGGTCCCTCAGGGTCCCTAACTCTCATATAAATTCTAATAACCTGTGTAATAACAGAAGAATGATTTATAGTAAATCTGTCAATATTAGTTGCAAAGCTCTAAGTCTGATTGAAGCCTTTATTAACCTGTACATTAGCAGGAAAAGCACTCTGTTTAGAGTTGTCACAACCATCCTGCAAGCAAACAGTGGCTCAGGGCTTACAACAGTTTTGGCCAAAAATGTTAAACTAAAAGACCCTTTTACTTAATAGATATTTATACATATATATTTAGGCACTGTACCATGTATGAGTCTCACTGGATGCTAAAACTGAGCTCTGTCTGTATTTTATGTTCTGTCTCTGGTTTTAAATAGTAATATAACTACAACAAAAAAATGTTTGAATGCAAGAGTCCGTTGCCTGAATAATGGAGGTAATAAAGTAATAAGAATAAGTAGAGTTGAGCAGGTCAAACTTTGAGTCAGAGATACATCACTTTGACCCAGATGGCTGAATTAATTTTTGGGTCAGTGAGTTGGAAAGCTAAAAAATGTTTCAGCAGTCACAAACCTTATGAGTCATTTATTCCTGTAATATAAAAAGCTGCGCCTGAGATCCATCTTCAGGTTTTCATGAGCGTAAAAAAGAACAGTAGTAGCAGTTTGCAGTGTGACCTTGCAGAGGTCTCTAGCGCGGATCATCCCTTCTCTATCACATTGCCATTTATACTAAATCCCTTTGTGCCCGGTTAGTTTTACAAGTCTTGATGAAGACAAAAAATGTACTAAACATTTGTTGTAAAGACCAAGATTCACTGGCTTTGATATTATGCGAGTTTGTATATGCTTCATGGCTGTTGAAATTTAATATTTAGCAACTAACTATGAAATAACAGAGCTACTGTATGTGAACAGGTCATACAGTACATTCTATAGTGACTAAATATGCTTGTTTTTAGGCACTTGTTTCATACCCATAGGCAATAAACCTTGTGAACCCGATACAGCTGGATGTCACAGGATGATACTGTAATAAAGCATTTCCAGAACATGTTTCACTGAAACGGGGCAGTGTAACGTTACATATTTCTCAGGAAAGGACATCAAGGAAGCAAAATCATCATACCTTTTCTAATAAAATCCTTCATTAGACCTGGAGTGCATGGCTAATTACAGGCGCGCATCAAACTTTTCTTTCCATGGGAAGGTTATTGTGAAAGTATTTGCAACCCAACTGGAAACCCATCTATCAATTCATGATATTTATGACCCATTCTCGCCAGGATTCAGAAGACAGCATTGTACTGAAACAGCTCTGGTCCATGTGCTTAATGGTGGCGAGAGACAGAGGCGACTGTTCGATCCTAGTACTTCTTCACCTCTCTACAGCATTTGATAGCATGGACCATTGGATCTTAATGGAGCACCTGAAGGATTTTTGTGGACTGGGTGATACAGTTTTCAGCTGGTTGTGATCTTCTCCCTGGCAGGTCACAGAAAGTATATTCAGGGGTGTACTCTTCTGCACTAGTGCCTCTGTCATGTTGAGTGCCACATGGTTACAGTATATCCTATCACCTATGTTGTTCGCAGTGTACATGCTGTCACTGGGTGATAATGAGACTGTATGGCCTGCGTTATCACTGCTATACAGATGACAGTTAACTCTACTGGTTCTTAGCACCGGGTACTAATGGCCCATTATCAGTCATCAATAGATGTTTATCTGACCTCATAGAGTGGATGAGTGTCAGTTGTTGAATCCTGATAAGACAGAAGTACTCGTGGTGGATGCTCACCATCGGAAGACAATAAGACTGCAGCTAGGTCAACACACTGGCCTTATGCTTGGGGGTTCACAGTTGCTACACTCTCTCCGTTTGCAGAATCTTGGTGTTGTCCTTGACTGTGACTTGACTCTTAAACATCAGGTGTCAGCCGTGATCAAATCGTGATTCTTCTGCCTACAGAACATAGCCAGGATTAAGCACGATCCCTCAAGAGGATCCTACTACGCTTGTCCATGCCTTTGTGTCCTCACATTGTGTTCTCCATTGAGTTATACACCTATTCCTGTGCTATCACTAGTTTTCTACTGACTATTCATACATTGATGTATATGTTTGGTGCACTTATTATGAGCATGGCTATCATTTAATATAGTGACAATTGTAGAGTAGTCGTGGGAGGGGGGAGTATTCCTAGAGCTCCCTTCCTCCTAGTAGGCTCCTCCGCCAATTTTTGTGCGGCTATTCTGTGTGTACTACATGAAGGGTCCCGGCTATCTGAAAGAGCTTTGAGTTCCCTTCACTCCCATTTGCTCTGCAGATGATTGACTCTTAACAGTTCCCAGAATCTCCTTGGGTTCCTTTGGGACCTGAGCCTTTAGCCATGCTGCTCCCACTCTTTGGAACAGTCTGCCCCATACAGTTAGAGAGACCCCCTCTCTGAAAATCTATAAAAACAGACTCAAGACGTACTGTACCTGTTTACCCAGGCATTTAATTAATGAACCACAACCAGTATGGCATTTAATAACTACAGTGCCATCCCATCTTGTATTCGATCTTTCCTTGTGTTTGGAAAGCAGTGAAGAGGTGAACAGTACTCACTCTATGACAAAACTACAAGCAATGCAGCACAGGTATGACAGAACATCGGGTAAATTGCAGCAATAATAAAGGGAGATTTCATAAATGTTCCACATTATATTCTTGCGGGAAACAGACACAATTAAATCCTACATATAGAAAAAGGCTTCACATGGCCACGTGGTCCTTAGCTGCCCTCAAGATCTCCGTTCCTTTTGTACAACAAGATCTCTTTTCCTTTTGTACAACAAGATCTCCGTTCCTTTTGTACAACAAGATCTCGGTTCCTTTTGTACAACAAGATCTCCGTTCCTTTTGTACAACAAGATCTCAGTTTCTTTTGTACAACAAGATCTCTGGAAAAAAGATAAACCGGCACCTTACAAGTCCAATGAGATGACTATCAGAGTCCAATAGATGAGGAGTGATGTCCAAATAATGATCCAAATGATATCAACTGGTGATTATTCCTCTGTGGACAGGTGGACATATGGAAATTGGGATTGTCAAACCCCTGAGGAAGTGCGCATGCGCACGAAACGCGTTGGGAAGTTTCATTTTAAAGCTGTAGTTGTTGAGGAGAGACATGAGTGACGCGGCCGGACTACAACTGTGAACGGAGGATACTGTTAGAGCACGCATCCACAGGATCCACCCCCAAGCGATGGAGAATTCATCCGGAACAAGCAGGGAGCTGCAGGAGGTCTCACAAGTGGCGTGGTGCAGGGGAAAAGCAGGAGTTATCGTGCCGTTTCCAAACAAATCAATGCTGACTTGCAATTTGAGTTTTGTAAGTAGGGCTTCGATTTTACACCTTCCGGACCTGGTTCACTCACAGTCCCCTTGTACTCTTCATTTATGTTGTGTCATATTTTATTAAATTAGCTTTTACTCATTTTTTAGCCTTGCCATTGTTTGTCTAGTTGGTCTTGTGTGTCAGTACTGTTATGTCTTGTTATGTTCATGTGTGTGTGTAATTCACTGACATACTGCACTATAATTCTCTTTGTGTTTATTTCCATATGTCCACCTGTCCATGGAGGAATAATCACCAGTTGATATCATTTGGATCATTATTTGGACATCACTCCTCATCTATTGGACTCTGATAGTCATCTCATTGGACTTGTAAGGCGCCGGTTTATCTTTTTTCTGAGCACAGATATGACAGAACATCGGGTAAATTGCAGCAATAATAAAGGGAGATTAAATAAATGTTCCACATTATATTCTTGCGGGAAACAGACACAATTAAATCCTACATATAGAAAAAGGCTTCACATGGCCACGTGGTCCTTAGCTGCCCTCAAGATCTCCGTTCCTTTTGTACAACAAGATCTCAGTTTATTTTGTACAACAAGATCTCCGTTCCTTTTGTACAACAAGATCTCCGTTTCTTTTGTACAACAAGATCCCGTTCCTTTTGTACAACAAGATCTCGTTCCTCTTTGTACACAAGATCTCTTTTCCTTTTGTACAACAAGATCTCAGTTTCTTGCACAACAAGATCACGTTCCTTTTGTACAACAAGATCTCAGTTTCTTTTGCACAACAAGATCCACGTTCCTTTTGTACAACAAGATCTCCGTTCCTTTTGTACAACAAGATCTCCGTTCCTTTTGTACAACAAGATCTCACGTTCCTTTTGTACAACAGATCTGACATTTATTTTGTACAACAAGATCTCCGTTCCTTTTGTACAACAAGATCTCCGTTTCTTTTGTACAACAAGATCCCCGTTCCTTTTGTACAACAAGATCTCTGTTCCTTTTGTACAACACGATCTCTTTTCCTTTTGTACAACAAGATCTCAGTTTCTTTTGCACAACAAGATCCACGTTCCTTTTGTACAACAAGATCTCTGTTCCTTTTGTACAACAAATCCTCCGTTCCTTTTGTCAACAAGATCTCCTTTTTTTTGTACAACAAGATCCCCGTTCCTTTTGTACAACAAGATCTCTGTTCCTTTTGTACAACAAGATCTCTTTTCCTTTTGTACAACAAGATCTCAG
>CM071575.1:35711854-35795835 GCA_036426205.1 Ascaphus truei | reverse complement strand
AAAGAATATATATATAGGGGAGCGCGATAAGATATGATACTATAGGGGAAGCGCGATAAAATATGAATATTAGGGGAGCCGGCGATAAGAATATGATCTAAGGGGGACGCGATAAGAATATGATATATAGGGGTCGCGCGATAAGAATATGCTATAAGAGGTACGCTCGAATAAGAATATAATTAGGGGAGCGCGATAATAATATGATAATGGGGAGCGCGATAAGAATATGATATATAGGGGACGCGATAAGAATATATATATAGGGACGGTACGGATAGAAATGTATAAAGGGACCATAAGAATATGATATATAGGGGAGCGCGATAAGAATATGATATATAGGGGAGCGCGATAAGAATATGATATATAGGGGAGCGCGATAAGAATATGATATATAGGGACGCGCGATAAGAATATGATATATAGGGACGCGCGATAAGAATATGTATATGGACGCGCATAAGAATTGATATATAAGGACTGAAGGTCGTCCTATGTTTGTATTCCCAGCTCTGCTAATCACTTAGCCCCAGAGTATAAGGGAACCCCCTCCTCCCCCATAACCCCGTCCTCCGGCTCCCCCTCAGCCCAAGTACCTGACCCCTCCTCCCATGTCACCTAGTCTCAGGATCCCAGCACCCCCTTGTCACCTAGTCTCAGGGTCCCCAGCCCCCCTCTGTCTCGGTCCCCGGGCACCCCCTGTCACTTAGTGTCAGGGTCCCCGCCCCCCCTCCCCTGTCACCTTGGCCGGGTCAGACCCTGCCCCTGAGCCGCACATGCCCTGCTGGCGGAGAGGAGGGTCCGAGCGCAGAGAGGCGCAGCACATCCCACGCAGCGCAGCCCCCGCCATCTCGTCCCGTAACAATGGCGGGCGGCCCGCTGCAGCACGACACGCCGCTTTAACGGCCAAACGTCAGCCCTGGCGGTGTCATGGTAACGGTGGATCTGTGTGTCCGGGATCAGTACGCAGATCCCTGTATCCAATACCAGGGCTGGACCCGGTGTGACCCGCCCCTGACCGGGGCCAGATCTCCGGGCTCCCCGCCCCTGACACCGGAGTCAAACAGCGGGGAATCCACAGGCCTGTGACCGGAGACACGGACAGCAGCTCCCCGGGTCAGTGTGAGGTGAGGACAGAGGGGAGCATGGGGATCTCTGATATAAACCACAGCACCCACACCTCACACAGCACCAGGGACTAGCACTCACACAGCACCCAGGGACTAGCACTCACACAAAACCCAGGGACTAGCACCCATACCTCACACAGCACTTACACAGCACCCACACTCACCTCACAACCTCACACAGCACCCCAGGGAGCACACCCAAACCTCATCCGCAGTCCAGGAAGTAGCACCCATTAGCACCCAGCACCCACTCCTTTCCCCTGCACACCTAAAATGTGGCAGCCAGAACTCATCCAGCAGCCCAGGGAGTAGCACCCAGACATCATCCAGCATCCTAGTGCAACTCGACTTTACCCAGCACCCAAATCTCTCCAGCATACCAGAGATAGCACAGCAAGAGCACCTCATCCAGCACACCCGAGAGTAGCACCCAAAGCTCACCAAATACCCAACACGTCACCTAATACCCAGGCACCTTACCAACACCACAAAAGCCACCTAGACCTCATCCAGCACCCCACCCAAAACCCACAGACATCAACTAATACCCTGCATCATTTAACGACGGTTTATCAGCCAAACTCCTAATCATCACACCAGCACCCGGGTCTGGACAATCCAGATACCAGACATCCTTAGAGAGAATGTAATTTAAATTAGTCCCAAAGCACCTACCATTGCCAGTTCTGCCACGTTAAGTATATGCTTGCCATTATTGCTACCACCTAATCCACATTAACTTCATAGAGGTGAGACTTCTGTAGGGTTTTCCCAATATTTTATTAATAGGGTGGAAAAAGAAAGAAACGGTCCTGTGACGGCAGCCAATGTGATCAGAAATGATTCATAACCACTGCAGTCTTTAGGACAGAGGCTACTTCGTAATTACATTGCAATGTGATCTTGAAATGATTCACAAACTAACAAAGTATTTCTGTATTCCCAGACTTCTCTTTAGATCCATTCACTACTAACCTCTCCTTACTACCCAGACCCTGCTGTCTCTCTCTATACGATCCCTTCATATACACAGACCCACCCACCCTGAAAATACACCTTCCTCTTATGTTCTCTGCTTTAAGATTGCAGCTGAGGAGGTGCCTGGCAGTTTATATTGTGTTATTAAATTAGAAAAACTTGTGACACAGAAACAAAAACAGGACGCACTATATATGTTAGAATTTGTATAGGTTCTTTATTTAATGATCTGTGTTGCAAGTCCTTTGATATCGAACATTTTTTTTTTTTTATAAATCTCGATCCAAGAAATGAATTTTAGTGTTATCTCCACTGAATCTTAGATGTATTTGTTGTTATTCAGGTCACAACAAAGTCTAAGAAAGATTTCTCATCTCCTCCTTCCATATGACCAAAATATCGTCGATGCCTCCTCCGCAACTATTGGATTATACGGTTATTGTTTTCACACAGCTTTTATTACAAAGAACACCCACAGCCAAGACAGATCGGTGTGAGATTAAGTCATTTGTGATTGTAGTTGAAGGGATTATTCCTTGCACAATACTTTTCTTGGAGGTACCTAAACAGAGTATGTATATGACATGTCAGTACAGGTGTTCTAATTTTTTTTTTTCTTTCGTTCTATTTTAATCATGTATGGCTGAAATTATGAGTCTGTGTTAAAATGTTCATACCTCTGCTAAAGATTCCCAGAGGTGTAACAGCGCTAAATAGTCATGTCCAGACTTGCGATAGAAACAGCTGTTGTGTCAGAATAGGCTGTGATACACTTTTCTGATGTCCCTCATGTCAGAGGTTTAAGGAGGGTTTGCGCTGTTAAGTACTTTAGGCTGCGTCCACAGAGGGGGGAGCCGCGCTCCCTCCACGCTGATGCTGAGAGGCTCGCCAGCGTGCGGCGATCAGGAGGCGGGGACGCGGGCACTGACGTCACTGGGCAATAGCCCGGAACCGCCAACATCACGGCGCCGACACGTTGACGCTTCTACGCTCTAATTGGTAGGTTTTCAGCCGACAGCGCGCTCAGAAACAGGTTCTGCTGTCGGCTGAAAATCCTGCGCCTCGCACGCCTGCGGGCGCCCGCGGGAGCCCCTCTCAAGACATCCTCATTGAGGATGAGCGGGGCTCATCGCGGAGCGTCCACACGGCTCAGCGCAGACTGTCCTTCTATGGACTCAGCCTCAGCCTCAGCCAGAGCCAGCATTTTAACCACTTCATCCTAGCAGAGGATTTCCCTATGAGATGGATTAATGCTGCATCCACTGTTTCTTCGGCTCAAAGTTACATTTGGAAGCAACACACAAAATACCTATTTTTCATGAGGTCTGAGTTTTTGCATTTTCATTAAAAGGGGCAATCTAGCAATATTTGAGATAGATTTGTTTAAATATAATTTGTGAGGTTTACTGGCCATGCATTCCTTAACACCAGGCTGTGCTGAAAGCTGGCATAAGTTTTATAGGGGTTCATGTTGAAATGAATGAGAAGTGACCATATGCTCATTTGCATGTCATTACCCAATCCCTGGCTGCCGGGGAAGCACTGTTTGCTAAGTGATAATGGGGAAAGACAGGGTTGCAGACCTGTCTGAGACATGCAAATGCACCACCAGTGGTATATTTATCTACTTTCTAATTACAACTGGGTGGTCCCTCTAGAGCTGAAACTACTCTCTTCTTCTTCGGGACCCCTGGTTGCCGAGATACATACCGATAAATGTCTGGTGCTCCATCAAGGAGAATTCAATATGGCGCCAGTATCGTCCAGTAGAAAGCTGCAACCGTAGAGTTGTCAGCTTCCTGTGGGGCCTGCCTAGGCGATTTGGCAGCCATATTGTTTTCCCAGAAGGGAGCTTTTAAAACACGTAGTACTATCCAGCTAGAGGAAAACGCCCGTGATCCAAACGGAGCACAGCTCTTTGTGAACAGCTCTTTGACAAAGGATTTGTTCCCGAAACGCGTCAGAGTAGTTCTGTAACCCCTCACTCACCATTTAATAAAGTCTTTTAAACCATTTTTGCTGGTTGTAGCCCCCTTTTTCATCACAAGCTGGCTCCATTTGGTCCCACGGACCGTTTTTTTTCCTCTTCTTACATTGCGTGAGCACGCATCAACTATGGGTGAGCTGCTACAAAAGTGAGTACTACATTGGGTTACTCCAGGACTGTTGTTTCAGTTAAGATGATAGACATGACCCTTATGGTATATGATATATAGGTCTGTCACCATTTTACAGAGATTTTATACTGTCCTATTCATTAGGAGTCATATACCACCAGGTTTATGAGTCCACGTAGCTTTCATCTGAGCTCTATCCCCTACTCTAAGTGATACTACATCTGATTTTATGCACGTGTCCATTCTGCTGCTGAGCCCTGATTTTGGGACTAGTTCCCTGCACTTTAGTTCCTACTACCAGCAAAGTATCCCAGGAACCCGAGGGGTGCCCGTAGCTCAAAGTAGCAAGGTTCGGCTTTGGAGAGCCATGCAGATCCAAGTATTTTTTTTTTTTTTTTAAAGAAAGGAAAAAATCTGCCAGGCGGGATTGCTGTCTTAAATTCTTCTATAAAGTCCTGGGGCACACTGGAATAGATACAAATATACAACATAAAAGGGTGAAAAAAAGGGTGGCTGTGCAATAGTGTAAATTTTAAATTCCAACTTCCAATGTATGAATTGTAATACTATTCACACACAAGTGCAATGGCCTGTAAACGGTTCATCACATCCAATTGTATGGCAAGTTTTCTGCAGGATTGCTTCCACGTGTAGAGGGAACACAATGAACCCCAAATATGCGTGTATTTTTGTTGTTATCACTGGTTCCTGTGGAACATAAAAAGTTGCACTCACATTTGAGGCAATCTGTTTTGCTCACAAGAATATGATATATAGGGGAGCGCGATAAGAATATGATATATAGGGGAGCGCGATAAGAATATGATATATAGGGGTCGAGCCGCGATCAGAATATTTTTTTTTTGATTTGAATTTATTTTTAAAGGGGGGGGGGGGGGGGGAGCGGATAAGAACATGATATATGGGAGCGCGATAAGAATATGATATAAAGGGACGCGCGATAAGAATATGATATATAGGGGAGCGCGATAAGAATATGATATATAGGGGAGCGCGATAAGAATATGATATATAGGGGAGCGCGATAAGAATATGATATATAGGGACGCGCGATAAGAATATGATATATAGGGACGCGCGATAAGAATATGATATATGGACGCGCGATAAGAATATGATATATAAGGACTGAAGGCTCGTCCTATGTTTGTATTCCCAGCTCTGCTAATCACTTAGCCCCAGAGTATAAGGGTAACCCAGCTCCTCCCCCATACCCCAGGTCCTCCGGCTCCCCCTCAGCCCCAGAGTACCTGACCCCTCCTCCCCATGTCACCTAGTCTCAGGATCCCAGCACCCCCTTGTCACCTAGTCTCAGGGTCCCCAGCCCCCCTCTGTCTCGGGGTCCCCGGGCACCCCCTGTCACTTAGTGTCAGGGTCCCCAGCCCCCCCTCCCCTGTCACCTTGGCCGGGTCAGACCCTGCCCCTGAGGCCGCAGCATGCCCCTGGCGGGAGAGGAGGGTCCGAGCGCAGAGAGGGCGCAGCAACATCCCACGCAGCGCAGCCCCCGCCATCTCGTCCCGTAACAATGGCGGCGGCCGCTGCAGCACGACACGCCGCTTTACGGCCAAACGTCAGCCCTGGCGGTGTCATGGTAACGGTGGATCTGTGTGTCCGGGGATCAGTACGCAGATCCCTGTATCCAATACCAGGGCTGGACCCGGTGTGACCCGCCCCTGACCCGGGGCCAGATCTCCGGGCTCCCCGCCCCCTGACACCGGGAGTCAACAGCGGGGAATCCACAGGCCTGTGACCGGAGACACGGACAGCAGCTCCCCGGGGGTCAGTGTGGAGGTGAGGACAGAGGGAGGCATGGGGGATCTCTGATATAAACACACAGCACCCACACCTCACACAGCACCCAGGGACTAGCACTCACACAGCACCCAGGGACTAGCACTCACACAAAACCCAGGGACTAGCACCCATACCTCACACAGCACTTACACAGCACCCACATCTCAACCTCACAACCTCACACAGCACCCCAGGGAGCAGCACCCAAACCTCATCCAGCAGTCCAGGAAGTAGCACCCACTTAGCACCCAGCACCCACTCCTTTCCCTGCACCCTAAAATGTGGCAGCCAGAACTCATCCAGCAGCCCAGGGAGTAGCACCCAGACATCATCCAGCATCCTAGTGCAACTCGACTTTACCCAGCACCCAAATCTCTTCCAGCATACCAGAGAATAGCACAGCAAGAGCACCTCATCCAGCACACCCGAGAGTAGCACCCAAAGCTCACCAAATACCCAACACGTCACCTAATACCCAGGCACCTTACCAAACACCACAAAAGCACCTAGACCTCATCCAGCACCCACCCAAAACCCACAGACATCAACTAATACCCATGCATCATTTAACAGACGGTTATCAGCCAAACTCCTAATCATCACACAGCACCCGGGTCTGGACATCCAGATACCAGACATCCTTAGAGAGAATGTAATTTAAATTAGTCCCAAAGCACCTACCATTGCCAGTTCTGCCACGTTAAGTATATGCGATGCCATTAATTGCTACCACCTAATCCACATTAACCTTCATAGAGGTGAGACTTCTGTAGGGTTTTCCCAATATTTTATTAATAGGGTGGAAAAGAAAGAAACGTGTCCTGTGACGGCAGCCAATGTGATCAGAAATGATTCATAACCACTGCAGTCATTTAGGACAGAGGCTACTTCGTAATTACATTGCAATGTGATCTTGAAATGATTCACAAACTACAAAGTATTTCTGTATTCCCAGACTTCTCTTTTAGATCCATTCACTACTAACCTCTCCTTACTACCCAGACCCTGCTGTCTCTCTCTATACGATCCCTTTCATATACACAGACCCACCCACCCTGAAAATACACCTTCCTCTTATGTTTCTCTGCTTTAAGATTGCAGCTGAGGAGGTGCCTGGCAGTTTATATTGTGTTATTAAATTAGAAAAACATTGTGGACACTAGAAACAAAAACAGGACGCACTATATATGTTAGAATTTGTATAGGTTCTTTATTTAATGATCTGTGTTGCAAGTCCCTTTGATATCGAACATTTTTTTTTTTTTATAAATCTCGATCCAAGAAATGAATTTTAGTGTTATCTCCACTGAATCTTAGATTGTATTTGTTGTTATTCAGCGTCACAACAAAGTCTAAGAAAGATTTCTCATCTCCCTTCCATATGACCAAAATATCGTCGATGTACCTCCTCCGCAACTATTGGATATTACGGTTATTGTTTTCACACAGCTTTTATTACAAAGTACACCCACAGACAAAGACAGATCGGTGAGATTAAGTCATTTGTGATTTTAGGTTGAAGGGATTATTCCTTGCACAATACTTTTCTTGGGAGGTACCTAAACAGAATGTAATTATGACATGTCAGTACATGTGTTCTAATTTTTTTTTTCTTTCGTTCTATTTTAATCATGTATGGCTGAAATTATGAGTCTGTGTATAAAATGTTCATACTCTGCTAAAGATTCCCAGAGGTGTAACAGCGCTAAATAGTCATGTCCAGACTTGCTAGAGAAACAGCTGTTGTGTCAGAATAGGCTGTGATACACTTTTCCTGATGTCTCCTCATGTCAGAGGTTTAAGGAGGGTTTGCGCTGTTAAGTACTTTAGGCTGCGTCCACAGAGGGGGGAGCCGCGCTCCTCCACGCTGATGCTGAGGCTCGCCAGCGTGCGCGATCAGGAGGCGGGGGGACGCGGGGCACTGACGTCACTGGGCCAATAGCCCGCGAACCGCCAACATCACGGCGCCGACACGTTGACGCTGCTACGCTCTAATTGGAGGTTTTCAGCCGACAGCGCGCTCAGAAACAGGTTCTGCTGTCGGCTGAAAATCCATGCGCCTCAGCACGCCTGCGGGCGCCCGCGGGAGCCCCCTCTCAAGACATCCTCATTGAGGATGACGGGGCTCATCGCGGAGCGTCCACACGGCTCAGCGCAGACTGTCCTTCTATGGACTCAGCCTCAGCCTCAGCCAGAGCCAGCATTTTAACCACTCATCCTAGCAGCAGGATTTCCCTATTGAGATGGATTAATGCTGCATCCACTGTTTCTCTGGCTCAAAGTTACATTTGGAAGCAACACACAAAATACCTATTTTTCATGAGGTCTGAGTTTTTGCATTTTCATTAAAGGGGCAATCTAGCAATATTTGAGATAGATTTGTTTAAATATAATTATGTGTAGGTTTACTGGCCATGCACTTCCTTAACCCAGGCTGTGCTGAAAAGCTGGCATAAGTTTTATAGGGGTTCATGTTGAAATGAATGAGAAGTGACACAATATGCTCATTTGCATGTCATTACCCAGAATCCCTGGCTGCAGGGGAAGCACTGTTTGCTAAGTGATAATGGGGAAAGACAGGGTTGCAGACCTGTCTGAGACATGCAAATGCACCACCAGTGGTATATTTATCTACTTTACATAATTACAACTGGGTGGTCCTCTAGAGCTGAACTACTCTCTGCTTCGTGGACCCCCTGGTTGCCGAGATACATACCGATAAATGTCTGGTGCTCCATCAAGGAGAATTCAATATGGCTGCCAGTATCGTCCAGTAGAAAGCTGCAACCGATGAGGTTGCAGCTTCCTGTGGGCCTGCCTAGGCGATTTGGCAGCCATATTGTTTTCCCAGAAGGGAGCTTTTAAACACGGTAGTACTACCAGCTAGAGGAAAAACGGTCCGTGGGATCCAAAACGGAGCACAGCTCTTTGTGACAGCTCTTTGACAAAGGGATTTGTTCCCGAAACGCGTCAGAGTAGTTCTGTACCCCTCACTCACCATTTAATAAAGTCTTTTAACCATTTTTGCTGGTTGTAGCCCCCATTTTTCATCACAGCTGTGCTCCATTTTGGATCCCACGGACCGTTTTTCCTCTTCTACATTGGCGTGATGCACGCATCAAATATGGGTGAGCTGCTACAAAAGTGAGTACTACATTTGTGTTACTCCAGGACTGTTGTTTCAGTAAGATGATAGACATGACCCTTATGGTATATATATATATAGGTCTGTCACCATTTTACAGAGATTTATATACTGTCCTATTCATTAAGGAGTCATATACACACAGGTTTTATGAGTCTCACGTAGCTTTAATCTGAGCTCTATCCCCTACTCTAAGTGATTACTACATCTGAACTTTATGCACGTGTCCATTCTGCTGCTGAGCCCTGATATTTGGGACTAGTTCCCTTGCACTTTGTTCCTACTACCAGCAAGTATCCCAGGGACCCGAGGGGTGCCCGTAGCTCAAAGTAGCAAGGTTCGGCTTTGGAGAGCCATGCAGATCCAAGTATGTTTTTTTTTTTTTTAAAGAAAGGAAAAAATCTGCCAGGCGGGATTGCTGCTTTAAATTTCTTCTTATAAAGTCCTGGGGCACACTTGGAAATAGATACAAATATACAACATAAAAGGGTGAAAAAAGGGGGTGGCTGGTGCAATATAGTGTAATATTTTAAAATTCCAATTGTCCAATGTATGAATTGTAATACTATTCACACACAAGTGCAATGCTGTAAACGGTTCATCACATCCAATTTATTGGCAAGTTTCTGCAGTATTTGCTTCCACGTGTAGAGGGAACACAATAGAACCCAAATATGCTGTAGTATTTTTGTTGTTATCACTGGTTCTGTGGAACATAAAAGTTGCACTCACATTTGATGGCAATCTTTTTGGGTTCAAAATGCATTAAGGTGATTCGCTGAAGCCCTATATTGCCTGCCACCCTTTGACGATAGACTTCCCTCTCACCAGCATCTCTTCCAGTGCTTTTCACCGGGTTCCTACCATAAGTCTTCAAAGCCAGTAGATTCACAATTTCCAATCACTCTGTCTACGTTATTTGTGAGTCCCATGCATTAGATAGTGTGGAAAGTTAACATGAACACCATTTAGCTGAAGGCCTGGTCATTGTAACGCACCATATCCTTAATCCTCCAACTCCTCAGAGAAGTAAACTGTACCTTCATCAGGCTTCATTGGTTCCTGGTCACATAGAAATCAGCGATACATTGGAGGAGTTTGCATGAAGGATTCTGGGCACACAGCAGCCTCTTGTGTAAAATCAAAAAGCTACATTCTAATCTAAAATACCACCCTATATTAAACCCCCACACCCTATTAACTTTTGCTGCAAGGAGTCCTGAGGAATCCCTTACCCAGGTACAGCATTTAGGATCTGGCCATATGTTTTGTAGGAATCTTCAGTATTTACTAGTATTTTTTAGTATTAATTGAGCATTTGTTTTATTCCATTTTTGTACACTTTTGTGTGTGTGTGTATGTATGTATGTGTATATATATATATATATATATATATATGTCCCCCCCCCCCCTCTCTCCTGACTGAATACCACCCCCCGCCTGTCCGCTGTGCGTCGCCATCTTACCGGGGGCAGCTGCAGGAGGAAGGGGGTCCTTCCGGAGGCTGCCTGCCCACTGCCTGTCTCCCCGCCGGGGAGGGAGGGAAGTGAGCGTTGGCGGCTGGGGCAGGAGTGCCGCGCCGCGCTTCCCCTCCGCCCGGGAGCCAGTGGGGGAGAGGGAGAGAGAGTTGGGTGACGTCATAGAGCCGGGTGACATCATAGAGCCACCAATCTGATTGGCCAGAGGCTGAGGACCAATCAGATTCACCGCAGCTAGTACCAACCTTTCGATTTTATCTATTAAGATTTGCTTTGTATTGTTGAGCGCCCTGTTCGTGTCGTGGTTGCTTTTGTCTACCATTTTTTTTATGTGGTGACTCACTTTGATTTATTTTGATCACAGGTGTACAGTGCCAGACTACTCTTTAAAGCACCAATCTATAGGAGAGGTGGCACCATTTCTGGGCAAATGTGGGAGATTGGAAAGGTTGTCTGGGATCTCCCAGAAATTCTGGAATCTCAGGCATTCCGGGAAAGTTGGCAACTATGAATAATCTACCTGGAACAGAACACTCAGAACATATTGAGTTCTGAAAGCTCCGCACTTTCCAGGAGATAAGAAGCCATCTTTTAGAAAGGTTTCAGAATGTGTCGGATATTCATTTGGGAACTAAAGCAGAGCTGCAGGGTCTTATTGTCCAGTTGGATGAGGTGAGCGCAGGGAAGAATCCATGCATTCGAGAAGCCAGGAGAAGAGCAGTGGTTGAAGTCCAAGTTGTTATCACATACATTGACCTAAAGGAAGCTCTTGAAAGGAGGCAGAACATTGATCAGAGTAATGCAGAACACCCCTCGCATTTAGCTGTGTGGAATGTTCTTGGGAACTTGTCAGAACTTCAGAAAGAAGTCCTCTCCTTTGATGGCAAAAGAGCTGATAAGAATTACATGATTTTGGAAGAGTTTATTACCAAGCAACTGCTCGCCCTTGATGCCATTGATTCCCTAGGCGATGAGCGTTCAAAGACGGCAAGAAAACAAGCAGTAAAGTTAGCAAATAATATCCTAAGCTACTTAGATATGAAAACCGATGAGTGGGAATACTAAAATGAGGGTTTGATTGGCTTTGTTTGAACCTAATTTCCGATTGTACAGGAAATACACGCGTGGTGATCAGTTTCATTTTGGATGAGTTTTTTTTTTTTTTTTCATATAAAGTAATTTCTCATTTGCCTCCATGAAAAAGATGAAAACAAACTCAATACTGGTGCAGTTTGTAGAATAATTAGTGTACCTGTGGAGATGCACATAATTAGGGGAAAACAAATATTATGTACCACTAACAACATGTGATATCCACGGGAGCTCATTCACATATGTAGAAAATTCAATGGTATTTACTTAACTTATAGGTAGTACCTTCTACTTGAAATGTTTAAATATTCACAAAATGTATTTAAATATCTAAATTCTCTTAAGCAGAAATAAAGCAAAGTGACTTATACTTGCGAGAGAGAATCTTCCAGGAAACATCATTGGTACAAAATACAATTGAACTGAAATGATTCACAGATATAAATTAGGCTTACTGTTTCTTATCACAGAGGGGTCAAGTAGATGGCTTATTTTTTTTTAAAGGTAGTGGCTTTAAATGTGCACTTGGACGCTTAACTTTATTGGTAAAAGTCTTGGATGCAGAGATTCAGGGCAGCACTCTAAAAATTCATTATTAGTTGGTGGCGTTTCCTTCCTAGAAAGGGTTAAAAGGCATAGACAAGGTCCATTGACTCTGTTCTGACAGTAGTAACATTCTTCCAATTCTAGTTATGCAATTGATCTGACAGTTGTACTAATATAGGGGTAGATTAATAAAGCTCCACTGTGGGGTCTCCACCCGATCCACCAGTGACTTGTATTGGGGGTGATAACCCGCATCCGAGCTTGATGAATGTGCCCCATTGTCTCTTCAGAAGCTTTATATGCCATGCGAAAGACGTACACTAGCTTTTTATTGACATCAGTGTTACAGAATATTGAGCAATCGGAATGGTGAGTTACTGAGCTTTGTTCCCTGGCAATAAGTAAAGTCGTTTTTAGCCCTAGTGCTGCTTTAATATGTTCTGCATTTCAGCCACCTCGCCTACTTCACAGGAAATGTAATTTATGTTTTGTAGACAGCAGACTTGGCAAAAGTGCTCAATGTCAGGTAGTAGCTGCAAAGGCGTATTGGATATTATGATGCATAAAATGGGGTATAGACAGAAGGGAAGACATCATCATTTTGACACAGTATAAATCCTTCATAAGACCACAACTTGAATGCAGACTACAGTTTGGGGTCCCATTTCATTAAGAGGACATTATGGAACTTGAAAAAGTGCAGAGGCGAGCCAATAAAGGGCATTGAAGGTCTAACTTATGAGAAAAGGCTTTCAAAATTAAGTTTGTCTACATTACGAAGGGGATCATCTGACGAAAGGGACCACCCTGAAATGTTGTGCATATTTTTTTCTCAGCTCTGCAAAAATAAATTATTTAAATGTCGATTTTGACTTGAAAGATTATTGCCTACGAGTGCAATGGAGACCAGTATTTCTCTGTACCTTAGAAAAGAAGCATCCAAGGGGTGGGGGATATGTTGACTGTTTACAAATATATTCAAGGTCAATGCAAGGAACTTTCGAGGGAACTTTTCATCACCTGGACAGTGCAAATGAAACTGGGTCATCCCTTGACATTGAAGGAAAGGAGATTTAACCAGCAGCAAAAGGAAAGGGTTCTTTCCTGTAAAGGCAGATCAAATGTGGAATGTACTACCAATGGGGACTGTGATGGCAGATCCAATACATATCTTTAAGAAAAAGGTTGGACATCTTGTTAGAAAGGAAAGGTATAGAGGAATATACCAAATAAGTAAGCATAGGAAGAATGTTGATCCAGGAAGAAATCTGATGGCCATTATTGGAGTCAGAATGCAGTGTATTTTTCCCTTTATGTGACATAATTGTCTAATGTTTCACAGTTTTTTTTTGTTTGTCTCCTGGATCAATATAATGACTAACATAGGATGATTATCTACGATAACTACATGTAACATAGGTTGAACTTCATGGACATATGGGGTTTTTTTTTTTCAACCTCATCTACTGTGTTGCTTCCCTGCAGTAATAACTTTAGCAACTGTTATATTGCATAGTGGACTATTTGCAGTCACAACAGTAGCTGTTGCTGCTTTAATGACCATTAAACATATTGCTTAATTACTAACATTCCCTTCGAAAAAGGGTAAAACAATCCTGTTTTTGTCTGTGTAAAATAGATAGTTTTATTTTTGTGAAAAGTACTTTTACATTTTCCTATAGGTCTTATATAGGTCTTTTTCCCCCCAAGAGGTTGGCATCTATAAATCAGTTGAACTGCACTTCAGCTTCTGGTGTCTGAAAATATACCAAAAAATTACAATTTAGTAAAGTGAAAAACACTGGAGTTATATTGAGTAAAAGGATTTTTTTTTTTTAAACTCCAATACGGTTTCCATCTATCGATTTTGTTTTGGGGCATGGCAGATTTCAGCATACGCATTGTGTTGAAGCACTCCTGGCGACATTTTTTTGTGTGTGTTGGTGTAATAGGTTTGAAGCAGGGGGTCTCTGGAGCTGAACCCTATGAATTTAAACTCTGGGGACCCCCTGCTTCCCGAGATATTTACCTCGGAAGGTGGTGTCGGTAGAAGCCCAGTTGGGGCTATTGATATGGCGGCTTAAATGTCCTGCGGGCCAATAGGAATCTGTGACGTCATCCCTTGCGGCTTCCTATTGGTTCACGTGACGTGGGAGCTTTAAACTTTTTCCGAGATACCGTCACCCCCTATGGAGTTGGGTGTCTTTGGAAGCACGGGGCCTCCGGAGCTGACATTAACGGGGTTCGGAACCCCCCTTCTTCAAACCTATTTTTTTTTTTAAAACAAGGTGTCACCAGGAGTGCTTTTTTATTTTATTTTTTAAAGCACCTTTTTGTAGTTTTTGTAAGTATTTATTCTTTCTTATATGAGAGTGATTTCGATGGCACATTGAACCCCAAGGTTACAATGTACAGTACTACACTAGTGTCTTTAAATCTGAACATAGAAGAGTTGTGCAATGCACAGCAGTTCTTAGCCAATGAGTTATATGGATACATTGGGTTGGTTATATATATCAGTTCACCCCCACTAACTAATCCCTGTCTTCAAAGCGATACATTGTACTGTAAAACCACCAGCTATATCTGACATCTGCAGATAGTGTTACCATTCTGACTTCACTAAAGGGAAATCGGTCATCTTTTATTTTTCCTCTGAAAAATTGAATGTGTTGTAATGGCGCTTTTTGCTGTATTTTATATTCTACAAAGCATGGTCAGTTCAGCTTTTTAAACTGCTTGGAGAAATGCGTTAGGGGTTTTATAAAGCATTTTGTTCCTAAGGAAAGCTTAAATAAACGAAATTAATGAAAGCGTACCCGTCTTAACTATTCATTTTGTTTTGGGGGAATTCTTAGTCTGGGTAGGAAAGCCTGCATTATTTGGCCCCTGGATATGTAGGGATTTGCATGATAAACTGTTCTGTGGTTACTTTCTCTGCAAATTGTGCTACTCTGTGAAATGGTATAAAACCAATAATTCCCTAATAACAGCCTGAGAGCCTTTCTTTAGAAATATATCAATGGTTTTATTTCATTGTGAACTTGAAAGGAAATCTCCAAAAGCCCCCCCAGCATGAAGCCATACGCCAGGCCTGCACAACTCCAGTCCTCGAGGGCCGCAAACAGGCCATGTTTTCAGGATATCTCTACTTTAGCACAGATGGCTCAATTAGTGGCTCACTCATACTGAGCCACTAATTGAGCCAGCTGTGCAGAAGTAGGGATATCCTGAAAACCTGGCCTGTTTTGCGGCCCTCAAGGAATGGAGTTATACATACTGAGCCACTAATTGAGCCAGCTGTGCTGAAGTAGGGATATCCTGAAAACCTGGCCTGTTTTGCGGCCCTCGAGGAATGGAGTTGTGCAGGCCTGCCCTACGTGATTCCCAAGCACATCACTAGGTAAAATGGATGTAAGGAAGCTATGTTTTCATAAAAGTACACACTAGAAAGAAGGTAACCTGTTTTCCAGCAGGTGGCACTGTAACCCTAAGTATAGAAGTATTTTTAAGTATTATCTACCCTTCCTAAACACCTAGCGTACGCTTCTGTGCATTACACAGCCTTTTACATCTTTTTTTGCAGCCATATTAAAGGAAGGGCTGCTGCATTTGACAACTTGTCTATTTCAGGAATAGGAAGTGCGTGAAAAAATAATGAATCAAGCATTGGCAGCCGCTGCAACAGTAGATGTGGGAATCCAGGCATAATCTGGTACAGGCCACAGCGGAAGAGACTCATCTTTTTGTGGATCTGTAGTGTGGGAAGGTGCTGAGGCCGCAGCGGATGTTGCTACATCTGCAGCATAATTTGCCCAAGTTCATATGGTGCAAATCCTAACCCAGATCTCCTGTTTCATGATCCAATACGTTCGCACTGAGAAGTATGACGAAACCATTCAGTGCTGTGCCACAGTGCCCCTATTGCACCCTAATAAGGAACCACAGATGTACAGTAGCTAGACTTAATGTTCCTGCTGCCAGGGGAATCCTGACCACGGCCAGAGGCCGCGGATCCAGAGGCAGCGTATCCAGGAACAGTAAGTCTGGGCACATCTGTATCACACCTGGGATATAGGAGCACTCAAAATATATCTTTTCAAAATAACATTTTGTTCACAAAATTAGAAATGCAGACGAACACCACACACCTTTACACATAACATCTTATAATAACTATTTCATATAGCGCTTTTCTCACAATGGGACTCAAAGCGCGTCACAATTACAGTATATCGCGCGATAAGCAGCATAGTACATAGGATTGTTACAGACACCGTTATGTGCTCGTGTATCAATGCTCCCCTTACATGTTTATGCAAATTTACAGTATCACGGTGCCCTTCCCTGTACAGTAAAGCAGCAGTCCAAGCTGCCGTTTTTATTTTTAATTAAAAAAAATTCTTTTAATATATGCATTAATACATTCCTCACAATGATAAGTAATTAGCTAAATTGCCGATCGATCCGTTCTCCTGTGATCAATCGGCGAAGATTCAGCTCGGGGGTTCACTAAATAACTGCAGAGGAGTATTGACTCTGTATCTATGACTTTGTAAATGGTTGCTATAGAAAAAAAATGCTTGTTACATTATAATACATTAAAAATGTAATTCAGAGTTGTTTTTTAAAAAAAATGCTACAAGTATTTTCTCATAGTACAGAACTGATTTATTTAAAAAAAACACATGTAGGATATTACTCGTCTGCAGCTTTAACTGCCGAGTGAAATATTCACACACGCACAGTAATGGTTCAGTGTGTCAGTCAGACAAGCCGGAGTGTGTACAATCCATTTCCTTTCGATTGCCTTGTCTATCTGTAGCATTTTCTTTTATTGCTGCTTTCCAAAGCCATTTTTATTCTCTGTAAGCACCACATCCTAATTGATTCTTTACTTGCATGATATCAAGTTCGTGTGTGGGTTTGCCTATGTGTATAGTGACCATTATATACATAGGTAAGATCGGCCTTACACCAGCCTGGGGCGGGTGATAAAAAAATGGGTGCTATTTTTTGTCCGACTTCCAGATATTGCCAGACATGGTAGTTTAGTGAATATCATGTAAATAATCAATGAGCTGTTAAAAGAGGCAATCCATGGAATGCGTTTTTAAAAATACGTTTGAAGCAGGGGGTGCCGAAGCTGGACCCCATGAATTTCAGCTCTGGGACCCACTGCTTCCTGAGATTCTTACTTCCATAGGGGGTGTCAATAGCAGCTCCGGCTGAGGTTCTCGTAATGGCGGCTTCAAAGCCCCACCTCCTGCGGGCCAATAGGAAGCTGTGACATCATCCCTTGCGGCTTCCTATTGGCCTTGTGACCAGGACCTTTAAACAGCACCAAGATACTGGCACCCCTTACGGGAGGTAAGTATCTATGGGAGCAAGGAGTATCTTTAGCACCAATTAATGGGGTTCAGCTCCGGAGAACCCCTGCTTCAAACACACACAAACGCAGAGCTTCGATTGGTACCTTAATTCCTCATTGACATACTCTGCCAGTAAAAAATGATGCTGACGTATTTCCGCGGCCTGCTGTAACGAGGCAGTCCCCCTCTTTTATTTTAATACATGCAGCCTTTGATGACCTTTATTGAAAACGAATTACCTAAGCTGCCGATCGATTAGTTCTCGCGTGATTGATCAGCAAAGATCCTGCTTTCCAGGGTTCACTAAATGGCTGCCTTTCAGTTTCAATCAATCCTTCAGTCTGTGTAACTCAGCAGCTACAATGTATTCTCATATTACTAAGGTAACACTATCTATTGTTACAGTTTGAAGCTCAAACAGCTGGTAATATTGTCAACAAATTATCACAAACAGGAACGTGTTGTAAAGATTTTTTACTGCTGGGGAAGTGTGTTAAAGCCTGATGTAGAAATCAAAGGAGGTTCGGTATATTAAAATTAATTGAAAATGGGATTAAGAGTTGAAATAAAAAAACAAATGTTGCAAGTTTTATCTAATACTACAGTATTGATTTATTAAAAAAACGTAGGATATTGCATGGATTCTTGCGACATGACTTTAGTGAAGGTTGATAAATAAAATTGGTAAATACCAATAATAATTTTTTACATTTTTTTCATTATTGACCTGGTGTAAATCTAGGTCTAAGTCCTTTTCGCGTAGTTATAATAAATTCAAGCGTATTTTACGGCATCCGCTTCTTGCACTCTATTAAAAAAAAAATATTTGCCAACATACTATTAAATGCATTTTTCTGTTCATCTGACATTCCTGCTTTCCGCTGCTTCACAACTTTCAGCAACGTAGTAAGCGTTGACACGTTTTTCCTTTCTGCAGCGTAGAAAAGGATCTTCAGTCTTCAAGATAGTTAGACCTCATTTACCGAGAGAACCTTGAAGGTTGAATGAAGATTGCGATGGCGACTGATTTACTGTGAAACGTTTCGCATGAAAGATCAATAGTTTGATTTCATGGAAAATAAATGCATCGAAACTGCGCGCCTCCCTTTACGGAGTAAGCACACGAGCCTCGTGTATGGAAAACAAATATACAATTCCTGCGCTCCTCTCTTGTTATTTATTAGGCCCGTTCTATAGTGCCTGCGCTTGCTACGCCGTGCGCGCGCGACATTTATAGCTGCTATAATAGCTATAATGGTACCACGCACGGCAGGGAGAGTGGAACCGGCCGACGGGGGAAGATGACAAAAAGAAAGAATTTGCTCCGCTACCGCTGCTGAAAATGTAAGTATATGTGTGTGTATGTATGTATATGTGTGTGTATGTATGTATATGTGTCTGTATGTATATGTGTGTGTATGTATGTATGTGTGTGTGTGTATGTATGTACAATGTTATTAAAAAAAATTATTAAAGGATTTATTTATTTGAAAACACACACATACATATATACACACACATACACACACACACATATACATACATACATACAGTCATACACTTCGCGCACAGTATACACACAAAACGTGTGCGGCACGTGCCTTCGCACAGGCACGCGCGCACGGCCGCACGCAGTATATCACAGCCCTTAGGAAGATTTCTACGTTTTGATCCGAATTCTAATAACAAAGGTGCCATTAAGTTGCATCTTTGGGTCAAAACATGATTGAAGCTGCTAATGCTAACCCCATCAAGGTAAAACTTCAATGTAGCAGGTACGTGCCATATGCTAAAGGAATGCAATTTCTTATTGTTCTATGGACTAAACTTGATTTTCTGTCTGATTAAAATGTTCTTTGCTTGACAGACTAACAAGCTTATTTCATATCTGCCGAAGAGACCGGTCGCCTGCCTTTGCGCATATTGAACAATCCCCTAATGCTTGGCGTTTCAGGGCTGGATCTTATAAGTCACCCTGAGCCAACCTCCAGACCTTCTCTGCATGTACTGTACAGTACAAAGCTTCATCATTTCAGCCAAATCTGCTGATTAAGCTACTGAAGGTCATCGCTTGTGATATGTTCTGCTGTTCACACATTAAGCTCTCCACGGTCATGGTTCTACTTTATTGCTCAAATGATGTTGGGTGACCTTTTCTGAAATCCAGTGGGTGCATCTTCTCTACATTCAAATATTTATTTATAAAATGTGTTACCAGGAAGTAATACATTGAGAGTTACCTCTCATTTTCAAGTATGTCCTGGGCATAGAGTTAAGAGAACATAAAATATTTGTTTATGAAGAAGGGCATTCCCCCCTCTGCATTCCCCCCTAAGGAATTTGGTGTTAGTATCACTGGTAAGCTGTTTCTCTCATGTTTAGTGGTTCCAAATACAGCATAACTTTCATATTTTTAGGAGAATTGTTCCAGTTATTTGCCCCTTGGTTAGATCGTAGAGCAGGGGTAGCCAACTGCAGTCGTCAAGAGCCACCAACAGGTCAGGTTTTCAGGATATCCCTGCTTTAGTACAGGTGGCTCAATCAGTGGCTCAGTCAAGATTAAGCCATTGATTGAGTCACCTGTGCAGAAGCAGAGACATCCTTAAAGCAGCAATACTACTTTCCAACTTGTATTATTATTATTTTTACATGTAAAGCTTGTGACAAAGTATAATTCTACATTCTTACCTAAGCTAGCAATCGTTTGGTGCTCCTGTTATAAACCTGTCAAAATCCTGATTGTGTGACTAACATAATGGCTGCTTCAATCAGTATAACTCAGCAGTTACACTATATCCTTATATTACTACGGTAACATGATCTATTGTTACAGTTTGCAGCTCAAACTGCTGGGAACATTAGCAACAAATTATCCCAAACAAGAAAATGTTGCAAAGATCTTGCACTGCTTGGGAGGTGGGTTTAAAACTGCTATAGAAATCAAAGAATTTATTTATTTATTTATTTATAAAATATTTTACCAGGAAGTAATACAGTGAGAGTTACCTCTCGTTTTCAAGTATGTCCTGGGCACAGAGTAAAACAAATAGTACATGGTTACAAGTACAGTTACATAAATGAACAAGGTATACATTATATACAAGACATTGCGTGCACAGTTAAAGAAAATATATATTATGAGCGTATGAAACAGTTAAGAATGCTTTAAAACTCATTAAAAATGGCATTAAGGGTTTAATTTTTTTTTAACAAAAACTACTGTCACTATTCTCTAATGCTACCAAAAGGATTTTCAAGTATTTCCTGAGCATAGAGTTATGATGACAAATACATGGTTACATTAAGTGAACAGGGTTATACATTATATACAAGACATTGCACGCATAGTTACAGATAATATATGTTATAGGCGTATGTAACAGTTACAGACCAGATTAAAATGAGAGACCGCTTCAGTTTTGAAAAAATTTAGACGTGTGTTGGCTTTGAGAGTCTAAGTTGTGTTCCAGGTGTGGGGTGCACGGTAAGAGGAGGAGCGCCCAGATTCCATGTTGAGCCTTGGGACCTTGAACAGTCTTTTGGAGTCAGATCTCAGGTGATAAAGTCTGCATGTGGTAGGAGTGAGGAACTTGTTCAGATAGGTGGGTAGCTTGCCAAGAAAGCATTTGCAGGCAAAACAGGAAAAATGTACTTTGCGCCTAGACTCTGGTGATGACCAATCTAGTTCTTTGAGCATTTTGCAGTGATGTGTAGTTACATTGGAGGACAACGCGGCATATTGAGTTGTAGAGGGTGCCTAGTTTGCTAAGGTGAGTGGGGTGCTTTACCATATACAGCTCAATCCCGTTATAGTGCAATCTGCTACAACGCGGATCCGCTTATAACGCGGTGTGAGCGTGGCTCCCCTTTTTTAAAAGCTAAGCTTTTTTTTTCTTCAAAGCTTTATTGCTAACGGACGGACACACACTACACACACTACACACAGGGCAGAGGCTGCAGCATTGGAAAGTGTTAAATTCCTATGGTTTCATTTGGCCCCCTCCTCCCCTGTGTGGGGGAACCGCTGGGTTCCCTGATTGCGGCGGCCATTTTTTCCCCGCTACTATTCAATGCTTTGTTGCTACCTACACACGTAGACAGACACACACACTGAGACAGACACAACACTCCCCCCCTGCGCGATGGCTGACCCCTGGTGTCGGATCCCAAGGACATTACTCCAGGTAAGTCCTGCGTGGGGGTGCCGCCGGGTCCCCTGATTGCCGCGGCCATTTTTTTTTTCCGCTATCCCGGTTAAAACGCGGTCGTATCGGGTGGACCCCGAGCACCGCGTTATAACAGGGTTCAGCTGTACTATCTCCCCATAGTCTATAATTGGCATTAGCATCTGCTGTACGATGCTCTTTTGGACCAACTGGCTTAGGGAGGATTTGTTCCTATAAAGTACACCTAATTTGGCAAAAGGTGTGGATCTCAGGGTATCAATGTGCATCCCAAATGCTAAATGGGAGTCAAACCATATGCCAAGATATTTAAAACTAGTGAAAGAGGCTATTAGATGGTATTAGAGCTGGTTCTGATCTCAAGCTACGTCATTTGTAGCTTTAGAAATGTAGTCCCAAATACCATTGTTACAGTCTTGTCAGTGTTTAAAAACAGTTTCTTTTGGGAAATCCAGTTTTCAAGTCTAAAAAAATCATATGGAAGTACGTGTTCAAGGTCAGAGAGGCTAGGACGTTATGTGTGTAAGATTGTGTCATCCGCATACATGCATATTGAAGCTCCCTTACAAGCTGTAGGTAGATCATTAATGAACACTGAGAAGAGTAGGGCCCCCAGAACAGAGTCTTGCGGGACACTGCAGGTGATATCTAAGGGGTTGGAGTTAAAGCCCAGGATAGACTCATGTTGGGATCTATCTGATACTGTAGGTAGGAGTGAACCCAGTTTAAAGCGTGTTACCCTATTCCAGACCACTGCAGTTTCTTTATCAAAATAACATGATCAACAGTATCAAAAGCCTTTTCAAAATGTAGGAATATTACTTTAAAACCTGACCTGTTGGTGGTCCTTGCGGACTGGAGTTGGCCACCTGTCTCTGAGGTTAACCCATTCAGTGTCAGACACTGGGCTGAGCAATGTGTTGCATGCCTCTCTTACACTGCAGTACTTTTACTTTTAACAATTACACTGCAGTACTTTCATCTACCGCAGCAATGAATTTAAAAGCTACAAAAATAATGAGAAATGTGAGGCCTGCATTTTCCCAACTGTTAATTAAGAAAGGAACCTTTTTATTGTGAGGGGTTTCGCCCCCACCCCCCTCCTCCCATACTAACGCTTAAAGAAATGCAGCGTCTCTTTGATTCAAGATGTGAAGTGGGAATGTCACGTGTTCCCTCCAGGGCTCGCCTGGCCGGCTGCAGTCTGTTCCTGACTAATCATTTGGGAAATGTTCCTTCTATTTTCTGTGTCGGGAGATCCATGCGGGCTGCTTCCAGTGGAAATTCAACTCATTAACTTTTGGCTTCAAATTGCGATTAGAAAAGAATGTTAATGGAACCCAAAGCTATTATCTGAAAAACCCAATCAACCGGAACAATATTTGCTTAGTAAGTTCCTACAGTAAATATTCAGGAACAGAGATGTGCAAATTTGCCATTTTTGCATTCGCCAATTTTTTTTTGGGGGGGGGGGGGGGGATTTTCTCAATTTTGCTGCAAATAAAAAATATCACCTGTGAGCAAATTCACGTCTCAGACAGGTCTGCAACCCTTCCCTTCCCCATTATCTCTTAGAACAGGGGTGCTCAACTGCAGTCCTGAAACGCCCCCCAACAGGTCTGGTTTTCAGGATATGTTTGTTTATTCAGGATATACCTGCTTCAGCACAGGTGGCTCAATTAGTCCCTGCTTCCGCACAGATGGCTCAATCAGTTCCTACTTCAGCACAGGTGGCTCAATCAGAGGCTCAGTCAAAGACATACTTTGACTCAGTCTTTGACTGGGCCTCTGAGCAACCTATGCTGGAGCTGGGATATCCTGAAAACCTGACCTGTTGAATGGTGTGTGGGGTGCTTGAGGACTGGAGTTGAGAACCACTGTCTTAGAATACAGTTTTGCTAAATGTTTACATGGGGGGGGGGGATTCAATATAAAAAAAAGGCCAACATTTAACTTTATTTTACTTATTTTTTTTTTAAAGTTTATGAAATTTGCCATTTTCGCCAGAATGTTTGTTATTTGCATTAGAAAAACCCAATCACATGACCTGCGTGTTGATCATGTGACCCCTATTAATTTTTTGCAAACTGTGTCGGGTTTTGTTGACGTATCTCTTCATTTTTCTTATTTTTTTTAAAAGACACCTTTTGCAGCGTTTCGGAGCTGGGGCGAAAGAATTGCACATTTCTAACCAAGAGGTCGTTTAAATATATTGGGGCAGTGCTCACACGTAATCCATATATCAGGATAAAGAAAAGCAAATGCACTCTCACAGCGCACCAGGGATCAGTATTACAAATATAACAATTTTAATATATGGTCAAATGACCACACATATATTATCCCGTGACAACTGAATAACACAATTACAAAAAATAAAAAGCAATATTAATAATGGAAAGAAGATATACAACAATTACATAAAATGCCATAACTCTCCCCTACAGGATACTAAACTGGCACAGCTTTTATGAACAAAGTAACAAAGCTCTATCCTTGATCTCCTCTTACCTCTCCCATTGTACTTTCAGTGTCTCTTTTGCTAACACACAGAAAGACAAAAGCGCAAACGCACATAGTGAAGTTTGTAAAAATATAGGTGTATATTAATTAGGGTATAATATCTGCGTACATCAGATTAGTTGGTAATAGACATTTCATGTACAATACATGAGTTTACCACACGCCGCACTGCCACCTCCAGGCCTCAGATGGTCTCTCTCACAGCATCCAGGACAGTCTATCACAGCTGTAGCATGGGATCTCTGCCGCACTGCTGCCTTCCGATCGATATCCTTCCCCACTCGCTGCCGTCACCACCGCTCGCGGCTAGGATCTGCCTCCGACCGCCACTGTACTTCGGAGCAGTGTGTTGATGAATCACGTGTCCCGCGGGGTTTTGCGACTGGCCGCAAAGGGAGGTTGAGGCGTAAAGCGTGATGGTAGCTTTACTGCAGTTTGCCGAGTGCAGCTTTTGGCATGAAATCAGTCCAGGGCAGATAATACCACACAGAGTGTGGAGATAGAGTTCTAGGGCTATTAAAAAACTTATCCAACGCGTTTCGAAGCTTGCGCTTCTTCTTCAGGGATAAAATACACTAGGATAAGAGTATATTTATACCCTTAGATCGCCACTTGATTGGTCAAAGTCAAAAGGTATCTAAACCAATCTGATCTTCACCAGGCATCATCCCACAGGTGTGGGTGTTTTGAAGTACTTACTTCTTAATGTGCTCTGGTGGGTTGACCATTTCAGTGCTGGTCCAAGGGTATAGCTAAAACACATTACATTCTTTTTATTCAACTTATAAAATACATTCATAAAAATCACATCAATAAAATTGCCAATGATTGTGAGTATTTCAAAGGCTCTGAAATAAAACAAACAGGTGTTACTGATACATATACACATTATTTGCTTTATGTTTAATATGAATGGGTATCACAGATGTTTATAAATTTTATATATAAGACCAAGCACTAGTCTAATTGGAGACACATAACTATATAGGGCCTATTTATACAAAATGTTTAATATAGACACCAGAGGTCTATGTTTTCATTTAGACCTTTTGGGCCTAAAGACTGCAATTGGTGGATCCAATAAGTTTCTTGGACAGAAATATCTTTTATTCTGTCTCCTCCACGTCTATTTTGGGGAATGGTTTTAATCCCTTTAAATGTCAGGGATGAGGGGTCTTTGTTGTGGTGGGTCGAGAAATGACGACTTACACTATGGGTCTGTAGTGCATGTTTAATATTTCTCACGTGCTCTTGGATACGTGTTTTCAGACAACATTTTGTGCGGCCTACATATTGCAGGCCGCAGGGGCATTCTAATAAGTACACTAGGAATTTGGTATTACAATTGATAAATTCAGTAATATTATACACTTTATGATCTATATTGGATTTTTCTTTCCCAGTTTTTCTTGCAGGTTTGCGGAACTGCAATGGGCACACGTTTTGCCCCCAGCTTCGCAAACCTGTATATGGGAAACTGGGAAGAAACTTTCATCTGGCAGGAGAATCCATTCCTGAAACATATAGTGATATGGCGTCGCTATATAGATGACATTCTCTGTGTGTGGGAGGGGGATGAAGAATCAATAGATAAATTCATGGAATACATCAATTATAATATCATCAAAACTTGGTATCACCCATGTAACACACGCGGAGAGTGTCAGCTATTTAGATCTGGACCTCAAGGCCTCAGAGGCAGAGGGGTAACAACTAAAACCTTCTTCAAAAAGGTAGATACTAACATCTCTTCTGGCCTCCAGTAATCATAAAAGAACTTGGATTAGCAATATACCTGGAGGTCAGTTTCATGAGAATTAAGAGAAACTGCAGCAGAGAGCGACTTTGAATTACAAGCCCAATTCCTTTCCTGTGAGATTCTTAGAAGAGATATAACTATACTATAACAACTTATGCTTGAACTAGAAAAGGTAGAAAATAAGATCGGATAAACTGTTGATACAAAAAAAGAAAGCCCTCTAAATGTAGATGAGGACAGGATAGAAGTTCCGTTCATCACAAATACAATTCCAGCACAAGACAAATAGAAGGAGTAATAAAAAAACACTGGGGCATTATATCTACAGACCCATTCTTAGTGACACATTACTACATCCCAAGTTTATTTACAGGAAGGCACGCAGTTTAAAAGATACATTAGTCCCGAGTGACATTGGGAAAACTGCAAAAAATAAAGATGCACTATGCACACAGAGAATGTCATCTATATAGCGACGCCATATCACTATATGTTTCAGGAATGGATTCTCCTGCCAGATGAAAGTTTCTTCCCAGTTTCCCATATACAGGTTTGCGAAGCTGGGGGCAAAACTGTGTCGCCATTGCAGTTCCGCAAACCTGCAAGAAAAACTGGGAAAGAAAAATCCAATATAGATCATAAAGTGTATAATATTACTGTGATTTATCAATTGTAATACCAAATTCCTAGTGTACTTATTAGAATGCCCCTGCGGCCTGCAATATGTAGGCCGCACAAATATGTTGTCTGAAAACACGTATCCAAAGACACGTGAGAATTATAAACATGCACTACAGCCCCATAGTGTAAGTCGTCATTTCTCGACCCACCACAACAAAGACCCCTCATCCCTGACTTTAAAGGGATTAAAACCATTCCCCAAAATAGACGTGGAGGAGACGAATAAAAGATATTTCTGTCCAAGAAACTTATGGTTCCCCCAATTGCAGTCTTTAGGCCCAAAAGGTCTAAATGAAAACATAGACCTCTGGGTGTCATATAACATTTTGTATAAATAGGCCCTATATAGTTATGTGTTCCAATTAGACTAGTGCTTGTCTTATATATAAAATTTATAAACATCTGTGATACCCATTCATATTAAACATAAAGCAAATAATGTGTATATGTATCAGTAACACCTGTTTGTTTTATTCAGAGCTTTGAAATACTCACAATCATTGGCAATTTTATTGTGTGATTTTTATAATGTATTTTATAAGTTAATAAAAAGAATGTAATGTGTTTAGGCTATAACCCTTGACCACACTGAATGGTCACCCACCCAGAGCACATTAAGAGTAGTACTTCAAAACACCCACACCTGTGGGATGATGCCTGGTGAGAAGATCAGATTGGTTTTAGATACCTTTTGACTTTGACCAATCAATGGCGATCTAAGGGTAATAATATACTCTTATCCTAGTGTTTTATCCCTGAAAGAAGCGGCAAGGCTTCGAAACGCGTTGGATAAGTTTTTTAATACCCTAAAACTCTATCTCCACCTCCACTTGTGTGGTATTATCTGCCCTGGACTGATTTTCATGCCAAAAGCTGCACCTCGGCAAACTGCAGTAGCTAACCATCACGCTTTACCTCTAACACTTCCCTTTGCGGCCAGTCGCAAAACCCGCGGGGACACGTGATTCATTCAACATACGACGCTCCGAAGTACAGTGGCGGTCGGAGGCAATCCTAGCGCGAGCGGTGGCCAAGGCTCATGCCAAGCGCGTGCCGCCGCAACCGTATAGGCCGGGACCAGCGAGGGGGAAGGATATCGATCGGAAGGCACAGTGCGGCAGAGATCCCATGCTACACTGTGATAGACGTCTGGATGCTGTGAGAGAGACCATCTGAGGCCTGGATGGTGGCAGTGCGCGTTGGTAAACTCATGTATTGTCATGAAATGTCTATTACCAACTAATCTGATTGTACGCAGATATTATATCCCTAATTATATACACCAACTATATTTTTAACAAACTTCATATGTGCGTTTGCGCTTTGTCTTTCTTTTGTGTACAGTTGCCTAGGGGTTTTTTCCCTCGTTCACATAGCTGCGATCACACCCATCGAATTAGAGGTTGTATTTGTTTCAAATTATACACACGGTGGTAAGGGTTAAAAACTATGAAAATAATATTTGCGACTTTTTTTGTTTTGTTTTGTTGTATTCTTCTTTTGCTACCACCGTCCTCCTCTATGATCTCATCTTTTTTTGGTCTGCACCTTTGCTCTTGTCCTGGAACCTTGCCTATCTTCTCTTTTCCTCTTTAGTCCCCTTTCTCTACTTTTCCCTCCATCACATCTCTTGGTTTAAAATATCACCTCTATGCTGACCACACACACAAATTTATACTTTTCAAAAACCGCTGACTTACAATACACCTGCTGTACAGACCTAAGTTTCTGAATGTCTATCTGCGATATCATCCTGGATGGCCCTCCTCTGCTGAAATAGCTCCTATCTGCGATATCATCCTGGATGGCCCTCCTCTGCTGAAATAGCTCTCCTGGCTTCCTATCAAATCCCGCATCTCACACTCAATTCTCCTCCTCACTTTTAAAGCTTTACACTCTTCTGCCCCTCCTTACATCTCAGCTCTAATTTCTCGCTATGCACCATCCAGACTCTTGCGTTCTTCTCAAGGATGTCTTCTCTCTACCCCCTTTGTTTCTAAAGCCCTCTCCCGCCTTAAAACTTTCTCACGGACTGCCCCACACCTCTGGAATGCCCTTCCCCTCAGTACCCAACTAGCACCCTCTCTATCCACCTTTAAGACCCACTTTAAGACACACTTGCTTAAAGAAGCATACGAATAGCACCGTGGCTAATACTATACACATGATACATAAAGCTTGGCCCCCTGCAGACGCACTTACCAGAATGCCCTCCTACTGTCTCTGTACGTTCTTCTTACCTACCAATTAGATTGTAAGCTCTTCGGAGCAGGGACTCCTCTTCCAAAATGTTATTTTATGTCTGAAGAGCTTATTCCCATGATCTGTTATTTGTATAATTTGTTATTTATATGATTGTCACGTGTATTACTGCTGTGAAGCGCTATGTACATTAATGGCGCTATATAAATAAAGACACATACATACATACACTATAAATCAAGTTTGTCTGAGAAACATTCACATAAGAAGTTTAGCCATAGCAAAAATGATTACAAAGCCACAATGAGGGGGGACAGATACTAACCACAAGCGGCAGCGGGTAGCCGTGGCTGGCGCTGATGTTGAGTCCGGACTGCACCAGCACTCGGCAAAACTCTCCTCCGCTCGCGCCCCCTGGTTCCTCTGTCCCAGCCAATGGGCGAGCGCGTTGAGCAGCCTCTCATAACCGAAGACTGCTGTGTTTTTTATTTCTTGCTGTCTAATATGTTTTTAGAGTTTGAGTCATTATTGTCCGGTATATTTAGGTTGACTGTCTAGACATTTTCATATATACACTATCTTATAATTGTATATTTATCATACACTAGTTATTACTGTGGCAGTACATATACATGTGCAATTTCCAGTACAGTATTGATGCGTGGGATCAGAGTAATCTTTAGCGATAGTGTTTACCAGTACTAATATTATTAGGGAAGCCACTTTCTGTTATTTGAACCTGGTGTGAGGTTTCTTAGGGGGTCTATAGGGGTATAAATTGGCTCCTGAATGAGCCCTCAATACAGCACAGACTCAAAGACCCTGAGAAAAGAGAGACCTTAACGAAACGCGTAGGGTGAACCAGCGTAGCAGTGCTGGTCTGGGAATCCCCGGTGTCCATTTTGGAAGTGATATCATCTTCTAAGGGGACGCGCTGAAGTGAGGGAGATCGGAGGTGAGAGTGCAGGCACCCAACAGAGATGCTGACGCACGGCACAGTGTGTACGGCTGGATCCTAGAGGTCCATGAGGTGGTTTAGAACAGGGGTGCGCAAACTTTTTTTTGTCTGCGTCCCCCCTCCTTGCTCTCTCCCCTCCCAGCTCGTGCCCCCCTTTTACCTTTTCTCCATCATCATCTGACATCACGGCGTTATGTAACGTCACGTTGCCATGGCATCGCGTGGCCATTTGACCCCGCTGCGTCATGTGACGCCGCACTGTCATGGTGACGCGTCACCAGAAGCCGCCAGAGACAAGGTAAGAGGGAGTTACAGAGGCCTTGTACGCCCCCCAGTTTCCGCACCCCTGCTTTAGGATATACCTGATCGGGTTTTGTGTGTTTCCAGCACTACGCACAAATGTGAGTGCGTTTGTTTACTATTTTTTTATCCTGTTTAATTTTTGTGGAATAAACTGTATAAACTATGAGTGTTCTGTTCTATTTGTAGCTAAATTACTAAAACATGCACTGAACTGTTTAAATATCATTGTACTGTATGAAATAGGCTTGAACAAAATCAGCAGCTGTGATATTAATGTATTTTTTAATTATGCTTCCTATTTTTATTATAACATATGTCATTGGTGTGATCAGTGAGATTAATGCATATAATATATACTGTAGTTATGAGACTTGTAATCCTATTGCTCCCTCACAGAACAAAAGCTAAATAATACTTCATTCTTCACCCATGGTCAAAACACAATGGGTGCATTATATAAGAAGCAATAAATGAATTTGGGATTAGCCAGGGTGGATACAATAGATGGAGATTGGCCTTCCATTGCTACACTAAATTGAGACAAAGAAACCCATATTCATTATGCTGGGAATCCACTTTCCAGCGTCGGAGAAGAGTTCGGCTCTGTTCATATAAATGGGACTCAAATCTTCTGCCACATGGGGAAGCAGCTTTTTAGCACACCAAATAAGAGCCATAAATATGATATATACTGTAGCATGTAAGTAAGGGGAATAGTGTATGAGAAAACCACAGTGGAAAGTAGTTAAGGAGAACATACATCCTTTATCTGTCTGGCTACTAATGAATAGTAAATACAGCGCCAAGAAAATACACCTCTTGACTGCTGTATTACCCTTTTCCGGAAGGACCACAGTTGTAGGATGTGGTGTTCCCATTTCATTTGAATGGCGACTCAAGACAACTAGTTTATCGTTGCGGAGTTCTCTAAGAGGTACACAAACCATTGACTTTGACTGATGACTCAGGGGTAGATGTTGCAGCATTTCTTTATCCTAGGACCCTGAGTTAGCTTTACAGCAGCCTTGTAAGAATATTAGAATATTAACCAAACTCTGCCAAATCTTTTCTACCTGTATAACTGACTCCATTTATGTGAGATAAATTCAATGGTGGCGGAAGCATATACCATTGGCGTTGGGTAATTCCAAGTATTGCCATGCATAATTGTATTGCATACAATGCCAGTAGCTACAAACAGCATTTCCCATGAAGTTGCCAGTCTGGGAGATGCTTTGTGATATGATACAAAGTGCTGGCTGCAACATTTGCTTCCCTGGGAATAAAGCCCATTACGAAGCCCACCCTTCTTTTGGAATTGTCATGGCAACCATTACATGAGCCCAATGTCCTAGATTTTCCCAGCAGCTTGTTCCTAAACTGACAGCCGTGATTTCAATGCTCCTTGAACCAGATTTTTGCCTGTGTCGGCTACTTTCTGAAAACAGCTTTTCATCAAACCTATTTTGGAAACGCACCCCTGTTTGAACACAAAGAGTTCACTTCAGGAGAATCCCAAACTGTGTACCAAATTCCTTTTCATTTTCCTTTGAAAACAATTTGAGTTGGTGTATAAGTGTATTTTCTTGTAAGATTGTTTGTTTACTTTAATGCTGGTTGTATTGTTCAGATTGTGGAGTCACCCCAGTGAGGGTCTGCTGAGAAGCGAAACAAAATAGAACATTTACTGAATAAGACACGCAGCTGTCTATAGCAGGGGTGCTCAACTCCAATTCTCAAGACCCCCCAACAGGTCAGGTTTTTAGGATAGCCCAGCTTCAGCAAAGGTGGCATGATCAGAGGCTCAGTCAAAGACTGATTGAGCCACCTGTGCTGAAGCAGGGACTGATTGAGCCACCTGTGCTGAAGCAGGGATATCCTTGAAACCTGACCTGTTGGGGGGCGGGGGAGGGGGTGGTCTTGAGGACTTGAGTTGAGCACCACTGGTCTATAGCATAAACTAGTCAGTTCATATATGTGCTTCAAAATGCAATTCTCCTTTGTTCTTCAGTGGAAAGTTCATCAATATATAAATATCCCCTTAATTGAATTTTCTAGTAGTTAATGTGTTGTAATAAAAATGTATTTCTGCTCTGATTTATGAGATACGTTTTGAATCGTCTTCCATTCCAGGAGCTGTGTGTGACATGTTTATGGCTGTTACAGGTGCAGTACAGCAGTGTCACTGAATCCTTAATACAATGGTTTTATACTTGCCAGAAGAGCTGAGCTTCACATTTAGTGACAGAGTTACACTTTATTGTATCAAAGTTACTTTCATTGTAGTTAACAAAATGATTAATAACAATGATTATATTAATAACAAATTGCAAGGACACTCTTGTTTTACAATCTAAAAGCTCTGCACTACATAGCATTCCAAAAACATTGGTTTAAAATGATCAGAGTAATTGGCTTTGTTAGAAAGTTGGAGTCACCCTCAGGCCCAGATAAATCAAACTCGGTTAAAGTGGAGTTAAGATCGCAGCTGATATTCGGGCCACAATCGCGATATGGGAATTAACGCGACCGTTAATAATGCGTTAATACCGCACCGCGGTAATATTTCTATCATAGGCTTCTATACACATACACACAAAGGGGGTTCACCGCTCCGCCTATACACAACAAATGTTGCCTTGTAGGTGCACCTAAGGGAAAAATAGGAAATGAATGGGCTCTCCAGAGGGGAAGGCGAGAACCAACCCTTATTCCGTGCACAACTAGTGAAGAAACGGGCATCGTTGTGGTTAAGTTGTTAAGAGAGCAAATATGGGGCAAGCAACACATGCTGTGTGATCAGTTGGGGCCAGTGTGAGGGACGGCAGTGTTGCTGTGTGATAAAAACGCGTGACCTAATATATAACTTTTAACGAATATGCTATAAAATATCGCAAGATGTTCACAAAGCGAAAGTGATTAACCAGTAGTATTTAATAACCGTTTGTGAGCAAACATATATACAGTGTATATAAAACGTAACAACTAACCCTTTCGGGTAGTCTATCTGGTGAAACCGCAGCTCCACAAGCAACCGTGGTGTTTACTTGTTGCGCTGTATGAGTAGTTGCTGGGTAAGAAACAGTTAATAGTTCCTACACGCTATTCAATCACTACTAGAGATGGGCAAATTTGGATCCGCAGCGCAGCGGCCGGTTCCTTTGGTCCGCGGAGTTTAGCGGATCCATCTCAAAAAGGGCAATCCGCGTTTGGCGGATTTTTAATTATTATTACCAATACGCTCCGCGGATTCCGCAGCCCGTGGACGGATTTGTTGAATGCAATCCGTGGCTTGGATCCTACAAATCCGTCACTGGGTTGCATCCAAAGGTGGATTCTGATGAATCCGCGGGGATTAAAACTGACCAAATCCATCCACGGATTTAACACAGCGAAACGGATTTTGGTGGGGGCGGGGGGGGGAAATGTGAAAAAAATCCAGGAAACGGATTTGGGTGGATTCGCCAATCTCTAATCACTACCAATGGTAAAGATTATGTTCTAGCTGTATTGCTGTTGGCAATTGGAAGAGTAGTGGATCCCAGTCAGTCAGGGATAATATAGGATCGCTGAGACTGAAGAAGCAGAGAATTCTGCGAAACGCGTTGCTCGCATTTGCGTGGGCTTTTGACACTCGACGACCACCATAGCTCTCAGGACAGGCTGCGTTCCTGCTGCGTTCCAGCTCTGAATCCCGGACGCGGTAGCCGGGACCCATCTGCCCCGCAGCGATCCGGGATCTTACTGTCGCCCCCGGAGCAAGTTTTTATATGTGAGTTCTTTGTCACTACATGTCTAATAAACCTATCTGCCTTTTCTAAAAACACCATCTCTCCGTGTGCGCTGTTCAGAATTGGGGAACTTCCCATTTGGCAGGGAGAACTTACATCCTTCCCACACTGACGTTACCAGCTGCAGATTCAAGGGAGACTGAGAACTCAGCAGTCAGAATAACACCTTACAGATACCATACATGACTACATGGTAACACATGGTCGTGTAAGTAATGTTACTATTACTGTCACCGTTGCCCCATTAGCATCTGTGTACTTTTTCACACCCTGGGATTGTGTGACTGAATATTTGTATATTTATACCTTTGTTTTCATCCGATTGATCCATTATCCATCTGACCCTGCCTTATGTCCCATACTTCCTTTTCACCCACAGTCAGGGATAGGGATATAAATAAATATGGCTGTTTAGCAGCCAAATCAAAATAACACCTTACTGCAACAGGAATAGGGGTAGAGAAGTCCCTATATAGATACCTAAATAATAATCCTACTCAATCAGGGGTAGGGGAAAAGAGAGATCCCGGTCTATAGTACCCTGATTACTAGTAGTAAAACAATGCCCCAATCCAGGGGTGCGCAATCTTCCTCCGCTGCGTCCCCCCGCCTGTCTCTCCCTGTGTTGCGCCCCCTCCGGGTGGTCAAATGACATCTCAGGGTCATGTGACATCAGATGACCCACAGAGTCATGTGACGCCACGTCTCCATGGCAACGGGCGTCATGTGACGCCGTAGGGGCATTTGACGTCACGTGACATGGCCCCGCAGTGTCATTTGATGCCTCGTTGTCATGGAAACGAGTGGACAGGGAAGCTGGATAAGAGAGCCGCGCCCCACCCCAAAAAAGTCCCCCAGTTTGCGCACCGCTGCCCTAATCAATCAATGGTAGGGATTGAGATTACCCAATGTTAGGTAGTGCTATGAATAGTGAGTCTAGAGACTCTTAGATACCCAGCACAAGATGGAACCCATTAGGTAGAGGGTAGGGGTAGCAACATTCTCTGTATAATGTGCCCTTGTGACCCAAGGGACTCTAGTAAGCTGTTTAGCAGCCAATGTTATCAAAAGCCAAGTGCCAGCAACCTGCCACGATCGGAGACACAGCCGGCCCATGAATCAGGGAGGCAGGCAACAGCAAACAGCAGCGAGTGTTGTTCACCAGGTGGACTCGAGCTGACTGATGACGTCAGCGCATAGCCTGTCGCGCGCGTTTCACGTGACAGGCGCGCTTCATCAGACACCATATGTCGTCGCGGCGATGCCTCGAGTCTATCAGAAGATGCAGGAGAAGAAGCCAGAGGGAAGATAAGAGACAGCTACAGAGGCCCCGCGCTCTCCCACGCCTATCAATTTAAATGTTGTGGGGGTTCAGTTCGGCGTCCACCTTAGAAAATGTTGTGCCCCCCCCCCAGTTTGTGCACCCCAGTACTATATGGCAGCTTTTCAAAGCTCCCGGGCGCCAATAGGAAGCTGTGACATCATCCAGTGCAGCTTCCTGTTGGCATGTTACTGGGGGGCTTTAAACTGCAGGAGATCCAGAATTAGGGGGTCCCCGGATCTGAAATGAATGTGGTTCAGCTCCGGAGACCCCTTGCTTCAACCCTATATTAAAAAATGATAAGAAAAATTAAAAAAAAAACAGCTTGGATTGCTCCCCTATGAAATTGTTCCATTTATTAAACCTCATCAAACTCCTCTGCAGGAGGGGAAGAAACAACCAAATCACTCGTATTTTGACTCATCACCACCAGTTGGAACTTAGCAGTTGGTACTTGACAGTCACGGGGGCCTGTTGAACTGTTAATTGCATGTCATCTGATGTATGTGGAGTGAGCAAAGGATCTCATCAACGATTTATTAACATCGTCAACGGAAATATATATTAACTTGACAGACACTTCCCAGCCTCACAATTCCAAGTAATAAAACTGATCAGGTCCCACGGGCCACGCTGGAACATTATTGTAGGTTAAAAAAAAGAAAAACAAAAGGTCCGTGTTGGTTCCCGGAAGTTGATGGGAGGTGCCGCATGGCTGCCTGCTGGAGGGTGACAGGCTAAGGGAAAATGTGAGGAAAGGGTGGTGGATTCGTGGAATAGCTTCCAAACAGGTTGAAAGGGGCTAATGCAGTAAGAGAATTCAAAAACGTTTGGGATAGACATTAGGCAATCCTAAATGTTATTTAAAAAAAAAAAAAGTCAAGAATTAAAGAGGCGATCCAAGCATTTAACATAGGATTGATGCAGGGGGTCTCCGGAGCTGAAACCCATTCATTTGAGATCCTGGGACCACCTGGTTCCTGAGATACTTACTTCCATAGGAAGTGCCGGTAACCGCTCGGCTTGGGGTTCACGTAATGGCGGAGTTTCAAAGCACCAGCGCCCGGCGGGCCAATAGGAAGACGTGACATCATCATTAGGCTCAGCTTTCTATTGGCTCGCGTGACGCAAAAGCTTTAAACATTGCCGAGATGCCCGCACCCCCTTCGGAGGTCTATATCTCAGGAAGCAGGGCGTCCCTGGAGCGGAAATTAATGGGGTTCAGCTTTGGAGACCCCCTGCTTCAAACCTATGTTATTATAATAATAATTTTAAAAAAAGAAAAAAAAAAGCATGATTTGCATCTTTAAGGTCTGAGGTTTTCCAGCAGATAATACAATGGGCAGACTACTAAGCATGGCCAAGTGGTTCTTGTCTGTCTCAAATGCAATGTTTCTGTGTAAAAAGTAGCCACCCTTTCTCTGTGTTGCAGGCCCCCCTGGCAGCAGCGGGGTTAATATGTTGCAGCGTTCCACCATCCCTCGGTCTGTAAACCTTCCCAAACAATATGCTCGGGAAACCGTCCATTATTTGTGACTATCTCCGCTCCGAACCAGAAACCCGAGGCGGTTAGCGGATACACGCCAGTGACTCACCGAGGCTCAGCACGGAATACTTAAACAACATCACCTACGTGGGCGGTGAGATAGTGTGGGGGCTTTGCATAATGATCCCAGCCGGGGCAGAGTGTTCTACAAAGCAAATTAACACGTTCGCTGCTAGGAGGGCTAGCAACGCATTGCACAGCAATGCCCGGCAAGCCGTTCTGGCAGCGAAAGGGTTAAAGAACTGTGACAGCATGCACAGGGTATCAAGGCAAATTGGGCCTGTTCTGGTTGATTGTAGGGCAGGACTCGGTCCTCAAGGGCTACCAACAGGTCAGGTTTTCAGGATATCCCTGCTTCAGCATAGGTGGCTCAATCAGTCCCGGCTTCAACACAGGTGGCTCAATCAGTGGCTCAGTCTTTGACTGAGCCACCTGTGCTGAAGCAGGGATATCCTGAAAACCTGACCTGTTGGTAGCCCTTGAGGACTGAAGTTGGCCGTCCCCCTGATCCATTACGTGTCAGGCAGTAACCAACATGGGAAATGTGTAGATAGAGCCGTGGGAAGGGTTACACACAGAATAATATAACCTATCCATTGCTAGGCTTAGTTCTTGCAAACCGCTCTAAGCCGCTTTGTCGCCGTCCAACAAAGTCGTTACGAATAACCCACGAAGGCAAAAATAGTGAACTCGTCTCTTCATTTTTATTTTTAACATATATTTATGTCTCCTCTGGTTTACCGACTAAATAATGGTTCATGGGCTAAATCAAACGCCTCGAAACAGAGAGGGTTTTTTTTTTTTTTTTTTCAATGATGTAGTGGGAGGTTATCTTTATTCAAGAGCTGGACAATGGAGTATGTGAGCAGAGTACCAATTCTATACAAAGGAGCCGCGTCTCCTGCCAGTCACACATACAGCTGTCTTTTGTCCGCAGGCTTTGGAGACCGAACTTCAAGATCCCCCCAGACTGGATAACCATGGGAAAGGCCTGCGTTTTCGCACATCCCCGCTCATTGTTGATAAAGGAACTTTTATTATATATGAACAATCTCTAGGGTCGGGGCCGCAGGGGGGCAGCTCGGGAAAATCTCATGTGTATAGGGAATCTTAACATCATTTCATCTTGGGAATGGCCATCGTTTTTATCCTCGCCACAGATGTGGGCAGAACCTTTTTATTTGTGAAATCCGTGCACAGATGCTCATTAAGCATTAACAAATAATATGATTTATGTTAAAATGTTCGTGTAGTCTAAGGAGAGATATATCATCGTAGATCACTGACAGAGATTAATTCATCTATTCATTTGTAAGCCCCGTCAATTTAAAACCATGCATTGGAAGCCGCTCTGGCAGCATAATGGTTAAAAACAAGAAATCTCTCCTCACGCAGTATGGTTCCAGGGGAAGAGAAGGGTCTACGTGGTTTTTTTGTGTGTCATTAATTAGTACAGTTAAGTGTTGCCAGTGCAGTCAAGCTAAAAACACTTTGTCTTGTAGTTTGATACTGAACTGCTGCTTGTAACATTTTGCTGTCTTCAGGAGAATTTTGGTGGCTTTAGATATTTATTCTTTAAACAGAAAACAACAAATAAAAGGCGTTTGTTACAATAGCAAAAGCCACTTAGGGCCTCATGCAGAGAGCAGCGCTAACAGGGAAAGCGGCATGTATTGGCGAAATCTGCCTTTAGAAAGGCAGATAATGGCGAGTTTTAAAAAAAGCGCCAGTTTTTTTTTTTTCTCTGAAACTCGCCGCGCGGCTGGAGAGAACAGAAATCTCTCCAGTGTTGAAAACGGCCGTATTCACAGAGCCGCGAACGCCATCTAGTGGCTGTTCGCGGCAAAAAAATGGCGCGATTTTCAACATTTTCCTTCGCCAGCAAGAAGCTGGCGCTCGGCGGCCGGTGGGGGAGAAAAAAAAAAAAAACCCGATTTTTTTTCCCCCACTAGTTTCAACAGCGCTCATATCGCTGGTTGAAACTCTCCATATGCAGAAAGGATTCTAAATGCAGTTTTCTGCCCTTTCTGCATATGGAGAAAAAAACTCTCCATTACAGTTACTTTTTATTCCCCTCTCCAATTTTAAATAGCGCTGCTCTCTGCATGAGGTCCTTAATCTCAAACTCCTGGGACAGGCCCACTCAGTTCTGGTTTTGCCATATACCTCCTTGCAGTTCCTACAATTTAGTAATATTTTGACGAGTTGGGTCACACTTTTTTTCCCTACTGAAAGTTCCGTACTCGCCCACAACAGTGACCCCAGCTTAAATTCCGATGTCGGTGACCTTGGGCATGTCACCTTCTTTCTTGCTCCGTAGCCTGGACATCCAAATTAAGATGCAAAGACTTAAAGCGGGGGTTCTCAACAACAGTCCTTAAACCCCCACCAACAGGTCAGGTTTTCAGTGTTGAGGACTGGAGTCGCGAACCCCTGATTTACGGGACGCTTTATCAAAACTCTCTCAGCTGCAAAACATCGGGCAACAAAATAGAAACAAATGTATCTAGGGAAAACACTCCATGGTGCATGACCCCCTGGTTGTGCTTCTAATACAGTGGTGGCCAACTCCAGCCCTCAATGACCGCCCACAGGTCAGGTTTTCAGGGTATCCCTGCTTCAGCACAGTTCGAAGACTGAGCCACTGATTGAGCCACCTGTGCTGCAGCAGGGATATCCTGAAAACCTGACCTGTTGGTGGCCCTTGAGGACTGGAGTTTGCCAGCCCTGCTCTAATATAATATGTAAAGCACTGCACACACTTTCAATGCTACACCGGATGGGAGGAAAATACTATTAACTATATGTGTCCTGCTTAATAATAATAATCAAAGAGTTAAATTCCTGCATGAACCCTACCGGGCCCATGTGGATAGGCCCTTCGGTTAATTGTGTTCTGGTAGTCAGGTTTTCCACGTAGGGTTGGAGCTTCCTCCTTGGTCCCTTATTTAAATGTTCTTCATCAACTAAACTTCAACAAGTCGTTAATTCACCGGGCAGAGCCCTCAGCCAATAAATAGTGTCCTTCTTGCATGTCTTCTCAGTACACTCGTTATTGCAGTAGCTCTTCATCATTTAGAAAGCACTGCGGTGCTCTGCATGGAGTATAATTACACCGAGCATCTCACAGCCGGAGCACAATCAGGAAATCAATTAATTCCAAAACGTCACCCAAGGCAACACACACACTTCTATTTGCAGTAATAACAGCTGAGCTGGAGCGGAGACGCTCTGCATTTTACTGTCACCCTTTCCAAGGCGTTTGTGGCTGTTTCTTCGCCTGGCTGACAGTGATACCAGCAGCACATTGCAGAGATAGCTAAGGCAATGCAAAAGTTAAAGAACTAGTCCACTAAAAAAAATAGATTAATATATGTTATTAATACGTTTCGCAGTAAACCTTGTACATGCTAAAATTGTTGCCTTTTAGGGATACTGAATACAGATATTTATTCAAGTTTACTGGAACTCATTCCAATGACAACAGGAGGTGAGAAAACTAGAAGACTACATCTCAGGTTTGTTAAAAAAAAAAATAATAATATATATTTTTTTTAAGGGTTACGAACAAGCCAGTGCCTGCGCTGCACGCACGTCTGCCAGGCTGGCGGCGCGTGCAGCCGAGTTCCCTGATCTGCAGGGGAAAAGACGGGGAGGCGTGACGGGGCGCGGCCATGACGTCACACGGCAGGTTCGCCCTCATTGGCTGAACCGCAGGGGGGGGTGTGGCCTAGCGCTCCGTCGCTAGAGCTGATCACAATTTTCATGTGTGTTGATGAACGAGAGATTGGCGCCCAGCAGAAGGCCGAAGCATCAGTTGTCAAGTATGGTTCTGGTAACAGGAATGAATGTGGGGACAGATTGGACATTCTGCAAATTCTACCAATCTTCTGCATCATTAATTCATTCTTCAAGAAGAATCCAAATAGAAAATGGCCATGGAAGGGACCCAATGGAATAGACAATGAAATGCACTATATCCTGGCTACTGTAACACCTGATTGAAGAATCACTGATCGCCTTAAATTGCATCTTGGGCCCAGATCCACAAAAGCGTGCAAAGCTTCAGCACACCTTCACACCCATTCAAATGAAAGGGAGTAAAGGCGGGCTAAAGTGTAGCACCATGTTGTTGATCTTGGCCTTAATGCAAAGATAGAAGGAAGAAAACTGATTAAAAAACGACATCCCCTCCCCCCCAAAAAATGTATCCCTTCAGCTTGTTTGACATGCATGGGGACACGTTAACAGACAAGAATGAAAAACTTATCAACATTGTAGTTGAAAGCTTACAAAATCAATGAAGGAACTGCTAACAAAACAGGATAAGAACATATCATATGAGACAAAGCGGTTACTGAGGAAACAGATAAGAAATGAAGCAATCACCAGATCAGAGGCAGGCAGGCCAGTGGGGAATGGGGCTGGGGGAGGCAAATGGTCGTACACATTAGCCGGGCTTGGTCTGTCCTATGCAGTGGCTGGCACTTGGTATTGTGCACATAGCTGATATGTGTATGTGTGTGTGTGTGTGTGTGTGTGTGTGTCGTCTGTGTGTGTGTGTGTGGTGTTTTGTGTGTGTGTGTGTGTGGTGTGTGTGTGTGTGGTAATGTGTCGAGTGTGTCTGTTCATCTCATTCTATCTACTATCTTCCTACTCTGCTGTCTGTTCGTTGTATGGTCTCTGTCTCTCTCTCTCACTCTCTCTCTCTCGCTTCTCTCTCACCATCTCTCCTGCCGTATTCGCACTTGCTACTGCCTTCCCCCCCTCGCCTCCCGTGACCCCAGCGCATTAAATCAAAGTAGGATGTGAGTATACAGATCACAAGAAGAGTGTTATCAAAGATATACTGTATAAAGAATGAACCATAATAGATATAAGTGTATGTGGACATGTGAATATAACAATTCTAATATCAAATAATAAATATCTATGAATACAGCGATAAGTATAAATGTTCATAAATTAAAAAAGATAAAAAAGGATATACGGTCCCGCAGCTTCTGGGAGGATGAACCACATCCGGAAGAATCTATTGAAAAAAAGAAAAAAGAGGTGTGTGCCACATGGCGTTTATCTGTGTTGACATTTATTATCAAAAGTAAAGGATCTAAAATGGCACAGTGACAAGTGTAGCTAGAAATAGCGCATTTAGAGATCTATTATCTCAACAGGATGGTACTCATCTGGTAAAGATGGATGGTGATTGGTGCTCACAAATCACATCTATGCTCTGTGTGAATAATCAAATTGACTCCTTAAGTGTCCAGGGTGCTGTGTAAATGTCCACAATAAGGCAGTCCACGCACACCTTGATAAAGTCCTCACGGACGAAACGCGTAGGCGCGTTTTTTTCCACCTCCATTGTGAGCTACATTCAATAAATAAATGTATTGATATCTGGAGTTGCCCTGGAATCGTTTATGTGTTCATGCTGGATCCTGGCTGTGCTCCTGCTTCTATTTGAATCTTCTGGTACTCATCTGGGGCTTTTCACACTCCATGGTAGGTAACAATAGTAGGAAATCCTGGCATCAAGGTGAGTGTTATCCAAACCTAGGCTTGTGATCCTGGGAGCAGATAAGTGTTCTCATATGTTAACGGAAGAAGGGAGCAACGTTGATTGAGAAGCCCCAAGGGAGTGATTCATGTGACTATATAGGCTGTATGGGCTACCATCACATTATCCCCCTGACGAAGTCACGCTGATGACGAAACGCGTTAGGACGTAGTGTACGAGGTGACGTCATCACGTTGTGGAGGTCTGATCTCTCCCTGCATGCTAGCAACTGATCGCGGATGCCGGGCTGCTTTACACACAGTGTTTGCTGCAGGAGTGAGAGAGGCGTCCATACAGCCACGATTTAACCCAGAAGGCACATTAATCCAAGACAGGAACCAACGGATGATAGCTAAATTCCTAGCTGTTGCGGTTCAGGACAGGGACTACCACCGGGTGACGTTACCTACTTAAAGATTGGCTATTTTATATCTCCAACCCCCACCTTCTTGTTGGACTCTAATACCCACCTTGATGCCAGGATTTCCTACTATTGTCACCTACTATTGAGTGTGAAAAGCCCAAGATGAGTACTATCGTGTTGAGATAATACACTTGTGAGTGTGCTATTTTAGATCCTTTACTTTTGATAATAAATGTCAACACAGATTTATTCTATGTGGCACGCACCTCTTTTTTCTTTTTCCTCAATATATTTGGGACTTCTACAACAAATTGTACAAGAACACAGATAACACAGGGCATAATCCAGTACAGGAAGAGCAAGAAGAAATTACCACTGTTGTACAGTGCATCTTTCCAAAAGTGGCAAACGTAAACGAAAAACCATGAAGAATGAGAAGGCTCCCGGGGAAGAAGGAATTACAACCGAAATCCTGAAAGAAGCTGAGTAAGAGGTAGAGAAAGCAAAAGTCTGTGACGTCATCACACAGGTAAAGAAATTCAAATGGCAGTGGGCTGGACACATAGCAAGAAGAAATGGTCATCATTGGACAAAGATGGTACTCAACTGGAGTCCATGGGATATCAAAAGACCAAGACAATGACCAAAAATAAGATGGGAAGTTGAAATGAAACAAGATGTTGGAGCAATATGGAGACGAGATGTTTGCAACCACAGTACCCAAAAGATTTCTGGGTAGGCCTTCATCCAAATGTGGATCAACAAGAGCTGATGGATGGATGATGATGATGATGATGATGATGATGATGAATATATAAATATATAATATACACACACTTGTATTTATATTTTTCATTGTCATAGGGCTAAATATGGACAGAGCCGTTTACAAACATGATGGGAAGGGTACATTGGGGAAAAAGGAGCTTGCATTCTAATCTTTGTTGTCAATCAGGTTCCATTCCAGTGGTAAGTATCTGTCCCCTTGGGTTTTTGGTGTATACATTTTTCCTAATCCTTTTTAAACGAGGTCGGGAGAGTTTTGCCCCAATATTTAAAGGTTTATCATCTATTTACATCAGTCACCATTTTTATTGTTTTTTTAAAAGCACTTTGACCACCCGTCAGGATTCGCTTTCTAAAAGTCTGTTTCAATAATCAGTCACCTAATTTAAATATACTAACCAGTAAACCTGTAATGCCAGTTATGTTCTGCGATCTAAACATGGGATAGTGAACTCCAGTCCTCAAGAGCTACAAACAGATCGGGTTTTCAGGATATCCCTGCTTCAGCACATGTGGCTCAATCCGTGGCTCAGTCTTTGACTGAGCCATGGATTAAGCCACCTGTGCTGAAGCAGGGATATCCTGAACACCTGACCTTTTGGGGTGTGTTGAGGGCAGGAGTTGGCTACCGCTGTACTAAACATGATGTGGTAATTCTGATACAACAAGGGGTTAAGAGGATCTGGGTGCTGTTCTTGCTGCAATCCAATGTGTTTTGCAAAGTCAGTTCTCTAAGAACGCTGCCATGCATAATAACCTGGAAGCACCGGGAGCCTGCAGTGCTGTTTACAATTCATGGCAGGCTGCACATCACTAAGATGACAATGGGCACATACAGGTTCTCTGAAAAAGCTGGCATCAGCTGGGAGCTGAGACTCACGCGGTGTCCGAAACACGGACGATATGAAACCTGTTTGTATCAATATTCGACAGTGGACGTGAAAATAGCGCTGTGCTTCGTGGCTATAGGGGATTGAGGAAAGTCCCCAACGCGCTGGGGGTGGGTGATCCGGGGAGACCAACTCAATGCTGCCCCCTCATGAGCCCGGCGATCCCCAAAGAAGAAAAACAACACAAAACAGGGGCGCAGTTGTGTTAGGAAAATATTAAATGTTACTAGTAAAAAAGAAGATGCACCCACACTTACAATTCAGATAAGATACAGCAGGCACAATAAAAGCGGCCTTGGACATTCTGCCGCGACCAAATGGCCACCGGCGCTTCACGGCAACTCACTCTGCTGCTGGAAGCTAGTGCCACCAGCCACTTTGCCACCGGCTGCTAAGGTAAGTAAACCCCACCTGCCATAAAACCCCCTACCCTAAGCCCTTACCCTAAAATATAAACTTACCTCAGAAGTGGCTGGCGGCAGGGATTCCAGTGGAGAATCCATCTGTGTCCTTACCCTAAAACCCCCTACTCTAATCCCTTACCCTAAAAAAAACCCCTACTCTAAGCGCTTATGCTAACACCCCTACACTAATCCCTTACCATTAAACCCCCTTCCCTAACCCCTTACCATAAAACCCCCTACCCTAACCCCTCACCCTAAAAAACCCTACCCTAACCCCTTAACATAAAACCCCCTACCCTAACCCCTTACCATAAAACCCCCTACCCTAACCCCTTACTGTGACGATAGCCTACACAGGTCTATTAATATTACACAAAAATAACTGGGTTTGAACTGAACGAGGCTTAAGATATAATAAAGTGATTTTATTCCTTTGGATAGGTGAACACACGAATAATACAGTAACAGACAAGAAGTACACTTACTTAGAGGTTGGGGAATGAGAAGTATGATGTAGCATTTCTCTCAGCAATCAGGTATATACGGTGGCTGCTCCCAGACTAACACAAGCATTTTCTATACAAACTGATGCCCTCAGACTTGGTGTGGGGCTGTGTTGAGCCAGGTGGGGGACGACGGCAAGAGCACCCTGTGGTGTATCTAAGTCGCAAACTGCTCCCCAGGGAAGTGGCATATGCCACCATTGAAGGAGTGACTTGGTCATTGTGTGGGCACTCAAAAGCGCCAGCCCTATGTCTATGGGAGGGCTTTCACGTTCATCACAGACCACAACCCCCTGAGTTGGCTACAGAGGGTATCAGGTAAAATGCCAAACTGCTAGATGGAGCTTGGCTTTGCAAGAATTGAATTTACCATTCAGCACAAAAAGGGCAGTGAAAAAAGCAAGCTGATGGACTTTCAGCCAGACTATCCTCTGAGACTGAATTCATTAATGGTGCCAGCAGTGCCCCACTCCCCGTTAGGGCCAGTGGGCCACAGGACACTCATTAAGAAGGGGAGGTGTAGAGGGAGAAAGGGGGTGGCCGGTATTAAAGGGGTTGACCCCATTTGGCCATCCCCTGACCTCACCAGGAGACAAGGTGTTAAACTGGGCTGAGGTCCAGAACTGTGATTTAAACCCTTTGTTATAAACCTGTAATGTTTATTTCCCCTGTTCCCCTGTTCCATGTTCCATGCTGGTTTAATCAGTGTCTGCATCACACACACTAGAATTCATCCGGGAGCACAAGGGTTAATAGTCCTTTAATGATTATAGCTCTTTGTGTAATTTTCCCGCCTTTTCAGGCACCATTTTGCAGGTCCCCATTGGCCGCCATTAGGGCTCAATGCATTCTAATGGAGAATCTTGTTGTTTTAGTCCTGTTTCCTGTAAAGACCAGCAGGTGGCGTCCGAGAGGGAGACGCGGCGGTTTTTCCCATTGAAAGTCAATGGGCCCATTGACTTCAATGGAGATTCCTCGAGTAACTTTCGAAGAACAAGTTGGTTGCCGTCCAGAACCGCAAACCGCAAAGCGGATACATTTTCAATAGGAGCGCTTTGATCACTTACAAGTCAAGGTCAACGTCAAGTGGCGTGGGAATAAAACAGTTCTAGGGCCCCTAGGAATAAAAATTCTTTTTGCCTCTAGTTCCTAGGCTTCCCCCCACTCAACCACAACCGGGTCCGAATCCTGGACCCCCGATAAGGGTCGAACCGATGGAGCGGGTCGCGCCATAGGCTTTGCCGGCGGCGGCAGAACGGCTCAGAAAAAATGACTAAGTGGAAAAAGCTGAAATTTGGTACTCCATATCTCCGGTTCCGGAAGGCCCAGCGGATCAAGGTTTGGGGTATCTGTAGTCACTGCTCCGGCATCACTGCAGAACATCCTTGACCCCCTGGACCAACCCGACGGAGTATGGACCCCCTTGAAGGTTCGGGACTTTTCCCATAGACTTCAATGGCGGAGAAACCCCATTGACTTCAATGGCGGCAATTACCATTGAAAGTCTATGGCGAGAGAAGCCCGTTGTTTTCAATGGGGATTTAGTGAAAAGCTGGAGATTTCTTTTTTAACGGAGATTTTTGTATTAAAGTGAAAAATGATTTAATGTGCATTGTGTATCTCCGGTTCCGAGGTCTTGTAGCAAGTCGGTTTCGTGGACCATATGGTGTCCCAGTTCTGGCAATGAGACTGGGAAGCTGGACCTGCTAGACCCAACGGAACCGGATATTTTAATACTTATTATGTTTTATGTTTAATAGTGTCCCAAGGTATGGACAAAAACCCAGAGGAAATTCCTTTGCATATCAGATAGCAGATGGCCATAGAGGCGACCCAATGTCTAGGACTTAAGTATTGTTCAAAAGGGTTTTGTCACCCTCCCTGTTTATTTAGAGGCAGAGAAGTGCTCAAACCAGAGCAGTTTTTTAAGTGTCCCATTTAAACACCTTCCAACAAGGTTTTCCTGCCAAGATCCAAATGGGTAGACTGGCCTGGCATTCCATTGCATATGTGGGGCTACAGAAATGAGACCCCAGAGTTCTAACTGCGCCTGTGCCAGCTAGAGGTGGGCATGTATTAAAATGTGTTCCCACATTAAAGATTGGCTGGAGGTAATTGAAAACAATCAAAGGTACTTAATGTTAAGGATAGAGGGACAAAAGGTTTATAAATGCTGTCCACCCTATATCCTTTGTCTTCGTTTTGCTGATAATGGTTACCTGATATCACCCCGGAAATGATGACTGAGTTATAACAAGGGTTAAATCACAGTTCTGGACCTCAGCCCAGTTAACCCCTTGTCTCCCTGGTGAGGTCAGGGGATGGCCAAATGGGGTGCAACCCCTTTAATACCGGGCCACCCCCTTTCTCCCTCTACACTTACCATAAAACCCCCTATCCTAACCCCTTACCATAGGCCCTACCCTAAGCCCTTACACTAACACCCCTACCCTAACCCCTTACCCTAAAAACCCCTACCCTGTGCCCATACCCTAAAATAAAAACTTACCTTAGAAGTGGCCGGCGGCGGGGATTCCAGTGGAGAATCAGCTGCGGCAGAGGGTCCGTCTGTGGCAAATCGGCGGCCATTTGGCCACAGCGAAACGACCGCGACTAAATGTCCCCTTCCACAATAAAAGTGCATCTCCCCATAGATAATTACAACCAGTAACTAAAGCCAGTGGCGGTCTCCGGGCGCAGACTTTTGGCGCTCTGATCATGGCAGACCTCCGGGTCTAGGAGCGTACTCGCACTTCCGAAGCCTCGTGGTTGCTTGCACGACGTCTAAGAGCTATGACGTACGGTGCAGCCAGCATGCCATTACCCCAACGCGTTTCACGAAAGATCCCTTCATCAGGAGTCTCCTCCTGCAGTGGGCTGTAATACATTGCTGGCTGCTACAGCAGGGAAGAGTTTACAAAACAAGAAAAATGAGTCGTAACACATTCATGATGTCATAGCTGCCATGCTAAGTTTATGTTCCCCGAGTAATGTTAAACAAAAAATATATAGGGAACTCCTATACGATGTCCGGAACGTGAATTAAAAAACGTGTTTAAAGTGATGATACCAATGAAACAGGAATAGAACAAATATAATGCAGCTCAAAAACCCAGATGAAAACCATCCGGGCTTGTTCTTCTTAAGCAAACACTTCAATGTGCGGTAATTCTGATCCTACAAGGGGTTAAGAGGATCTGGGTGCTGTCCTCGCTGCAATCCAATGTGTTTTGCAAAGTCAGTTCTCTAAGAACGCTGCCATGCATAATAACCTGGAAGCACCGGGAGCGCCACACTCCAACCGGAAAAACACAAATATATACAGCATATAAACCAAACGACATAGGGTAGCACTTTGTATAATTGTGTCGTAAGTGGTCACTTTATACAATAGGGATTCATAACACTTTGAAGGGTCTTTACGCCCTTTTTTGGGGGGATATCTGAGCACATAAAATGTAGTTCACTTACATTCACTTCACAATTCTACAAAGTACTACACTATATTGTTTTGTTTATATATTTTTGTGCTCCCGTCACATTTCCCTGTATAACGACCCTGTTGTATTTTTTCTCATTTGCTGGTTTAAATTTTTTAATTATATCAGATAGATAAGATAGATATATATTAGATCTATATATATATATTCATATATATATATTCTCCCACCACCCAGAAGAACATCACGGAGGGTAAGGAGACGCACTTCTATTGCTATTTCTATGTGAACTTATCCTATATTAAGGCATTTTCCCTTGGATCCAACAGGTTATTTAAGTCTTTCTAAAGGCTTGGATACACATTGGGACATTTACTTCTATTAAATTCAGTGTTACCCTCTCTCAACTAAACATTTATGTTTTTTATTTTATTTTTGTACTTGAGGAAGTTTTTACAATAAATGTATTTTTAGAAGACTACTACCCATCTTAACATATTGGTTATTTACCTTCATTGTTCCTTTTATAGTGAATTTATCTACAGTTTCAATGAATGCAGTAAGAATCCTTTTTCCAGTTGGATATAGTGACATTGTTTTTTTCTAGATCCCCTTCTACTACAGTGCCTCATTTTTGTTCTATTTAGTGTGGATTCCTAACTGTTTCACATTCCTGTTCCCTCCCCTATTTTGCGCCTAGGTCATCTTCACCAATATATATATATATATTGGTATAATTTCCCATTATTATAGCAGGCACAAAATAAGTTAGAGTGAGTAAGAATGGCAAAAACCCTGCACCGTACAGAGTACAGCAAATAAAAACACATAGGGGACCTTAAATTAGTTGGTCAGCATATTCATTACACTTACAATCAATATAAGCAACAGATAATCATTCTATATGAAGCTTTATACCTACTACTTTGTTTACGATTACCTTGTACATGGTTTATTGGGCTGTATAATGTGCTCATTAGATAAGTTGAAATAGGTTAACAGTCATTCAGTGATATTAAGCATCCATGGTAATGTGACCACTTAAGAGCTGGAAGCAATATATATACCCTTTCACTGCATTTGCAATGCATTGTCAGCCCCTCTGGCAGCAAACGGTTAATGAACGCTAAACTCCTATTGAAGGCCAAGTGAATTACACATGAGTTAGAGTTTGCACTTCCTATCACCGGGCCTCATTAGTATTACTTGATTTCAATACAGAGGTCGCTCGAACCACTTGCGTTCTGCCTTGCTGTTCCTGTATATGTAATTGGTAGGGTGCTCCTATTGGGTTTTAAGTCTTACTATAAAGCAGCATTCGTGTTCAAAACCACAGGATGTTCGGAAAGTTTATGATTTGTCTGAAAAATGATAGGAACAGACAGGTGTCAGCTCAAGGTCGCGGCAAGATGAGGATCTGGAGGCTCAAAGTCGCCCCACAGCTGCTCCGAAACCTCAAGAAGAATGTTTAATGACCAGCGGTTCCCTTAAGCTGTTCTTTGGTAGCCTTAGAAACAGGCTTTTCATCTATTGTACTCCAGACTTATGTCGCCCCGCAGAATGAGCCAGCAGTCGTTTCGCATTCTGTTATAGAAGGGAAGAGGCCGGATTCTGTTCACACCGAAAGAAACCCAGCTGAACTTCCAGTCAACCCAATTATTTCCCCTACTGCATGCAACACGTGCACAAACAAGGCAGAATGCGCATAGGTTTCTGAAACATTTCCATGGAACGGGGAGATTAAGAATGGGGATTAATTCATGGCGCACCGTATGAAAATGATGAATAGGCAAATCACTGGTCTTCTCAATCACAAACATTTGGATTTACCCTGAAAGTATCTATTAATGAGCATTACATTTCCACATCAAGACCTGGAATATGGGCACACGGTGATTGTATCTTTGTCTCACACTTATAGTTTGTAAAAATACATTTATTTTGCTGATTTTTTCCATATAGAATTTACGCAGGGGGTCTCCAGAGCTGAAGCCCATTCATTTCAGCTCCGGGACCCCCTGCTTCCAGAGATACTTACGCCTGCGCCCTGTGGGCCAATAGGAAGCTGTGGCATCATCAGGTGAGGCTTCCTATTGGCCCGAGTGAACTTTAAAAAGCAGAGAGATACGGGCACCCCCTTTGGCGGTAAAAATCTCTGGAAGAAGGGTGTCCCCGGAGCTTAAATTAATGGGGTTCAGCTCTGGAGACGCCCTGATTCAATCCTGTGTATTCTTTTTTTTTTTTTTACAAATTTGCAAATAAAAATCACCTACTTGGCAAATTACCCTTTAAGATCAAAGGCCTGTTATTTTCTCGTGTTTGCATTAATTACCTGATCCATTTTTTTTTAATGCATAGAAACGTGTATATTTGGTTCCACATCCTATTACTCAGTCATTCTCCATGGTTTGAAGAAAAGACTGCTGCCTGAATAATCACACAGAAGACATCATATAAAATACATTCTTTAACATTTCTGATTTAACACCTTCACTGCCAGAGTGGATTGCAGCGCATTCTGATTTAACCCCTTAGATGCCAGCACTGCATTTTGCTGCAGACCCCTCTGGCAGGGAAGGGGTTACTCCATTCAGTGCTGGAGGGACCGGCTTCCACCTCCAGCAGGGGGCAGCCAACTCCAGTCCTCACGGGCCACCGACAGGTCAGGAATTAGTTATATCCCTGCTTCAGCACAGGGGGCTCAATCATAATGACTGAACCACTGATTGAGCCCCCTGTGCTGAAGCAGGGATATCCTGAAAATCTGACCATTTGGTGTCCCTTGCTATGCAGAGTTCAGCACTGCGGGACACACTGCCTGGGTGCTGCTAGACGTAGCTCTGCCCTCGCCAACTTCTCTGCAATGTCTGCAGTTTGCACTCGATCTGAACATGCAGTCCCAGCTTCTGCCCTGAGACTGATTGCCCTAGGCCTCGGATACAGCAGGCGCGTGACGGAGCGCCTGCTGCGCAGGCGATCCGAGGCCACAGAATCTGGAGGAGATGCGACGGGGGAAGGCGTACCCGTGACGTCACGTGAGTGGTTCGCCCTCATTGGCTGAACCGGTCACATGACCCGGCCGCCGTGCGGCAAAATCTAATTATGTTGTCACGCGAAAAAATCGGCCACGCCGTCGCGCTCCACGGCCGTCCTCATTGAGGAACACCCTTTTGTTCACGTCGCGGGCGCCGTCGCACTAAGTATGGACGCGGCCTTAGTGTGGTTGGTGCTAAGAGATATTTAGTCAACACAGAAACTAATGAAACCATTCAGTCAGTCGTTTGAAACCCCTCATTTCTCTTTATTGTGTCTCTACATCAGAATGTGACCACTTCAGGTTTATAACACGGAGAGTTTTGTGGCGCTGTATGCACCAGTAAAGCAATGACTGGGCACTGGGCATATATCTTTACTACTACCGCATGTGAAAGGTTAGAACTACTGAAGAGACCTAAATACTGTACGTTTTTATAAAAGGTAACGTCAATAGAAAAACGTCTCCTTCAAATTCTGTATCAAGGTCAGTGGAAACCCATACCTGGAATAGAGCTGGGGCGGACAACTTCAGTCCTCAGGGGCCACCAACAGGTCAGGTTTTACGGATATCCCTGCTTCAGCACAGGTGGTCTTAGACTGAGCCACTGATTGAGCCACCTGTGCTGAAGCAGGGATATCCCCAATACCTAGCCTGTTGGTATCCCTTGAGGATGGGAGTTGGCCCACCCCTGACATAGAGGTTATATTATTATTTTGTTATTGCGGGACAGAGCTGCAGAGGTTCTTTTCCCAAATGGGAGGCACACGGGAAGCTTTGTTAGTGGATATTATCTCCAATATCTGATTATCGCCAAAGTGGAAGCAGCAGGTTAGATTGGCCTCCGGTCATATGTTTGAATGCAACGCTATTTACTACCGACTTGTCTCGTGTAGCAGTGTACAGTAGGTGGCATTTCCGCTATAATGATATAAAGTAAATAAATATACCACGGGTCTGCAACCCTGTCTTTCCCCATTATCAGTTAGCAAACAGTGCTTCCACTGCAGCCAAGGATTCTGGGTAATGACATGCAAATGAGCACAGTGAGTCACTCTGTTCTTCCCATCCATTTAAACATGGACCCGTATAAGCTTATGTGCCTGTCATATTCCTGATGGCTCCATTCTCTTACTCCCTTTGTTACCAGAGGGGTCAGCAGTGCAAAGTAGAAGAATTAATGTCACTAGAATAGGTTGATGGTGCCTTTGAAAATTTATAGCCTCTGACCCCTAGTGCTAAGTCATGATGGTCTTTAGGCATACTGCACAATGTTAGTAATGCACACTGATGCGCTTACAGACATGTGCACACACTACAGTACACACAAACACACTTATACATACCAAAAGACACAGCTACACAGGCACACTGATACACACAGACATACAATGATATGCACAAACATGTACAAAGATACACATAGACCCACACATGTTTATATACTGTTATATATTGCTACAAGGTAAGCCTGTGTTTATATGCTACATCCCTCATGCTACATATTTAGTCTAATTTTATGTTGGTATCTCTCTTACATCACTAGTTCTGCAGTGGGAGGGAACGTACGTAAGACAGCACGGCCTGGGGGTTGCTTTCCTCCAACTCTCAAGCCAAAAGGCAACATTTAAAGTGGCACGGGGAGAGATGAGCTTTTCTTTCTCAAACACATAATGTCCTCACTGTTCTATGCTTGGCCTGTGTGTGGGCGAACACTGCGGGAAAGCTCCAAGCCATGCATGATGCACAGCTATGTAACATGCATGATGCACAGCTATGTAACATGCATGATGCACAGCTATGTAACATGCATGATGCACAGCTATGTAACATGCATGATGCACAGCTATGTAACATGCATGATGCACAGCTATGTAACATGCATGATGCACAGCAGCAAAATGCCAGAGATGGAAATAAACCAAGGAATATCTTGGCTGAATATGGAACTGTATGAAACGAGCTTTTGGTTTGAGTCATTTTTTGGGTTGTCATTAAGACAAAGAACGATATCTGAGGAGTGATCAGTGTAATTGAGGGTAATGGATTCCTCCCCAATATACACAGGTTTATTCCATGTAGATGTTCCCTGTTCTGGTTACTTCCAACTAAGAAGGAATTCTGAAATAAGCTTCAATTGTTGTATTTAATCATGAATATGTGATATACAATAACAATGTGTGTTTACTGAAAGGCTACCAACTAACTTACTTCTGGATGTTCATGAATTAGATCAAATAAGAGCTGTATCTATCACAAATTCCGTTATCCCGCAGAGAGAAGCATTAGAACAAACTCAAGACAATTCTCAGAACTGTCAAAGTAGCTCGTACATATATTAAATGACCAATTTCACTTACAGATTGTCTTTGTTTACTGATTTTGCCATTCACTAGCCAAAAATAAAGTGCAATAAAATAATTCAGGTTCAGGTAAATTAATGCATGTGGGGCAGGATAAGCAAGGGCATAAATGCCTTAGGATACGCAGGTGGCGAAAGATACCTAAAGTCACATCAAAGGCAGCTTACATGTCTACTATAATCTGAATGGGCACAGGACTTTCATGAATTCCCTATAGCAGAGGTTCCCAAATCCAATCTTCAAGGAGCACTAACAGTGCAGGGTTTAAGGCTGTCCTCTTATTAGCACAGGGGGCACAATCATTTTGAGTGAACCACTTGTGCTAAGGCAGGGATATACTTCAAACCTGCACTGTTAGAGGTCCTTGATGACTGGAGTTGGGAACCTTTGCCCTATTAGAACTAGACCAGGGCACTGGACAGTGAGGTGTCTGCCCCATGTGCAAGTTTCAGGGTAGGATGGTCATTCCAAATGTCGACATTGGCCTTATTAAGCAGGAGGCCACCTCTGCATGTTCCTAATTAGTTGGAGGACTCTACCACAGTCAACTCCTTCTTCGTAATGAGAGCGAATGGTGGCATTAATTGGTGTGAACACACAACATCGTAATTTGAAAAATTCTGACCAAGAAAATAGTACACTACAAAAAACAAAACACAAAGGGAGCCCAGAGCTACTTCCAATATGACAAAAATACACAGTGAAATACCTATATATCTCTTGAAAAAAATGGTCATTTAGTTTAACCCTTTGGCCAATGCATTATAAGCCTGTGAACCACTTCAAGGCATGAGCATAATATCGCAGGTCCTAACACTAACTGATTAAAATTCTTATTTACCTGTATAATTACAGGAAGAATGATCGGCATTGGATCTGTCACAAACAGCTGCATGAAAAGACATGTACATAGAAGAAAAAAAGTAGCTATTGAGAAGCAACAGAGTTGACTGCCCTATTTTCCAATCTATTTCCATTACAAACCGCATGCAAAATGTGTCACATCTTTCCAGTAAGTTAGCGGAGATAGAGCTAGTGCTCTTAGGAACGATAAGCCAGTCCAACACCTTGTCCAATTCACTGGCACTGAAGGGACCAGGACAGTTTAGTGTAGCGTATACAGAGGAGGCATAGCACTTCCTGCTCTTATTTGATCATTCTTATTATACTACCCTGTCCACCCAAAATGATTATCCTTGAACAGTTTGAATGCACGTTACACATTAATATGCCCACGGGGAAGATGAACAATTGGGAAATTGAACTCCACAGAAAATCCCCTCTCCATAATAGTCCTGGTCCTGGATTCCTCACGTGTTGCATACCAGAAATGTTTTCCTCTCAGAAATACAATCCACACAGCTTGGCAGAATCTGGAGACCGCTCGTTGTCACTGCAATCCTGACATTCTGCTGAAGCCCTCCCAGTCTCACTGCAATTCTCTTTGTTTCTTGACATCTCAATGAACAACATGGGAGCAGCGAAACTGTTGCATTTTCCCTTCTTTTTGTCCGCAACAGCAAAACATCCACCCCATGTTAGTTGCAATGTCCAAACAGTTCTTACGTCCACAATGTACAGAGGTTTCAGCCATCAGAGACCAACCCCAAAAACGGCAATTTCATGTTAATTTACTGATTTCCATCAGTGAGACTCTATTAATGTCTATAAGATTTCTGAATGTACAAATTTAATAACACACACTGATACTCTTACAGGCATATCGAAACATACTACACCACACACATACCGTGTATGGTAGCCGTTGAAGAACAGCTTTCAACGGAACAGCACAGCCTTTTTGCACAGTATGTTTCTCAAAATGAGTTGAGTCTTCAGACTGGACAAGCTTTCCTGCATACTGTATGTGCAGCAAAGTGTTCTGTGCCTGACGGCATACATTAATGACTAAAGCTTCTTCTAATTAGAGAAAAGGGATCCAGGTTGTCTATATTGGGGCTTCCCCTAGTGTAACCCGCTTTTTGTTACTTTGGTTTTATTCCCTCCTTTATTCTCCAACCTTTTTGTGCCCAAGAGTACACTTGAGAGTTCAGGAGAGGGTGGTGGGTACCAACCAATTAACATGCGCACTCACGAGCACAAAATACACTTACCGTGGGGGGAGGCCTCCAGAGCCGCTCACGAATGCAGAAGTTGGACCCGACTTCCGGCGTGGACCGGCACGAGAGAGGCATGCAGCAGCTGTCGGCAGCACTGCAGTGAGCTACCGGTAGCTCGAAATCAGTCGCAGGCACCCCCAAAAGGCTTGGGGGTTCCCATGGTGCCCACAGGCACCCCGTTAGGGACCCCTGTTCTAAGACATAAGAGCTGTGGAATAATTGAATTCTGATTATTCAGTGTTCCACGTTCATTTTCTACAAGCTGAAGTTTTAAAGGCCCCTAATCGAACACATAATACCCCTTACATTCGTCTTTTGAAGGATTTGATGTATCTTTTTTTTTTTTTTTAAACAAATATTTATTTATTTTTTTTGCAAAGTAAAATACGGGAAAGGATCCAAAACGAAAAATAAATGGGGGAGAGGAGGGTTACATGAAAAGCATTCAACACACACGTTACCATATATAAACAACCAGTGAATATCCAAACCGTAACTAATTTGTAGGATAGCTTCAGACTTCCAAAACCTGACCAGTATCAGAAACTTAAAGACCAATTCCTAAACCCCACTTCAAATGAACCAGCTCCCAACTAACCCCTAGAACGCTAATTGCTGTATAGAAGGATAGTGTTCTGGAAAGGCCGCTCTCCATATTTGTTTCTAGGGCATTGAGACAGTGGCGGCTTTCGCTTTCGGTCACCTGTAGGCTGGGGGGGAGGCGGCCCTCCTCCTCCTCAGCGAATGACATCACGCCGCCGCCTTGTCATGGCAACGGACGTCATGCAGCATGTGATGCCGCGTTGTCATGATGACGCGACTCTACAGGAGAGGGCCTGCTACACAAAAGCTAAGACTCACACACAAAAATTGCCGCTACATTCTACAGCCTACTCAAAATAATAGGAAATCCACCACTGCATACAGCACCGCACTCAGCCCCTCCTCGGGCCCTTGTATGGAACATAACCTCTCAGAGCAGGTAAGCTCTTTATCTTTTAATGCTTTAAATTTAGCGGAAATCAAACGTGAGATTCGATGATAGCTAAATGACTCTGTGGGTGGTATATTAAATGTATCCTGTAATTCCTCAAAGGTCCTCAGCCTGTTAAAAAAACATCATATCAAATATGCTCAAAATGCCCCTAGATATCCAGACGTTATTGTGATCTCATTCCCGGACATCTCTGTATTCCTCCAGAGTGGAGATAAGAGTGAGCGTGCACCTCCTAACGTGCTTATTTGTTCCCATACATCCCGATGATGTGATATATTATAGGTTTTACAGCCCTATATGGCTTTGAGAACAGCTGAACAGCTGTAACTCTATTACTGGTATGTTTCCTGACATACACAGCTGTGTGCAACACATGCAAGGAGCAGCGACTGCAAATATGTCACCAAGGAGAAGCATCTTTTATCATACAGCTGAGACATCAGCTGAAATCTCTCTCCTGACTTCCCATCAAATCCCGCATCTCGCACTCAATTATACTCCTCACTTTTAAAGCTTTACACTCTTCTGCCCCTCCTTACATCTCAGTCCTAAGTTCTCGCTGTGCACCATCCCGACTCTTGCGTTCTGCTCAAGGATGTCTTCTCTCTACCCCCTTTGTATCTAAAGTCCTCTCCCGCCTTAAACCCTTCTCACTGACTGCCCCACACCCCTGGAATGCCCTTCCCCTCAATACCCGACTAGCACCCTCTCTATCCACCTTTAAGACCCACCTTAAAACACACCTGCTTATGGAAGCATATGAGTAGCTGATACATTACACCTCATACATAAACCTGGGCCCCTGGCAGATGCACTTATCACAACACCTTCCTACTGTCTCTGTACGTTCTCCCTACCTACCAATTAGATTGTAAGCTCTTCGGAGCAGGGACTCCACTTCCTAAATGTCACTTTTATGTCTGAAGCACTTTTTCCCTTTATGTATTATTTGTTATTTATATGGGTTGTTACACGTGTATTACTGCTGTGAAGCGCTATGTACATTAATGGCGCTATATAAATAAAGACACATAAATAAGTACATACATATTTAGATAGCACCTTTAGAAATAACGATTGCTATCTCTTCATTATTTTGCAAAAGAATACTTAAAAAGTACTTTAAAAAATATTAAGCAATTATATTTTTGTGTTTTTACTTTGTTCATTTGAAATCATAAAATCTAAAAACATATACACACTTGTTCCTTCCATCTGACATGAACAGAAATCTGTTTACAAAGAGATCTGTCCTTCCCCCCCCCCCCTCCTCCCCTTTTTACAGGATTACCCTTTCCTGAAATCAGACACAGATTACTAAATTTTAGTGTCACTTTGACCTCTGTATTCACAGGTTGTAATAGTGTAAATAAGCTGGTAGAGTGTATTTGTATATAAAGCAAAACACGTATGTACCATCACAAGATAGCATTAACACATGATGTAATTTAACATAATATGGTTGATCTCCAACCGGAAATATCCCTTTTTTTTTTTTTTAAATTATGGTGGTGGCAGGTGACTGCACAGTTGGGCCTTGTGAAAATAACTATTTCCATCATAACTTTTTTAATGTCTGGTTGTACCCACGTACCAGCTTCACATTGCATAACCAGCAACCAACCTCGCACTGAGACCCAAAAGGTTGAAACAGCTGTCTGTGAGTAGGGCTACTGGCTTTGCATTTCTTTAACCCGGGCTGTGCTGAAAAGTTGTGTAATACGGCAAGCATACGGTAAACTTATAGGGGTCCATGTTAAAATGGATGAGAAGTAAAGAGTGACGCTCTGTACTCATTTGCATGTCATTACCCAGAATCCCTGGCTGCAATGGAAGCACTGGTTGCTAAGCGATAATGGGGAAAAACCCTGTCTGAGACATGCAAATGAACCACCAGTGCTAATTTTATTTACCACACAGCGTACCCACATTATTTGGGAGATATCCGACTGGTCAGACAGGGTCTCCGAGTAAAAATCCTCAGATTTACAGTTAGTGGTTGAGAACCACTGTTATAACAGATATGCCAAGAAGATGGTTTTACAATAAATAAACTGTTTCGTTTTTGTCTTGCTTAGGTACATTTAAAATAAATGCTTTGTCACAATTATCCATAAAATCACATGCCTTACATTTAACAGACATAAAGCATCCATATGGTCTAAAGCAGGGTTGCGCAAACTTTTTTTTCTGCGCCCTCCTGCCTGCTCTCCCCCCTTCTCGCGCTCCCCCCCCTCCCCCTTACCTTTTCTCCGGCATCATCTCACATCACAACGTCATGTGGCGCCGTATTGTCATGGCGACGGGTTGCCAGAATCCGCCGGAGACGAGGTAAGAGGGGGTTACAGAAGCCTCGCTCGCTCCCCCAGGAGCGCAGGGCCTCTGTAAGCGCCACCCCCCCCCCCCCCCCCCCCCCCCCCATCCACCAGTTTGCACACCCCGGTCTAAAAGACAACCATTCTGTTGTTTTTCCAACCTAGTTTGTTTCAACATGTTAGGGGAAAGGAAAGTTATTAAATTCCCAGACCGCCTAAAGATGTCTTTGGGTTTATATGTAAAGTATTTTTTTTTCTTAGTTTAATCATTTAAAAGAACATGCCAGAGTCTCCTAATAAAACCTCAACAGAGAACGCGCGAGCTACGTCGTAAACTGGCACGAGTGTTTCCTGAAACAGCAAAACTTCCGCCTCTCGTCAACAAACGAGTAGAAAGCCCTCACACTGCCTTTTTCTTCACAATACTACCGAATTATACCGAAAAAAACACCGTCGCCGTCGCCTAGTGCGACGCCGCGCAGCGCGAAAACAAACTGCTGAAATCCTATGTCGCTGACCATACCATCAGCCACGTGCGCGCCGCCTGGAGCTGTGGGGCGGACGACTGGAGAGGAGACAGAGGGTTTTGTTATTGGTCCGGCGACGGTCGCGTCACGTGAGCGCTCAACTTTAGTCCTCAAGCCTCCCCCACCCCTCCCCAACAGGTCAGGTTTTCAGGATATCCTAGCTCCAGCACAGGTGGCTCAATCAGAGGCCCAGACGAAGCAGGGACTGATTGAGCCACTGTGCTGATGCGGAGATATCCTGAAAACCTGACCTGTTAGAGGGCGCTTGAGGACTGAAGTTGAGCCCCCCTGCTGTAGGGTATATTGCTTATCTATCTTGGGTGATGATGAGGGATATTGCGAGTTTGTAGATAGCTTTTAGTAGCCACTTATTTAAAGAATAAGTCCAAATATTCAATATTTTCTTTACTAGATTTAAATGTAAATTTCTAATGGTTTCCATTGTTATTGTTTTTTTTCTAAATCCTCTTTGGCTTCCTCGTTTCCATTTATTTTTTTAAGTATAGTACAGGAAAGGATGCAGAACTTTAAAAGGGGGCGGGGTGAGGAAGCGTGTGGGGGGTAACAAGAAAAGTGATCAACATATAAATGATATATACATACAGTGACTATCAATGTTTTAAAGCTGCAGTTCAGGTAATATCCTGCATGTGTTTTTTTTTTTAATAAATCAGTTCTGTAGTAAGAAAAAATACTTTTAGCATTTTCTGTTTTAAAAAAAACAACTTTGAAAGACCAATTTTCTTGTATTCTATTTTAGCAAGCATGCTTGTTCCTATAGCAACGATTTACATTCCCCATATTTAAAGATGTCGCCAAACTTTGCCGATCAATAGACGGAGAACGAATTGACCGGCAGCTATACAGTTCTTTAGGTAATTAGAGATTGCCCACATGAAACTATTGAAGTAAAAAAATAAAAAATAAAAAAGACTGAACTGCAGCTTTAAACAATCTTTTGAAAAGCTACAGACCCCAAAAGCTTGACCTGTATCAGAAGCTAATATCCAATTTTTCAAACGGGGACCAAGCGCTTAGTTTTAGATGTAAAGATTTTATTCTATGGCATATGTTGGTTTTTTTAAAAATCCCTTTTATCGGCAGATCGGTAGTATAGTGATGAGAAAGGCTTTTGCCCCATCATACACTTATTTATTCACGAGTGCTTGGGACGCTCTACAAATTTAGGATAATAACCCATTTTTATCCAATATTACATGATGGTGTTGTTATATCGACAATGTGTTGATAATTTGGAAAGGAAGACGTGCGGAACCCCTTAAAGCTGCAGTCCAAGCTGCCATTTTTTAAATATATTTAAATTGTATTTTTCCCTTTAATATGTGCACCTCACAATCCTCCCAGTGATAAGTAATTAGTTAAGTTGCCGATCGATCCGTTCTCCTGTGATCGATCGGTGAAGATTCGGCTCAGGGGATCTCTAAATGGCTGTCAGTGCAGTAGAAGAGGACCAAAGATGCAAAGTTCTGTGGGGAAGATCATGTGACCAGGCACTGTGTGACTAGATACAATTTGTGCACTGCTAGCGACATGGCAGGGCTCACAAAGGGGTATTTTATTTACAGTTTTTTAAAAAATGCTACAAGTATTTTCTCATAGTACAGAACTGATTTATTAAAAAAAAACACGTCGGATATTGCTTGGACTGCAGCTTTAAGGAGTTTATTTTTAAATAACATTGGGGAGGATCTAAATATAGATTTAAATGTAGTAAATGTAACGGGTTTCCCCCCCCCCCCCCCCCCCCAATCGCAGATTATACTGTGGGAGCGGAGAAACATACAGTGTTACTCGGTGTTTGGTGCTATACCTGTTGGCTCACAGGAGGGCTGAGCTTCCGCCAAGGGGAACCTGGGGCAATTACAATACTAGGGACAACCACTTACTTGTTACAGCGCCTCCACCTGCGATGGCTCCCACCAGAGGGGGAGTGGTTCCTCGCATGACAATCACAATAATCAATACTCACACACAGGGATATATAATAACTGATACCATTTACTTAGGAACATAAGATAACATATCATGACATGTACCAACATAACCGGTGTCCCTCTCTCGAGGAGACACTTACCGCGACGTCTCGCAGGACGCTTCCCCAACACCAGGTGATCCCACCCAGTGTCCAAAGAACCCCACCCAATGTCCCGTACTCTTGCAGAGAACGTGGGTGACTGCGCAGTCACTATTTATACTAAGGGCCCGTTGGTGCACTTGTGTATTAGATAGTACCTGCCGAGCAATCCCGTGCTCGGATCTCCAACTGGCTTCACAAAGGATCCGTCGTGTGATGGTTCCGTCTGATCCTACACCAGACTCCTTTGCACGCGGACCGCCAGGGGCGGTCCCAACCTGGAAACAGTCTCTGAGGACCCCAACTTGGATCCGAACCTCTTAGCAGGAACCGCAGCGTCCGCTGTGTCCCTATGTAATCTACCCTACCGTGACAGGATCCCTAACATAGGACCTGTCCCTACAGCACTAAATGACACGCGCTATACTATAGGCCGTCCCTACAGCACAGCAACCTGTAATGGCTTTGGGGGAAACTCCTAGGGGCCTATAGGGGTAGCCTATCTTATGCAGGGGTCCTTGACCCCCTGCACCCGCACTACCTCCTCCCGAACTACCCAAGTCCCCTCAGCCTCACTTCTACCTAATGGGTCCCAGCGCCTACAGCAGCAAGCTGTAGCTCACTGGATGCTAGCAGCCAATGTGCTGCGCAACAAGGTGCCTGCCTGTCAGACCTCACAGCACTGACAGCCGTGACTCTGACAAGGCAGCACTACACTAAGGGCAGCGTCCCTATCTTGGGCCTCCCTCAGCACTTACCCACTAAGCTAGTGGGGAGTTGGGGCCTACCTGGGGTGTGGGTACCTATATGGATGCAGGAGCTGCACTCGCTCCCCGCACCCTTCCTTCCCTCACAGCTCCCTGACTCCAACTTGCAAACCTGAGTGACAGGGTCCCTTAACCTAGGGCAGTCCCTGGCAACACTCACTACATTGGGGTACTTAGCTACCTCGGGCCCTGGGGGTGCTGGCCTAGTAGAGGGAGTCCCTGACTCCCGTACCCTACCTCCTTCCCTGGCCTGCTCCGGTCTCTGACTGACTAGCGTGTGTTCAGCGCGCGAATTGTATCCCCTTGCCTGCCTGGGGATCCTAAGCCTTATTGGCTCCCTGGCATCACGTGGGGCATACAGAGGCTCATGGGATCTGTAGTCCCTGCTCAGAGCCTCTCCTAATAGGCTACAGCTTCGCGGGCTTTTGGCGAGCTCATCTGCGCCTGCGCAATCTATCTCGGGCTGCCCTAACCTCCCCTGGGCTTTCCCTGCTCTCGCGCGACTTCTCCCTACCTCTGCACTACCTTCCGCGCATGCGCGAGCTATCTGGGGGCCTTCCGTGCTATCTGGTCCCTGCGCATGCGCAACACGCATAGCAATGGCGGCGCCCTGCTTCCCGAGCCGCCGGGACCTTAGAGACGCGACCGCGGCCCTAGCGACGGCCCGATCGCGTCCCCGGCAACCGGCCGGCTCGCGGAGGCAGAGCACTACTCCCTGCTCCGGCCCCCACCCTTGGAAGCAGCCATCGGGTCCGTCGCTGGCTCCGGCGGCACCCGCGATCGGGCTGCACCAAGAGAGGGGGGTCTCAATGAGGTGCTGGAGACCAGGGCTACATAAAGAATGTATAGAATGTTTGCATTTATTGCTGTTCATCTCAGATGACAAAACTCTACTACACACATTATTTCAGGAAGTCCTTACTACCAGCTATCTACTAGGCAATTGTTCTCATCATACAGGATGGATAAGCAATATACTGTACCGTGCGGGCAGTTCCAGGGGCTTACAAGAAACTTTGCAAATGAAGCAGATTTCCTAAACTAGACGCGTGATTTAAATGAAAAATGTATATAAAAAAAAGGACATAAACAGCAAAAATGAGATACATTTACAAAAAATGGATAGAAAAGAGATTAATGTGCTGAAAAATGTTCAGAGAAATAATTTAAAAAAAGCTAATAATAATAATAAAAAAGCTAATTATAATAATAATAAAGGGAGCAAGTTGTATTACTTGTTATAATAAAGTGGCTTTTCTGTGAGGGCTCTAGGGTTACTGGCTATGTAATGCGGCAGGCATTGGCTTATAGAGCTCCATGCTGCGTCCCTGTGAGTTGAAGCATGTGAGTTGAATGAGCTCACTGCTCACATATACAGTATATGTGTTTATTAAATTGTATTACACTATATACACCTTTTCTTCTTTTTATGTATGGTCCGGAAGAATACCTATCCTAAAACTGCTCCAGATCAGAAATCTGGAAACGCCGGAAAATTCCTGTACCTCGTGAGTGGGCATTCATTAGTTTAATCTGCAATCAGTTGTTAAATACACATTTGCACTATGTGGTTTTTCTTCCTTTTTCTATATACCTGAGGGGAGTCTTTGCGCTTGGGAGTGTTCTTGTTGATTAATAAATGTCAGGAAGCAATGTTAATACGTTCATTCTTTATAATACCTCATGGTGAGCATTCGTTAGAGCAGGGGTGTGCAAACTTATCTTCATAGGCCCCCCTTTCTCCTCTCCGGCTCGCACTCCCAACCCCGCACTGCCCCGGCGTCAAATGACGTCACATGACCCCGCTGCGTCATTTGATGCCGGTTGCCATGGAGACGCGTCATTGGAACCAAGGTAAGTAAACCAGTTACAGAGGCCTCACGCGATCCCGGCATTTATTTTAAATGACTTCGGTGAAGCGCAGGGTCTCTGTAACACCCGAGCCCCCCCCCCCCAATCTAGCCCCCCCCCCCACTTTGTGCACCGCTGCGTTACAGGAAAACGATATCTCTCAGCAGTTAAACACCAAGGATGATTGTGACGGGAGCTTTGTGACAGGCTATGAATAATACACCATCAAAGATATAACTGGGTTGAACTGGACGAGACTTAGATATGATAAAATATAATTTATTCCGTGAAAAAGGTGAACACACGAGATATACAAATAACAGACAAAATATGGACACTTACTTAAAGGTTAGGACAAGAAATGCCATCAGGATATAGGATGGGCCATTTCTTCCATAATTCAGTTTCAGATGAAGACATCACAGCAATACATGCAATTCATGAAGACATATGAAGGACAATTGAGTAAGGGGTGACTCTGACTTATATACCATTTCAACCCTTCTCTTACACTCAAGGTGCCGAGCTGTCTAGCAAAAATCTATTTGAAGCAGATTTTGGCTTCCATTGTAAGTGTGAAGTATCACACTTAAAAACACTCAGTTCCTTGGTTCCTGCCCCCAGTATAAACAATTAGGGCAGTTACCTTTTGATCACCGGGCAATGTTAATTCTTGCAGGATGCTCTCCCTGCCCTCTTAGCATAGCAGATGGGGGTCTGCATTGTCAGAGCAGACCCAAAACCCCATATACATTTCAATACCTACACATATTAAAATACCCGGTTCTGGGTCCAAACTTTCCAGACCTTAATGCCGAAAGTGGTACACTATAGGGTCCAAATTTCAGCCCGCTACGACCTTCGGAACCGGAGTTATACAAATATCACATAAACCGTTTCATATTTTATTATAAAAATCTCCGCTAAAAAGAAATCTCAGCCAGTCTATGAGAAAATCCACAAATCTTTACCTTCGTCCACACTCCGTCTGGTTGGTCTGAGGGGGCTGGGAAGGGGCATGCATTAAAGCCGGAACCTTGGCTATATGTCACCCAAATCCCATCCCTCTGGTCATTCCAGAACCGGAGATATGGACTTACACATTTCAACATTTTACACTTAGTCGTTTTTTCGCCATGCGGCTTTTCCCATTGGAATCAATGGCCGGCGCCGCCATTGACAAAGCATGGCGCCCGCCGCCATTAGATTCAATGATGCGACCCTCCTTCTCCGCTCGACCCTTTATGGGGGTCCCTCATTCCCGGACCCGGTGTGGATCGTGTGTGGGGGTTCCTAGGGGTTAGGGACAAAAATAACTTTATTCCCAGGGGCCCTAGAACCCAAAATTCCCACGCCAATTGTCGTTGAACTTGATCGTAGTGATTAAACTCTTTTAAAAGACATTGTATCCGCTTTTGCGGTCTGCAGTTTGGATGGCTGCCAACCTGTTCCTCGAGGCCGGCGTTGAGGAATCTCCATTGAAGTCAATGAGCCCATTGACTTACAATGGTAAACCACCGCTCCTCCTCTCGGACACTACCTTCTGGTCGACGCTGGTAAACAGGTCCAAAACTGCTACTTCTGCCATTAGAAAGCATGGAGGCTCAATGGCGACCTATGGACGGCTGCAAAATGGAGCCTGAAAAGGCGGGGAAATTACACAAAGGGCTATAATCACTATTTTAACATTAACCCCTTCCCTTCCGCATCAACCCTAGTGTATGTGTGAGTGCAAACACCAGGATAACACAATACATTTACACAGGGGAATAAACATTGGGATACTGAAGCAAGGCAAAACACATTACTGGACCTCAGTCCAGTTAACCCCTTGCTTCCCAGGTGAGAGTAGAGGGTGGCCAAATGGGGTGTAACCCCTTTAATCCTGGGCTAAATCCTCTCTATCATGACACCTCCCCTGCTCAATGGGTGCCTGGTGCCCCAGCTGCCTCCCCTGGCACTGGGACACCACTGGCGCCCTTGAAGCACTCAATAAGTCCTGAGGGGTTGGCCTGGCAAAATTGTCCTCTGGCATTGTCCAGTACATTGTCCTGGCCACAGTGGATAGTGAAGTCCAGATCCTGCTGAGCAGGGCTTCACCGTGGCCGCCAGGCATTCTCCTTTGCCTCCCTCTGCCTCCCACCCCGTGCCTGGTGAACCAAGTCCATGGTGAAGGGGCCTGTCTGCAGACCAAGCTGCATACTGCCCAGAGACTGGCATGTCTCTGCACCAGCAAGAGACCAGCTATCAAGCACAGATCGTCGCTTTCCTGTCAACTAAGTCTGGGAAAGAGCTATGTCACTATCCTGTAGGGACCCTACCTGCCCTGGCCCTTTGCCCACCTGTAGCTGCTCTGCTATACCCTTGACTCTCCTCCCTGGCTGCCTATCTACCCACAGCCCACCTGCACTCCTCTCTCCCCTGGGCAATCCTAACCCAGACCCTGGAACTACCTGAGTGCACCTACCTCCCTGACCTTGTCTCCCCCTTACCAGGGATGAGCTCAGGGGCACCTCTCCCGATGCAACCACCTTAGCTCTTGGCTGGCAGGTATCCCTGGGGTGGCACAAGCTGGCCACTGCCCATGATACCCCCATCCCATAGCCAGGCAGCAACAGGGGGTTGCTGATCTGAGAAACCCGCTGAGGCTCTGCCAGGGTAATGGGGGACTCTAGCTGTCATACCTGCTGCTTTCCCTCTCCGGCTACCACTAGCCCTTCTTCTCCCACTGAGATCTAATGCTGGCTACCTACCTGCAGCCTCCCCTCACTCCGCTTCTCCCTAGCTAATCCTAACCTGGATCCTAGAGACACCTGAGTGAGGCCATCTCCCTGACACTGCCTCCCCATTACTGGGGATGAGCTCAGGGTTGCTGGTGCAGATGCACCCACCTTAGCTCCTGGCTGGCAGGTAATCTGGGGGTGGTCTAACTTTGCCACAACCCCTGATACCTCCAGCCCATAGCAAGGCTGCAACAGTGGGGCTCTTAACCGAGAGTCCCCTTGCTGCTCCGCCAGGGTAATGGGTAAGCCTGGCTGCCCTACAAGCTGCCCTTCCTTCCCCTCCCCTGGTAGCCCTATCTCCTGCCACCCCCCGGTCACCCCTATAGTGAAACAATGTGGTACAGTCATAGGGAAAAATAAGTCAGGGTCAGTCTGCGTCTTGGTTTGGCTTACCTCGCTGGTCCCCGCAGAGACCGCCGCCTTCGTTGGTCCCAATTGCAGGGGGACTGGAGTGGCCGCCACCGGCACCATCTGGGCTGGGCAGCAACGGGCCGCTGCCGCGACAGCACCCGGGTTGGGTACAGGTACAACGGTGCAGGACAAGGGTCCCAGGTCTTTGTGGAGGAACACGAAACCCAAAAAAACAGATAAAATAACCCCCTCCCGCAAACCCTGTCCCTCCCCCCACTCAGAAAGGGCTCCGGCACTTTGCCGGAATCGCGGCTCTTCCGCCACCGTCGCCGCCATGGGCGAGCCCCGGGTAGCTGCCGCAGCAGTACCCGGCTTTGATGCAGGGTCGCCGGCGTGGATTGCGGGGCTCCGGTTATCGCTGGGAATTGCCGACTCCGCCAAACAATGAGAAACACCCACCTCCCGCACATCCCAACCCTCCCCCCAAATAAAATTGCCGCCGGCAGGATGCCGGAGTGGCGGCTTCTTCTCTGCTGCCGCCGGTTCTCCGCCAGGATCAGGTGGATGGCCGCCGCTTTCCGCCGCTGTTGCCGATGCAGCCCGGCCAGTTTCTCCAGGACTCATCCCGTGAAGGGTTGTTGCCCTGGCTGGGCGGGAGCCATCAGAGGATGCCGCTAATTAGGTCATCTTGTCCGCAGCTCGTGAGCGCTGGCCCTGAGGGGCTTCTTCGCCCGACCGCGCATGGTCCTGGCACTGGGCATTATTGTGGCCCGTTTGTTGGCAGTGCCGCAGCGCCTGCCGGAGCTTCTCCGCCACCGGTGGACTAACCCCAGCAAGGGGCAACGGAGTCCAGAGCGGAGTTGCTCGAGCGCCGGGCTCATTCCGGAGCTTCTCCGCTGCCGGTGGACTAACCCCAGCAAGGGGCAACGGAGTCCATAGCGGAGTTGCTTGAGCGCCGGGCTCTGGGAGGGGGTAAGCGGTCGGTGCAGCACCAACGCCATGAACTGGGTCCACTTCATCGGGAACCACGTCTTGCCCAACGCCCACACCAGTGCTAGCTTTCAGGGAAAATGGACGGGCCACCGCAACGGTCGTTACCTCTCCTGGTGCAAGACTTCTGTGGTCTCCGAGACCACCCGCTCCCTCCACAAGTCTCTGCCGTCCCGGAGCTGGGTCCATTCCCTGCTCTTCGGGAGGTTTGATGGTTACAATGGCTGCAGCTGTGGATCTTTGCTCAGCCTACCGGGTTTCATGCTCACCAATCGCTACCTCTCTCTCAGCCTTGCCGGCTGCTGGTCTCCGCGCCGACTTGATGCACTCCTCCGGTCTCGGTGCCCGGCTCCAGTCACAAGGATGGCCGGCACTTTGGTTCTGGAGACAATGCTTCTCACAAGTAGGGGAACAGTGAGGAGGTGCCATATCTTGTGTTATATGTTGTACACTGTGTGTTCAATATCTTTAGTCCCAGGAACTCGCAATTACCATTGAGTTCCCACTATATTACAGTATCTCTCAGTACACTGTAATACAGGTCCAGTTCAATCCCACCGCTGCCACCAGTTTTATTAATAAGCATGTGACGGGAGCTTTGTGGCAGGCTATGAATAATACACCACCAAAGATATAACTGGGTTGAACTGGACGAGACTTAGATATGATAAAATATAATTTATTCCTTGAAAAAGGTGAACACACGAGATATACAAATAACAGAAAAAATATGGACACTTACTTAAAGGTTAGGACAAGAAAAGCCATCAGGATACGGGATGGGCCATTTCTTCCATAATTCAGTTTCAGATGAAGACATCACAGCAATACATGCAGATCATGAAGACACATGAAGGACAATTGAGTAAGGGGTGACTCTGACTTATATACCATTTCAACCCTTCTCTTACACTCAAGGCGCCGAGCTGTCTAGGAAAAATCTCTTTGAAGCAGATTTTGGCTTCCATTGTAAGTGTGAAGTATCACACTTAAAAACACTCAGTTCCTTGGTTCCTGCCCCCACTATAAACAATTAGGGCAGTTACCTTTTGATCACCGGGCTATGTTAATTCTTGCAGGATGCTCTCCCTGCCCTCTTAGCATAGCAGATGGGGGTCTGCATTGTCAGAGCAGACCCAAAACCCCATATACATTTTAATACCTTACACATATTAAAATACCCGGTTCTGGTAGGTCCAGCGGGTCCAAACTTTCCAGACCTTAATGCCGGAACTGGTACACTATAGGGTCCAAATTTCAGTCCGCTACGACCTTCGGAACCGGAGCTATAGAAATATCACATAACCCGTTTCATATTTTATTATAAAAATCTCCGCTAAAAAGAAATCTCAGCGTTTCACTAAATCCCCATTGAAAACAACGGGCTCCGCCACCATGGGTTTCAATGGAGCAACTCCGCCGTTGTAGTCAATGGAGTTTCCCGCCATAGACTTTCAATGGAGGAACCGCCGCCATTGAAGTCTATGAGAAAATCCACAAATCTTTACCTTCGTCCACACTCCGTCTGGTTGGTCTGAGGGGGCTGGGAATGGGCATGCATTAAAGCCAGAACCGTGGCTATATGTCACCCAAATCCCATTCCAGAACCGGAGATGTGGACTTACACATTTCAACATTTTACACTTAGTCGTTTTTTTGCCATGTGGCTTTTCCCCATTGGAATCAATGGCCGGCGCCGCCATTGACAATGCATGGCGCCCGTCGCCATTAGATTCAATGGTGCGACCTTCCTTCTCCGCTCGACCCTTTACGGGGGTCCCTCATTCCCGGACCCGGTGTGGATCATGTGTGGGGGTTCCTAGGGGTTAGGGACAAAAAGAACTTTATTCCCAGGGGCCCTAGAACCCAAGATTCCACCGCCAATTGTCGTTGAACTTGACCGTAGTGATTAAACTCTTTTAAAAGACATTGTATCCGCTTTTGCGGTCTGCGGTTTGGATGGCTGCCAACCTGTTCCTCGAGGCCGGCGTTGAGGAATCTCCATTGAAGTCATTGAGCCCATTGACTTACAATGGGAAAACGCCGCTCCTCCGCTCAGACGCCACCTGCTGGTCGTCGCTGGTAAGCAGGTCCAAAACCGCTACTTCTGCCATTAGAAAGCATGGAGGCTCAATGGCGACCTATGGACGGCTGCAATATGGAGCCTGAAAAGGCGGGAAAATTACACAAAGGGCTATAATCACTATTTTAACATTAACCCCTTCCCTCCCGCATCAACCCTAGTGTATGTGTGAGTGCAAACACCAGGATAACACAATACATTTACACAGGGGAATAAACATTTGGATACTGAAGCAAAGCAAAACACATTACTGGACCTCCGTCCAGTTAACTCCTTGCTTCCCAAGTGAGAGTAGAGGGTGGCCAAATGGGGTGTAACCCCTTTAATCCCGGGCCAAATCCTCTCTATCATGACAATGATACCAGTGACTATACCAGTAATGGTCCAACCTGCCATGTGCCCATTGTGGGCACACAATGAGAAATGAGATTATGGTGGAAGAAAGGTTTGTGCACCTGTGTGAGACGTGAACGTGCTCATGAGGAGTTATTCCTAAGAAATACTGGCATGTTCTTTTAAATGGTTCACTTCTTTAAAAAAAATACTTTAGATGTGAATCCAAGGACATCTTTAAGCGATCTAGGAATTTAATAACTTTCCTTTCCCCCTAACATGTTGAAACAACCAAGCATAGAGAAACAATAGAATTGGTTGTCCTTTATACCACGGGGACGCTTTAGGTGTGTAATATGTAAAGCATGTGATTTCATGGATACTTGTAACAAATCCTTCATGTCCAATGTAACTCAAAAGGAAACATGGAACGCACGTCTGTGGCATATCTGTTAGAATGTAGCTGTAAGCAACACGGTGTGGGAAAAACGAGAATTGTGGAATATATGAATATTATTATAAAATGTCCTTTATTGCATAGTAGGTCTAGCTGAATGTCAATAAAAATCATCTTGAAATGGAAAGGGTTTGATCTGGTTGGTGTAGACAGGAAATAGATTGAAAAAAAGATCTAGGTAAGAGAGCTTTTGGATCTTTTAACTACACTGGCTCCAAATGGTCCTTATATTCTTTAGGATTTGATCTTTATTGTTCCGTATTAATTTAAAAAAAAATAATATATATATATATATTAGAAAAAAAGAAAAGAAAAAGCGCCCGATCCTTGTATAAAATCAGTGATAAAAGGTTTAATTCGCCAAGTAACGACAATTGCCAACTCACACTTTCTCAATAAGTTAAATGCATTTTATGGGACCCGCCCATGCACCAAGCCGACATCACACTGTCATAGTTCTCCTCCGTCTGCAAGCGGTTGTAATCTCAGCAAATGGATGTAGATGTTGACGCTGCTGCCGCTCCAAACTCTCTCTGTGGAACCGGAAGGAATTCCTCGATCGTACGGCTGCACACGAGTTCTCCACAGTCAGAGAGCAGAGAGATCCGGAACTGACATCCTAGCTCTGGTGTCTGAGCTGCTCGACCACCGTAGATGCCTCTACCACGTGACCCTACGCGTTTCTTCCGTCTCAGCGGATTTCATCATCCCCTGATGAGAAAGTGTGAGTTGGCAATTGTCGTTACTTGGCGAATTAAACCTTTTATCACTGATTTTATACAAGGATCGGGCACTTTTTCTTTTCTTTTTTTCTAATAGGTATCGTGGGAGGTTGGTGAGCCCAAGAGAGAAGCAGCCTGGACTTAATTTTTTCAGTAAAAAGGACTCATAAGGACATTTAAGTACAGTTTATTTTTCAATTTTTATTGTTTTTTCATTCATGATTCATATGTTATTATAATATGTTGGGTTATTTATATTTTTTCACTAATTTTTCATTTTTTCATTGCCATACATTTTTTCTTCTTTTTTATATATTACATTTTTGGTTAATTAAGTAACAATTTTTCATATATATTTTACGTTTTTTATTTTTTATTTATATTTTTTTTCTTAATTATCCACTGTTACCTCACCACAATCCATTTTGGATTATATTTTATTGTAAATAGACATCTGTGCTGGGTGTATCATCTTGCTGCATGAGATCAAAATATAGCAGTTTGGGTGTCACTGACAGGGGCGCTGTCTTATTATCTTCATATATACACATATATATATACACATATATAATATATATATATACATATACACACATATATACATATACACATACACATACATATACACACACACAATAAAAATAACACATTACACGACCTACCTCACAGCTAATCTAGAGTTTGGTAAAGAGGGGGCGGGGGGGGAAGAGGGGACTGGAAGCCATCAAAGCACCCAACCTCCCTCACCTCTCAGTGTGGCATCACCTCGCTCCCTCATGCCTGGTCTCTTCCCGCTTCTCCCCGATGGCCACAAGTTAACTGCAGAGACGGTCACCGAGAACTGCGCCTTGCCCCAGTCGCCGCCAGGGCTGGCATCAGCACCCAATGAAGTTTGGCGCTCGCGTTAGTAAAGCATGATTAAGCGTGCTCCTGCTGGTCATGGTGGTTACTGACAGGTCAGTCAGCATTGCCAGCGCCAGGACAGAAAATGTAGGCGGCGCCTGGGCAACCGGAATTTTCCATTCCCGCACCCGAGATACATTAGGCCTCGGGCATGGTCAGCGCTTAGGCGCTGACCCGTGCTGAGGCACGCTGCTGCTCGGCACTGAGCACGCCTGCGGAAGCGGGTGTCTTAACAAATGTTACGTTTCAGAGCTCGCCGGAGCGCAGGGCCGGTCACGTGAGCGGTTCGCCCAATGAGGGTGAACCAGCTCCGTGACTTCACTGGCCCGCCCACAGACGGCGCGCGCTCTAAGGCCAGGGAAAGCACCGCTTTCCCTGTGCCTCAGCGCGTCTCCGCATGGGTGAAGTGTCTATGGACTAAGCCTTACAAATGCAAAATATATTTAAAATTAGCTTATTTCCTAGGTGTCTCCCCACCTGTTGTATAGATGAGTGTTTTGGGAGGTATTTAAGTCAATGGGTACTCTACTAAATATAATTCAGATGCAAGAATCTGCGCTTCTCTGTGGACTCAAATAACACAGAAGATAAACAAAACACAAATAGAGAAAAGAAAGGAATCATGTGTAGTATGTAACACCTCCCCCCCCCCCCCAATCGCAGATAGGGACCATGGGGGGAAATCTACACTTGTATTACCGGGTGTGGTGCGTTACCTGATAGGCTCACAGAAGGCCTGAACCTCCGCCACTGGGAGCCTGGGGTTACCTGATCATTCGTACACAGCGCCTCCACCTGTAAGGGTTCCCACCTGAGTGGGATGGTCCTCTTACAGAAACCACAATAATAAAACACGCACAGTGTATGCTAACAACTGTTTTACTATTGCTACTAATAACCTCTGTACCCTGTACCACACAGCAGGATGCATATAAAACTCACACATGGAAGTGCACCGGGTTCACACATCACCATAGATATTCCCCAAAGTACCTGGGTGCTGGACACCAATTCCCTGATGTCCCTTATGTCCAAACCCGCGCAATGTGTTGGAGATAGCGCTATCCCTTGACGTGTTGGTGCACTACTATAGATACCTGCCCGGCTCCAGCCACGGGTGCCGCAATACAACTGGATTGGATTCGCCTGATCCGACGAGACGTCCTCCTACGCGTGGGGTGAATTCCAGCGTGGATAATATCACCATGCACCGCACCGTCTCCACCTTGAGTGGATCCGTCTGCAGCCGGCAGGCCGCAGTCTCTGCTTAGCAGGGGCCTCCGGGAAGATAGTCTCTATATATAGAGGGGTCTGAGCCCAGACCCAGGAATCAGGCTGTGCGCCACTGAGTGCTTCCTTAACTTAACCCAAACAGCTAAAGGGGCAGAACTACTCACATAGGGCCTGTCCCTGAAGCAACCACAAACTGGGGCAATGGTAACAGTTATCTGGGGCCTATGGGGTTAACTGGCCTAGTGCAAGGGGCTACTGCTCCCTTGCACCCTCACTCACCCAGCTCCCTGCTCCAACTGCCTCACTGCAAGCCCGCGAAATGTATCTAATTGTGGCTGCCGGGAATCCTTGGCCTTCATTGGCTACACGGGAGCACCTGGTGCCTTCCTCCCTTGGCCTCATGGGAATTGTAGTCCCGTGGAGGCTACTAATGTATTGGGGCCGCGTGCGCGATCCCACTGCGCATGCGCGACTTTCTAATGGCCGCCGCAACTCCCGCACTCCATCTGCGCATGCGCGACCACTGCGCATGCGCGCGCATATACAATGGCGGCCCCCGCTAGCCGGGTGCGCCGCAGACCCTCCCAAGCCTCGGAGCGCTCTCTGCTTCGGCCCCCACCCTTGCGAACAGCCGGCGGGTCCGTCGCTGGCTCCGGCGGCACCCGCGACCGCACTGAAGGCAAGGAGGGGGGTCTCTGGGAGCCAAAGGGGACCAAGGCTACAAGTACGTTCCAAAATAATTTACTATGGCGAAGCATACAACACACACTTACAAACTGGACAATCTTTAAGGCGTACTCACTAAGATCTCAGTAGTAGCTCCGGTTGTTCAGTCGCACCTCTCAGCTGGGGCAGCTGTTGTCGGCTCTCAGCTGTAGTTCCCCCCACGTGATCTCTCACAGGCTGCTGCTCTTGGCTACAGTATTTTCCAGGAACTGCCTCCCATCAAAATCCTTATGAACCATCTGCTGAGCCACTAAACTGTTCACTGTATAGTTTTGTATCAGTGTATAATAACGGAGGACTGGCATCCTTGAAACTTTAGCTAAGCAGATCATTCTAATTCGTTCAAACTACACCTAATAAAGTATCAATCAATATTGATATTAACTGGTCACGGCTATTGGTTCATGTTGTTCCTAAGAAGGACAACAATTTTAAATAATTGATGCCATCTACTGTTCCCAAAGTATCAGAGTGGCAGTGACAACAGATTATACAAGTGGTATTAAATAAAAGTCTGAAACACAGAATGCCAAATTTGCCTCCTTGGGTGATTTATATGAGGCACTCTGAAGGATTTTTACTGATTGTTAGGCCTAGTGAAGTAAAACATCTGTGTGCAGTCGAATAGCAGCTAAACTGTGGATCAGTGCCATAGCCGAGATATCCTATTATTATACATTCTACTGTTACACTGAACAACAACTGACTAGGTGCATGGCATAGCTGCATTAAAGCAAAAGATAATAAAACTTCATTAAATAAAATATTTATTAGATTTCTTATCTGTGTGTGTGAAAATAATTTGACTGTATTTTCAATTTTAAAAAACTTCTGTGAAGCCTCTGACAGTCATATACTTGGGGATAGTGCTGCAATTTGAGACCGTATGCAAGAAAACTCTCATGAGACCCTTCAAAATTATTTCCATAACCACAATTCCACCCCCCCCTCCACCCCACCACGATACACACCCTGTAAATGTAGTTAGGAAGTATAATTTCATATGTTTTTGGCTCATTAAGTGCAGATTGTTAATATGTATAATTTCCAAGGGGAGGAGGAGGGGTGGCAGAGGGGTGGCGAAGGGGGTAGGTGGGAAGGTGGTGGTGGGGGGGAGGTGAAGGGGAGGTGAAGGGGGGGTGAGGGTAGGTGAAGGGGGGGGTGAGGGTAGGTGAAAAGGGGGTGAGGGGAGGTGAAGGGGTGGAGGGGAGGTGAAGAGGAGGTGAAGGGAGGTGAAGGGGGGGTGAGGGGGTGAAGGGGGGGTGAGGGGGTTATGATCAGAATGTCATTTCCAATTATTATAAGTGGATATTGTATGCATGCTTTGTGAGATTAGTTGTACTGTGGTCGCTGTTGGTAAAATAGCATATCACCCATTAGCTGATTCTTAATAGCATACTTATGTGGCTCATTGGACAAGGGATATTCCGATGCCTATATAAGATTAATATTGAATGATTGGTGTTTCCGCGGACATGCAATACCTGCATTATCTGGCAGCAGCGGAGACCATGGGTCAAGTTGGGGAGGCAGAGAAGGGCCTAGCTAGGTCACAGAGAAGAGTAGGACTCAGGTGGACAGCAGAGGAGAGAAGTACTCAGGTGGGCAGCAAAGGAGAGTAGGGCAGATGGACAGATGGGCAGCAGAGGAGAGTAGGACTCAGGTGAGCAGCACAGGAGAGTAGGAGTCAGGTGAACAGCAGAGGAGAGTAGGAGTCAGGTGAGCAGCAGAGGAGAGTAGGACTCCGGTGAGCAGCAAAGGAAAGTAGGACTCAGGTGAGCAGCAAAGGAGAGTAGGACTCAGGTGAGCAGAAAAGGAGAGAAGTACTCAGGTGGGCAGCAGAGGAGGAGGAAGACCCAGCCAGACGGGCAACTATGGAAGTTGGGTTTGACTTCTGGTATTGACCACATAGGCTCCCCAAGAGCCACCGGTCCCAAGACAATTGCCCCAGTTGGCGGTCCCACATCATATGACAACTCACCCTGCTAAGGATCCTCTCTAAATAATAACACTGTTCAATGTAAGTGACCATCTATGATATATACTATCTTGTAAAATGTACATACTGTACCTCCACAAATATTTGCTAATGTTTTTCGTGTCCCTTGATTTCTCTGGATAGCTAGTAGTAACTGGTTCTCCTTTCTTATTAACTAATTTAATATTTATCTTTTAGAAACTCACTACCACTTTGTGCCCTCACTCCAGTTTCCTTTATAAAGAATGAATACATATGTTGTAGCCCAGAAAAAGTAGCAATGAGTCAGTGCACCTGATATTATTCTGTAGGTGATATAAGACATCATTATAAGTGACAATAGCAGTGTTTTAATCATCATGACTCACCAACAGTAATTGTCGGGAAGCTAGTTGACATGGTACTATTTTATTCACAGCATGAGATGGAAAAGTAACCACTGATGAAGTCATTTTGAGTAGCCTGTAGCTATGTACATGTAGACATGTCACATTTAATATTGGTACTGTAGTTCTAATTCCAGGACATTTGACAATTCTTCTTGGATTTGACGGAAATGATAAAGAGATCTTCATTTTCTATGTTCTACAGAGACTGCAGGGAATATTCACTAAAATGAGATAACCATGATTGCTTTTTAATAGCCTTTTAAGTGAATAATAATGAATGATTCCTAATGGCTTTTGTGAATAAACTGCCATGAATGTCAAATCGTATGGATTGCTAATTGGGAACAGTATCACCACCTTACATTTTCAGTTTAGCATGCCACATCCCGACTTCAGGTCCTTGGCTTAAATATTACTAGGAATAAAGTGTCTTAATCTAATACAGTCTGGAACATCCCACATACTCTGCTACCCAGAAAGCTGTAATGCCGGGGACAGAAGCAGGCTGCGAGTCCCATCCTAACAAATATCACACAAATACACACTTTCCAATAATGAAACTATTATACCTTCAATATGATTTCGCCATAAACAGTAAAGAGGGAAGAGCTGTAAAAAGAATCAGTGCTTTATTGTCTGATAAGGTTGACCTTTTTGGTATAATAAGTTATTAATTCTGCACCTTTGGAACTCAAAAAACAGCCCATTCAATTGTATAGCAGCTGACAATTAATGAAGGGATTATGTAAAGAAGCAGTTCACTGGTACAGGGACAATATTCTATGGTAAGGAAAGATGCTGATTATCATTATACACTTCCACGCACCCAAAGCACCTTTTACCTGCGCTTTATCATTTGGTGTATTGCGTTTGGAGGCTGGAGCACAAGGGAATAAAGTGACTTACGCAAGGTCACAATTAGCTGACCTTGGGATTTCAACCAGGTTCACGTGTTTTAAAGGCATAAACATTACTGCCACTCCTTCTCCAGTTGGGAGCATATAGACATTATAAATCACTTTACTGCCATCTCCGGTACTTACAGTATGCGGCTTAAAGGTAAACAGGACAAAAATGGTATTTTGCAGAAAGCATTGCACCTCCTGCTGACATCTGGATGCTGGGACGTCAGGAATTGTATATTTGTACATTTCTGGATTCATCTAATTTATATCCGACCCTCCATTGAAAAGCATTGAAGGCTGGACGAGTTGCTACTAATATGCTCAACAACAGTTCTTCTTACTCGGCCACTCTTCAAGGGCCAGGATTGTGGGATCTACTGCTTTAAGTGACCAATTAGTAACAAACAGAGAAACAAGCACATCCTCAGGTCACAAATCATAAGGACAACGGGTACACGTATCAACCCCAACAACAAACAAAAGTAGAGCGCAGGAAAGGCAGGAAAATACATGAAAACTGGAGTAGGCCTCTTCTAGTCGCTTGGTAGGAGAAAGATATATAGGATGTAAACATGAAAGATTCATCAGGTTTAGCAGCAGCCTGCAGATGAATTTATATGGATATATTTATTCCCCAGGTTTAAAATGTAATGAGAAGCTAATGTAAAAGACCAGCTGTGCAGCATGCACACGGATCCCACAATTATACACAGACTAAACCTGACAGCTTAGTCTGGCAGGGAAATGTATACAGGATCCGAAGTTTAGCCTACCCTGCCATAATCAGTATATCACGTCACATCTAAACAGTAGTTAAAATCAGTGGTGCTCAACTCCAGCCCTCAAGAACCCCCCCCCCCCCCCCCACCCAACAGGTCGGGTTTTCAGGATATCCCACTTGAGCTGAAGCAGGGACTGATTGAGCCACCAGTGCTGAAGCTGGTGTAAGGGGGTCACCCCCGGTTCCCCTGATTTTCCTTTGCCCCCTGCCTTACCCCTGTGGCAGTGGGGGAAGGGGACGGCGACTTCTCCCGGCGGGTACCGCCCTCTTGGTTTTGGCGCGAGCTTCGCCAATGCGCAGTAATGATCGCACACACGGTCCCCATAGAAAAGAGCTTTGCCAAGGACTACAATTCCCAGCAGCCTCAGGGGACTGCACTTTCACCTTTGTCACAGGCAGCATTGAAGCCAATAGAGCTGGCAGATTCTCATGCTGCAGAGTTGCAACAATGTTGTGTGCAGACAGGGTTTTTGTCAGTTGGAGCACACTAGTCAGTCAGAGACCGGAGCAGCCCAGGGAAGGAGGTAGGGTACAGGAGTTGGGGACTCCCTGTACTAGGCCAGCACCCCCAGGGCCCGAGATAGCTCAGCTCCCCAGTAAGGTGAGTGTTGCCAGGGGCAGCCCTCAGGTTAGGGACCTTGCCACTTACATTAGTGGGAGCTGGGAAAGGAAGGTTACAGAGAGTTGGAGTCAGGGAGCTGTGAGGGAAGGAATGGTGCGGGGAGCGAGTGCAGCTCCTGCCCCATATAGGTACCTACACCCCAGGTAGGCCCCAACTCCCCACTAGTTTAGTGGGTAAGTGCTTAGGGAGGCCCAAGATAGGGACGCTGCCCTTAGTATAGAGTGCTGCCTTGTCAGAGTCACGGCTGTTAGTGCTGTGAGGTCTGACAGGCAGGCACCTTGTTGCGCAGCACGTTGGCTGCAGCATCCAGTGAGCTACAGCTTGCTGCTGTAGGCGCTGGGACTCGTTAGGTCTTAGTAAGTACAGTCAAGGCTGGGAAGAGTTAGGGGAGCGGGGCAGGTTATTAACCCCGGTAGGCCTCTAGGAGTTTTCCCCAAAGCCACTTTAGGTTGCGGTACCACAGGGACAGGCCCTAGGTTAGGGTTCCTGTCACGTTAGTACCAAGTGTTAGTTAGGGACTCAGCAGACGCTGCGGTTCCTGTAAAGCGGTTCGGACCCACGTTGGGGTCCGCAGAGACTATTCCAGAGGGAGACCGCCCTGGCGGTCTGCGTACAAAGGAGTTCGGTTGGAGGATCAGACGGATTCATCACACGTCTGACCCTTTGCGAAGCCAGTTGCTGATCCGAGTACCGGAGTGCTCGGCAGGTACCATACAGTCATAAGTGCACCAACGGGCCCCTTAGTGTAACTGTGACTGCGCAGTCACCCACGTTCTCTCCAAGAGTGCGGGACATTGGGTGGGATTCTCGGGACACTGGGTGGGATCACCTGGTGTTGGGGAAGCGTCCTGCGCGACGCCGTAGGTGTCTCCTCTAGAGAGGGACACAGGTTATATAAAGGTATTGCGTGATATGTTATATTGCTTGTTAGTAAAGTCACTCGTTAATATATATATTCCCGTGTATGTGATTATTGTATTGTCCTGCGAGGAACCACTCCCCCTCTGGTGGGAGCCATCGCAGGTGGAGGCGCTGAATTGAGTAAGTGGTTACCCCTAGTATAATTGCCCCAGGTTCCCCGTGGCGGAAGCTCAGCCCTCCTGCGAGCCAACAGGTAATGCACCACACCTGAGTAACATTGTATGTTCTCCTTCACCCCACACTAAATCTGCGATTGGGGGGGGGGGGGAATACCCGTTACACTGGTAATATCCTGAAAAAGCAGACCTGTTGGGGGTGGGTCTTGAGGATTGGAGCTGAGCATCCCCTACTCCAGATCATTCTTATGAATGCTGCAGTTTCTGCTCCACTAATCCCGGCGCAGTTTAAATGTCTGTTACAGGTTCATACCCACGATTGCAAGCAATGCATCACGGAGAAGCTAATGAGATATGTTGTTAACAAGACATTATGGAAACAGACTAGTTTATTACAGTTAATTAAATCATACGCATTGACTTTTCCCATCGATCGGCGAACAAGTCTCATTTCTATAGAAGCTCTGGAAACTAATAGAAGATTGTAGGCTTGTGTTTGCTGTAAGTAATTCTGACAGGCCTTGCAATTGTACATTCTCTACTGTATTAAATATGCATGTTTATACCAATATATAAATCACTCCTATCTCAGCATCACTGCTCTATTTGCTGTAGATGTATGTACATGAGCGGGATGAAACATAGCGCAGTCGTGGACAGGCCTTTATGAGAATGATTGAGCCCAGATCCTGATTGCTGGGAATCCTGGCTGGGCCTGGCTGGACTTTCAAGCGCTTTACACAGTGCACTTTCCGGCTTGGAAAATCACATTGAAATGGGAGAAATGAAACGAGGAGGTGCTGATGCGAAGATTACCCTGAACGGGCTGTAAACAAAAGGCATGAACGCAGGAGTGGCCAACTCCAGTCCTCAAGGGCCACCAACAGGTCAGGTTTTCAGGTATATATATATATATATGAATGATAGATACCTGGAGGTAATCAAGAGGCAGCACTCGAGGATGATGATCAAACATAAATTGTATTGATGAAGGTGGCATATAAATCCAACGTTTCGGTCCCGCAGAGGGACCTTCTTCGGGGGAACCCAAAACGTTGGATTTATGTGCCACCTTCTTCAATACAATTTATGTTTGATCATCATCCTCGAGTGCTGCCTGTTGATTACCTCCAGGTATCATTTTCGTATACTATCATATATGGGACAAGCACCATCCCCTACACCTACCAGAGTGCGAGAGAGTGAGAGAGAGAGCAGGTGGCTCAATCAGTGGCAGGTAGAGAGATCTGGGACCCGGCAGCCGGAAGCGGATGTTGGGTCCGACCTCTTGCCGGGTTCAACTTCCAGCACCGGCCGGGCCCCCCGCATCAGTTGTCCTTGCTCCTCCCACCTGTCGGTGACCCTGATCCTGTGTCAACGTTGCTCTGAAAAAAAAGGAGCCATCACAAAAAGCACTGAATAAATCGTCTGTACCTAAGATTGACTAATCAGACAAGCAAGATCAATAATCAATTTCTTGCAATTTAGCTGCCAGCAACACATTTCAGTGTTACTCACACTCCCAGTCACCCTGCTTTTATTAAAGAGGCCATCCAAGCCAGGGTTTTTGCCTTCATTTTTTAAAATACAGGATTGAAGCAGGCGGCCAAAGAGTACTCCTTGATAAAGCACTTTGTCGTGCGAAACGCGTAGGAGGCTTTAAACCTCCTTTTGGTAATGTTTACTATACAATACATTTTCATATTTTTATACCACCTGGCTCCCTGGGCATTGCGCTGCTTTTTTGTTGTTGCTGTTTGTTCTCCTTTCAGTGGCTGGACACGCCACTAAAGAATCTATGTGGCTCTTAGGAGTGAGCAAGATCTATTGAAGAAATCATTATTACTCAGGATTTACTGCAAGATTTGGTGAGTTTTGGACATTTATTATATTTTTCACCCATGAGGGTACAGTGAAGTGACAACATCCCTTTTGACTGTTTCCTTCAGGAGAATTGAGAAGTATTATGCATTGGTCACTCACGTTAGTAGTATACCCACTCCATATTAGAGTGGTACCTATATGATTCACTCATTGAAAAGGTTTTACATTAGATTCCGGAACTGTTTGGAGCACCCACTACTCTTTTATCTTGAATTTTCCAATTTCTAACCTGAGTGCATTTTTCTGAAAGTTGCTGCTTTTTGTCTCTCTTACCTTTATGTAATAACTGCATATAAGGAGGAAAAGTTCTCACCAAAGCTTAGCGGAGAATAGATAACTTTGTGACTGGACTACTTCAAAGAGTATGCATTGTATAGGTAAGCTGTTGCTTTACCTCAAACCCACCTTAGCAAACTTGACACCCTCTACAATTCAATTTGTCGTTTTGTTCTCCAATGCAACTACAACACACATCACTGCGAATGCTCAAAGAACTAGATTGGTCACCACTAGAGTCTAGGCGCAAAGTTCACCTTTCCTGTCTTGCCTTTAAATTCTTCATGGGCAAGCTACCCAGCTACCTGAACAAGCTCCTCACCCCTACCACTTGCAGCACTTATCACCTGAGATCAGACTCCAAAAGACTGTTCATGGTCCCAAGGCTCAACAAAGTATCCGGCCGTTCCTCCTTCTCCTACCGTGCACCCCAAAACTGGAACAACCTACCAGAGACTCTCACATCCACCACCAGTTTAAGTTCTTTCAAATCTAAGGCTGTCTCACATTTTAATCTGGTATGTAACTGTTTCATACGCCCATAATATATATTTTCTTTAACTGTGCA
>CM071575.1:35492845-35710327 GCA_036426205.1 Ascaphus truei | reverse complement strand
TATATATATATATATATATATATATATATATATTTATTTTTTTTAAGAAGGGGGTCTCCGGCGATGAACCCCGTTAATTTCAGCTCCGAGACCCCCTGCTTTCGGAGATACTTACCTCCGAAGTAGATGGCATTAGCCGTTCTCCTCGGCTACCAGGGTTCACAATATGTCCGCTGTTCAAAGATTTTGCGCTCTGTGGACCAGTGGGAACCTGTGACATCATCAGTGTGGCTATATATATATATATTTTTTTTTTTCAACTTCAACAACAAATGTGCAGGCATGGATTGCTCCTTTAAACTCTCTCATTTGTGACAGATATTAAGTTCTCTGCGGGAGCAGGCAACGCATGTATCTGTTTTACATGTATTCATTCTTGTTGAAGATAAATTCTGCAACCCTCTGAAAGAAGAGCAATGATGTGTTTTAAACCAATTTGAAATCTATAATACGGCTTCCAAATCGGTAGTATTGAGAAAGACACTTGGAACACGGAGGATATTGTATTTAAAAGCACGAAGCAGAGGCCAGCAGGGGATATAGAGGTCACATAGAAAGAATCTTTATCTGAAGGTCAAATATCGTGCGCAGATTCCAAATGAACCTTTCTGCGCCTGTGCGGTGGATTGGTTTATCTTGTGACACGTGCTATACAAATAAAGACAAAGTTCACTTCTTACAGAAAGAAGGACATCCGGAGGTGTTGTAGGAGGGCGCGCAGTCTCACTGTGATCTTTTAAACATACCGGGACATTCGCGGTTACTCTGGTTAAAGATGCATTTACAAACGTTCCCTCTCTGCATGACACACACCCCGATTGCAGCATTAGAGGTGTGACTGTTGTGTAGTTGCATACAAAGCAAGAAAGACAGCAAAAGGGAAATGTGTGATGCACGGGGGTGACGTAAGTAGGGCGTCTGAAACATGGGCATCAATCTAAGAAGAGAAGAACATTGTTAAAGGAGTCGTTGCTCTTAGTTTTTTTTTTTTTTTTGCTATCCCCTGATCCAAACGCCACTATTGTCAGCGCAGAGAACACCCCTGGTTCCTGAGATACTTACCGTTTAAGTTAGCAGGCTTAAATCTCCAACAGGGGGAAACAAAATGGCTGACAAATCTCAGGGCAATAGAAATCTGCGACGTCATCGATTGTGGCTTCCGATTGGATGGCCATTTACATCCACTTTAAAAACCCGGAAGTAGTGTTGGTAACTTTGCCACCAAGTATCTCAGGAACTAGGTGGTCTCCAAACCTGAAAATAGTGTGGTTCGGCCCTGGAGGTTCCCCCCGATTCCAATCCAATCCAAATACTTCAGGTTAGTTCGGGCGGATTGCACCTTAACCCTTCAGTGCCAGTGGGCTGTGTCACCTCCATGGCCACAGATCCTCCGGCACTTCCTAATTACATGCCCGTTCTTCCGAGCGATCACGTGATGAGTTCCAGGTCCGGCTATCGAGCCGGATGTGACGGGCCTCAGAGCTATATGCAAATCGGCACATACAGCCCCTAAACAACGAACACACACCATAAAGGCTCCGGGACACTGAAGGGGTTAGGTGTTAACGGGATAGGAAACCTCCTGAAAGCAGCACTACCATATATAACAATGAGTGCACCATTGCAGTGTTATCTGCATTAACTATAACTCTGAACATTAACCGATACCCCACCTCTATCTCCCCAGCAAAGTAAACGTGTCGTTTCCTCGAGTTCAGAGCAATGTTGAAACAATTAAAGACATAAATGTTACTAACCAGTTAATGCACCTAGACCAGGGGTCGGCCAACTCCAGTCCTCAAGGGCCACCAACAGGTCAGGCTGTCAGGGTATCCCTGCTTCAGCAGAATGGCTGAGCCACCTGTGCTGAAGCAGGGATACCCTGACAGCCTGACCTGTTGGTGGCCCTTGAGGACCAGAGTTGGTCACCCCTGACATACACTGATGACTTAATTGCAATCACATGTTCCCAGTATAAATAGCGCTATCTGAAGTCAACATAACCCGTCCGATCTTTGCTGAAATTGGCCTAGGGAAAACAAGCTAATTCTGATCTTCTTTAACGTTTCCATTCCTCCTATGTACAGGAGCGCAAGTCCATGCCCCACGCTGAAGTTATTACAGTAAATGCTCCGTCACAACTCACAGGTAGGGCCTGCCCCGTTGTAGCCTGGAACCAGCATCTTTGCCATGTTCCCTTTCCATTGTCTTGCATTTTTTATGCATCCGGGGGAATTCAAACAGATTAGCAGAAATCGAGGAACCCAGGTAATTGCTTTGTTAATTGCACAGGTAAGGTTTCACCGGGATTCCATTATGCATGCTGGCTTCTGTAGGATGCATTACATTGCCAGTGGTTGAACGTATTACATAAGAAAAGGAGATGAGGGTGTTGGACCAAAATAGCTCCGGGTTCTGCAGGGGTGCTCAACTCCAGTCCTCAAGCCCCTCCAACGGGTCAGGTTTTCAGGATATCCCTACTTCAGCCCAGGTGGCTCAATCAGTCCCTGCTTCAGCATAGGGGGCTCAATCTTCGACTGAGCCTCTGATTGAGCCACCTGTGCTAAAGTTGGGATATCCTGAAAACCTGACCTGTTGGTGGGGCTTGAGGTCTGGAATTGGGCATCAATGCGCTCTTGCCATGTCCTTCAAGTCATTTTCCAAAGGGCTGGATTCGAAGAAGAAAAATGTATAAATAAAAGAGCCGGAAGTGCACAGCAAAGCAAATATACGTACGGGAACATGAGACAGTCCAAAGGAGGCGACCCCTGCTCTAAAGCAAGGTATACAAAAGCATGCTCAATCCAGTGTATTCTTACAGTATAAAGATCAACCACACCTAGTGCAACCAAGATGATGCATTTTGTGAAGGTAAAGTTCATTCTATTCGATTGTTCTACTAAACCTTAGAAATTAAATATATGGTATCATCAGCCAATGTCACAGATTTTCATAACAATAGGTCTGTTTAAGGTGTGTGTTTATTTAAAAACACACACACACACACACACCACACCCACACACACCCCACACCACACCACACACACCACACACACACCACAACACACACACACACACACACACAACACACACACACACACCACACACAACAACACATGAATAGTCACTACACACTATGATATTATAATATTATTGTGTTTTTAAATACACACACCTTAAACAGACCTATTGTTGTGTCCATACACATATCTACATATATATATATCTATCTATATATATATATATATATATATACACACACACACACACACACACACACTTTGTCCTTCGTTGGTCATTTCTTCGTGCGATTGGTCTGGCTCACTGCCACTTTAATTTCTTCACCCTTGTGATGAGGTCACAGACTTTTCTTTGCTTCCAAACCCATGTCATCGTTTTCCTATCTTACTTGGATTGGACCCAGCACACATCTCTCCATACCTCGAGTTTTTTTTAACCTTATGAGTTCTTTGCATTTAGATTGCAAGTTTCACATCTGTCCGTGAGCACAGGCAGACTACACCGGCCAAGCACTTTCCTTAGAGGAGCAGTCCAAGAGTTTTTAATTAAAACATTTTACATAGGTTTGAAGCAGGCGGTCTCCGGAGCTGAACTCCATGAATTTCAGCTCCGGGGACCCCCTGCTTCTGGAGATACTTACCTCCGTAGGGGGTACCGGTAGCCCCCCCGGCTGAACTAGCTGGGGTGTAAAGTTTAAAGCTCCCGCATCACTCGGGCCAATATGAAGCCAAACCTAATGATGTCACGGTTTCCCATTGGCCCGCAGGATGCGGGAGCTTTGAAATGCTGCCATAATGTGGACCCTGGTAGCAGAGCGGCTACCTAGACTAAAACAATATCAAAAATATGACTGTATAAATCCATCAGTTTCCGGATAACATAATGAGTGTCCAGAGTGACAAAAAAATCCATATATAGTGCATTCCAGAGTGGGATAAGTGCCTAGCGGTGTCCACCTGAGAACCACATACTGTGGCATATAATGTATTCCCAATTGGGCATAAAGGTTGTAGGATAATTGCTGTACCAGAGTAATAAATATAAAGGGCTCTTGCCCATTACCTGTCAGCTTGGTCATTGGACAGTCCAGTACATCCGGGGCGTGTAGCCCGTAAAGGTAGAAAATCCAGGAAGTAAAGGGTGAAAACGGTGCACAGCCAACAATATGGTCAAACATGAGATGTCCAGGGCAAACTCAAAACTATCGATTTATTTGCAAGCTCTTAGAAGAATGGCAGATGAAACGCTTTTGTGCGGGTGCACTATCAAGGTGATTACACTTACCTTACCTTTACTCCTTGATAAAGTGCACCTGCACGAAACGCATAGGTGCGTTTCATCTGGCATTCTTCTAAGAGCTTGCAAATAAATCAATATTTTTGAGTTATCTCATTTTTGACCATATTGCTTGCTGCGCTCTGTTTTCACCCTTTACTTCCTGAAATTCCATTTAACCCTGGGGGCCGTTCCATTCTTCATGTGATTTAAATTGCCTTTGCAACGTCCTCTGGATGTATGCAAGGTACAACATTGGTGGTTTCTTCTTGCTCTTCATCTGCTTGATTATGCCCCGTGTTATCTGTAACAGCTTTGTCTCATCTGATATTTCCCGACCCAGTTTTTCCTGCGCAATCGGCTATAATTTGCATACCGGTTTGTTAGCATCCCGATGCATCTCGAGTATGAGAGCAATGTTTCTGCTCCAATTGTAATGCTCTGCTGTTTTGAGGCACTTCATCTTCATTGTGTATGTCTTTTTAATCAGTTTTCTTTCCATCTTCACATTAAGATGCAGTTTTGAGCGATCACTTTTTGTGTTACAGCGTAGAGTTAAATCACGTGTTTCTTGCTAGCGAGGGGATATAGTCAATTTAATTCCTGATTCCTGATTGGGTGCAGTCCATGTCTATTTTATACACATTTTTCAACAGGGGTTCCTTGGGCACCTCTAAAAGGTTCCCTGCTATTCCCAGGTAAAGTGAAAATGGTACCAAATATAGGAGAATTTACAATGCATTCAATATCGCAGTATGAGAGATGGTTGGGGTTCCTTACAATGCATCTGATCTCAGAAGCGCTATTAGAGTGGGTTGGGGTTCAGCAGAAATTCACAATAAAATTATAGAGTTCTTTAACCAAAAAAAAAAAAAGATAGGTTGAACACCACTAAACACATTGGCAGACTGGGCAAGTATTTGACTTCTACTTTCTTAAAAAGGAGTAGCTGTGTCTGGGATGAGATCCTCCCCACCACCAACACTCTCAGACGTGCTATTAGAGGGGGTTGGGGTTCCTCAATTTCACATAGGGTTGGTTCCTTAACCACAAAGAAGTTGAAAACCACTGTATATATACACACACACAGATATAGGATAGACAAAGGATACACTGCCAAATAATTTGCAGGCCCCTCTGACACTATAATAGAACATTAATATAAGAGACACGTAACATGCACACTTGTTCCGCTAGGTACTTGCATATGATATAAACCTGCCGGGCTCACGTGAATAACAGAGAACAGGTCTCTATTTCTGGCACGCACTGGAGAAATCGATCGTTAAAATATTCAGAGGGGAGCGTGGTGTTGAAAGGCTTCGGTCTTTTCTCCACCTGTCAATTGGCAAAAAAATACAAGCACACAAATATTGTTTATATATGTTTTCCCTCGTATAGAAGCTGCAGAGTGTTGCAGGTCCCTCTCAAAGTGAAGGGGGAAAGAGGCTTCAGATAGCCGATCTTAAACAATAATCCACCGTTATATAATCCAGTGCACGATCAGGTGAAGCTTCTTGCTTTTCTATTGCATAGCAAACACCCTTGTAGGGCTGCTAAACCATCAGCTGCATATTTCATGTGCTCCACCGCTTTCATCTGTGCCGTTATATAACACTGCCCATTTCCTCCTCGTTTTAATTCCCAACAAGAAATCATAGATGCACAAAAAAATCTAACATTAAAAATATCAAGGAAATGCAAATGAAAGCGCTCTGCCTTTGTTCCTCCTTGTTATTCTGGAACCTTTGTTCACAATGTTACCTTCATTATAAATACATTTTTTTATTTTTTATTATCATAGGATATGTGCATCAGGCACGTTTCTGTGGAGTCACATTTGCACAGTCCAACCCCACTCGCAGGCAGGAAGCCGAGCAGGTGTCCTATTGGAATAAAGAACATTCAAACATCATAATGACCATTTCACCAGAACCACGGGATCTATCGTTATAAGATACATTTAGCCCAACACTAAAAGACTCCCTCTTTCAGATTCAACCCTCCTGTACCAAAAGTGCCCAGTGGTAATGAAAATATATGCCCTTGTATGTATAGCGCCATTAAGGTAAATAGCGCTTCACAGCAGTAACACACGTGAAAGTCACATAAATAACAAATAATATAAATAACACATAATGGGAAGAAGTGCTTCAGACAGACAAGTGACACTTAGGAAAAGGAGTCCCTGCCCCGAAGAGCTTACAATCTAATGACTGCAGACTACTGAACCTGTCCACTTCATAAAAGTGAATGTAATATTGTTAGATCTATTTCTATAACATCTGTGCAGAGGCGATCGATTAGCAGCATAACATATCATTCTCTATGTGAAATGTGCCACGGTTCTACAGTGTTCGCCAATTAATGTAACTGGGCCAATTAATGATGGCCCAAAACACTTTAAAACTACTAAAGTTCCCAAACACTATTGCGGTGAAAAAACAACCCAACCGTAAACCATTATTTTGACACCAGAAACAGTAACACATACTGTAGCTGATGTGTTACATAAGAAAATTGCTTTCTGTAGATAATCTCCTGAATAGTTGATCTGTTCTGTTATTATCTGCAGAGCTTATACTGTTGGAGTTTTTGGTCTACATGTGACATGTTAGCAGCTGAATATTTCCTGTAAATATGACCGAGCTGAAAGGGACATATTACATGTAAACTAAATGCTAGTAGTCATTGATCTGAATGAAGTCCTAGCTTGCTGGGTCATTTAATACAAAAATAAGCTCTTTGCAGATTCTCACAGTAAAACCTTCTTCCAGCTGGCTCAGCTGTGTAGGCGCGTTGTCATATTGATTTACTGTTCTGTTTTAAATCTAAATTTAAAACCTACAGATTTACTCGTCGACTGCAGTAAATTACTCATTCCATGGTTTTTCAAAAATCTCCAGTTTAAATTTGTACTTGTTTGGACAAAAGTGCTGATACAACAACGCAGATGAAGAAAGAAAAAAAAGTCAGGCTCTGAAAGGGAAATGGAAGCTCTCTAATGAAAAGGTTTTCTTGCCGAAATCTTCAGTAGCAGAATTCAGAGCATTACTTGCAGGGAAAGGATTGAGATATGTGGTCGATTCCACTTGTATGAAATATTGCTGTGTCATTTAAAACTTCCATATATTCACTTGGTTCTGATAGGATTCACAGTTGTTTTTTTAATGGCTGGAGGTCTGTGGTTATAGTAGCTGACCAATGTGGGTTTGCGATGCAGGGACAAAGTTGTGACCCTAAAAACGAGCTGGTCAGTTTGTGCAATAGATGGATGGTAAACGCTGCAGCATTTTCTGTGCCTGTAAATTTCTGCAACAAACCGTCTGCAACATTTACAAAAATCAATTCAACAGCAATGCACCAAATATTTATTATTCAGCGGCTTGCCTTGGGAACCCCCTTCTCAACCCACACGTCAATCAAACATAAAACAGAACCGTTAGTAATCATACAGCCTGTTTATTTATTTAAGGACATTAAAATGAATGTTCTCGAACTGAAACAGTAACTTTACATTTGACAGCTGTGGAGAATACAAGGCCTCATGTTTGGTATAAAGCATTGGGATAGGGGGATATTTGTATTACTTTAACATGAACGTCTGTGGCAATGCAAGACAGTTCTACGCTGCAATATGGAGCAAAAGAGCTTCCGTGCCGAGTGTGTGCAGCTCAGCTCCTCAGAGCTGTGTGTAATAGGAAAGCCAGCTGCAGAGCCAAACATTGTACAGCCGTATATACTAATATGGATAAACTCCAGCCCGGCATCCTCCCATCTGTGGCCATCCTGCAGGGCAAGACTTCAGCATCTATAAAAGGAAATGATAGCAGCCCACAGACGGCAGCTTTATTCAGGTACCACTTTCATGTCTGAAAAGCCAGCAAAGGGAAAGTAACCACTGAACCAAGAGAGTGTGTGCAGACAGCGATCAATACAGGGGTCCCCAAAAGTCACAGTCTGCATACTATAACAGGGGGGGGGGGCACAACTCCAGTCCACAAGGGCCACCAACAGGTCATGTTTTCAGGATCTCTGCTTCAGCACAGGTGGCTCCATCAGTGGCTCAGCCACCTGTGCTGAAGCTGGGACAGATTGAGCCACATTGTGTTGAAACAGGGATATCCTGACCTGCTGGTGGCCCTTGAGGACTGGAGTTTGCCAGCCCTGGGGAGAAGAACAACAAGGGGCTCATTATTTGCTCCCTCTGCCAAACTGATGCTCAGCGATGATTTCTCTTCCTCCTTTGGCAGAAACGTTACAGCGCTTCCAAAGCTCGAACACACAGACTGTGCTATTCTAGCCTGACAGTGTGGTGTTTACACAAGTGCATTCTTCAGCTCAGTCGGACTATATATGGCATTCTCTTGCTATAGCAGTACAATCTGCACATATTTATTTATTTACAGGAACGCCTAAAATAAATTCATGGTGGCAAAGGTCAGGTACCCTGTGTGACCCACAGTTTCCCGGAGCGGGACCCCGCTTTTGATAAGCGCGCTTCCTTGCGGCGAGCCTGCGCTCTGCTTGGACTTGTCGCTGCTGTCCGGCCCCAGGCCGCCTTTATCCTCGGCCGGTTTCCCAAGGTCGGGGATTTGCAAACTGACAGTCCGCACATCGTACACCCGGAGGAGGATTTCCAAGGTGCTCAGCTCGGTAAAGCCGTGTTCTTCCAGGGCCAGGCAGGTTCGCTGGACCTGCTCAATGCAGGGGGAAAAGGAGCAGAGGCGACCGCCTGAAAGACAGCAAAGCAATGCCAACTTTAGCTGTAGTTCCTGCAACATTACAGTCATTTCATGTCACAGGCTTGAGCTCAGCACGCAGGAATAGCACCGTGTACCGGCTCACATTCCTCGGAACGTGCAGCAACTTGTACTGAAGATACACTATTTAAATATGCTCCATTACTTCTCTCTCTCCCCTTCCCTAACCCCACCCCCTCCAACACCAAATTTATACATAATAAGCACAGCTATTGTGAGGGGTTAGTTGGGGGCTTATATCAAGCGGAGGAAAGAATGTTACAGCAGCAGAGTTAATTTTAATTTCTTAGTAAAATAAAAAATGAACTTTAAGACAACACTACACACTGTACTGTACGCATTTAAAAAATAAAAAATAAAACTTTCTGCTTTTTAATTTATTATCTCTTTTTTTTTTAAAAGGATGATTTCACTTTTATTGGTGTGATTAGGATTCCACCGAAGCCCCTCATCCATAGCTCCGTCTCCATGTTAATCACATAAAGGAATGTTAGAGCAGCAGTAATGTATTTCCCCGAGGGCGAATGCTGTGGTATAAAGCGATGCGGAGTATAACTGTGCACATGCAATTAGTTGAGGTTTCTTCTCCTATGAACGGTACTTAAATCCCGTCAATTTGCTCTAAGAATTTCCTTGCTTTTTTTGCTTTTTATACAACAAAATATTAAAGTTACAAAAATATAAGAACAATGCTACCTTAAATAAATGAATCTTTTAGAGCAGCAAATAATATTGTGGTGTGTACACACACACACACACACACACACACACACACACACACACACACACGCTGAAGCAGGGACTGATTGAACAACCTGTACTGATGATGGGATATCCTGAAACCTGTCCTGTTTGGGCGAGAATGAAGGCTTAACGGTGCACTAGCCTAGATAGTAAAATGTAAAGCTTATAGGTCAATTTCTCCACTTAAATTTTTTTTTTTTTTAAATGTGTTGTTTTCTGTGCTGTAAAGGATAAAATAAAAACATTGTTATTCGTGGACAGGAGAGAGAGAGGAGTGGGGGAAGATAGAGAAAGTGGGAGAGAGAGATGAGTGGCGGATAGAAAAAAGTCAAACCCGTGATTATTTGGTGGAGGGCAAGATTGGCACGCAAAACGGGTATGTCCCTGGCATACTGTCCACAGCCCAGAAATCAGGACCCATGAAACTCCTATTGCTCTAAAACACGGGTGGGCAACTCCAGTTCTCAAGTGCTACAGTACCAACAGGTCAGGTTTTCAGGATATCCCTGCTTCAGCACAGGTGGCTCCTTCAGTGGCTCCTGGCTGAGACACCTGTGCTGACGCAAGGATATCCTGAAAACCTGACCTGTTGGTGGCCCTGGGGGGCTGGAGTTGCCCACCCGTGCTGTAAAATAACGGGATTTTGGCGTATGCTGCTGACAGAATTGATGGTGAGCAAGTGGTTACAGTCCTGTGTATAGCGGGCAGGTATAAGGGGGCTGAATGCTCGGTCTGCAGCTGCCACAGACAGAAGCACAAACCCACTGAGGGATAACATGATATTTTTAGCCTGCTGGCGTGATGAAGACAGAAGTTTGCTGCGTAGGCGGCTGCAATCAGTCAGAATAAATACGTACATTTACCATCCTGCCCGTACCTACGCCGACATTTTACATCTGGACACGGCTCTTAACAATTAGCTCCTAAGCCGCACGAGAAAGTACATGTATGACATAAGCTATGAGCATCCCTGCACACACGTGTCCATCTAGCTCTCATATCTGTTTGGGCATGTTTGTCCTTATTGGTATACAACGGTTGATATAATGACCAAATCTTTGTACCCCCCCATTGTACCGCACTGCACAATATATTGGCACTTTACAATAATAATAACAACTCATCCTGGGGAGGGCCACACTCCTCTCTATGGTCCTCACATTCATTCTCACAGCGTAAGGTTTAGGAAATGAGGGAGGATTACAAGGATCCCTCAACGACTCCAAACTTACAACTCGGGTGAAATTTAGGAGTATGCGGAATCCTAAAAAAGCAACATTAATACAGAACGGAGATTTATGGAGGGGCGCCAGCGCACGTACGCCGTTACAGCAAGATGGGGGAGGGTTTCATGACATACATTGCACATTTTAAAATCTCAAACTGGGGGGCGCGGGCGGTTGTAGAGGCATTTACATTAAATGCCGGGGGACCACGCGAGGCCGTCAGCTCACTTACCGCGATTCAGCCGGCTTCGGGCGACGCGACGCCATGGCAGCAGAGGGGCGGGGTCATGCGACGTGACCTTTGACAACGCTGCGTCAAATGATGCCACAGGGTTACACGACGCCGGTGCAGAGGTAAGAGGGTGGGGCGCAGCACCCGAAGTTTGCGCACCCCTGCTCTAAAGCAGGGATGCTCAACTGCCCATAAATGGGTCAGGTTTTAAGGATATCCCAGCTTCAGCAAAAGGTGGCTCAGTCGAAGACTGACCCACTGATTGAGCCACATGTGCTGAAGCAGCAATATTCTGAAAACCTGACCTTTTGGGGGAGGGGGGGGTCTTGACTGGAATTGAACCCCCCTTTGTTAGAGACATTGCCACTACATATAGGTGTGTGTGTGTGTGTGTGCTATACACATTATTAAACAAAACCCACAGCCCGCACTGAGATGTTAAATGTTAGATTCGAAAATCAGCAAGCACTGTGTGAACGCCTCAGCAGAAGAGCAAAGTTCGGTGATGTAATCCCTCCAGAATATCAGCATCGAGCATTCACATTTCTATGTAATGTGCCCGTATACCTGGCATTCGGGGAGGTGTGTGGGAGAGATCGCTCTCAATCACAACACTCTCTAGCGCCAGGATAATGGGACAAGGACACACAGCCCAAAACGTCACAAGTGGCATTTAAAAAATAATTAAATGAAGAAAAACAAGCCAAAGCAACTCGCTTCTTCCCACTGCAGCTAATTACAGTGATTGATGAAGAATTAATTTGAGGGGTTTTAGCAACCCTACAGTAAGGAGGTCAGACGCTGTAAAGAGGAGACCGTTACGAGTTATAAATCAGCTTCTGCGGGAAGGAATATTTATTTTGTAGGAGGTGAAGCAGACTGTGGGGGAGGGATATTACCCCTGCGTAGGTACGTGGTCAGGTTTTATGGATATCCCTGCTTCAGCACAGGTGGCTCAATCCATAAAACCTGACCATGAGCCTAAGCAGGGGTACTATCCCTCCCCCGCAGTCTGCTTCACCTCCTACAAAATAAATATTCCTTCTCGCACTGGCTGATTATGACTCGATAACGCTCTCCTCTTTATAAACGCATGACCTTTTTACTGTAGGGTTGCTAAAAACCCTCAAATTAATTCTTCAAACACTAACTGCTGCAGCAGGGACTGATTAAGCCCCCTGTGCTGAAGCAAGGACTGATTGAGCCACCTGTGCTGACGTAGGGATATCTTTAAAACCTGATTTTTTTTGGGGGGGGGGGGGTTCATGAGACTGGGGTTGAGCACCCCTGGTTTAATAGCTTTGCGAAGTCTGCTGCACAAAGACCAACTACCGAAAGCATGTGGCAAACACTATATACTGCACCAGATAACACATGCTGCTGCCTTTGGGAGCTCTTTAAGGGCCCATACTTACCTGGGATCGCTGCAGGTTGCAGCAGTCAGGGTTAAATCGACCAAGGATGGGGGGGGGGGAAGGGGAAGCAAAATCACTTTGCACAAAGATGTGTTTGGGGATCTAATGAGAGGGATGGTTTACTTAACCCTTCCATTGCCAGGGGACACAGCTGGAGCATGGTAAATGGGAAGCAGGACAAAGGAAAATTAACAGACAGATATAGGTAACATGGATAACGCATGGACATATCTCCCTAACAACCAAAACGTACCGCCATTCTGCATACGCCCCCACTGCCGCACTCGCAAGGGAACAGTCGGGACCCCTACACAAGGCAGACTAATTCACCTTGAATCTCAGTTACTGCGCACTCGTCTGCTGCGTCTGTGACTGCAGATCTGCTCAAATACATGCCAACCTGAGCAAACCTGCTGCCGTCAGCCTCCTGGTCTCGGGAAGGGACGGCCTCACACGCGCCTCTTCGTGCAGGAGAGGTCACCCCCCCCCCCCAGCCCTCTCTCACCATCATATTAAATAAAAACAAAGGAAAAAAGGAATCGGATTTGGTTGCTACAAATATGGTTTTGCAGTCTGTTTAAAATATGAATCTGAAGCTACTCAGAGCTGGCAGAGGTAGATAGGATAGATATAAAATAATCTCCCCCCACTCTGGTGATTCTTGGATGAAGAGGTCGACAGATTTTCAGGTCGAAAAACAGCCACTTCTGGGTATATACAAATTTACACACAGATACCCAGCAAGCTCTCAGAAACCCCACCAAAATTACCACTATAATAGTATATATATATATATATATATATATATAGATATATATATATATATATATATATATATATATATAGATAAAAATAGTAGGTCAAATAAACCAGCAACCAGCTGCATGAAAAGAAAACCTGCTTACTTGAACAGTGGGGAGGGGCAAGCTTTAAACCCTGGGTGGGAGGAGCCACTAACCTCCAAAACAGCCGAGACCAGCTGGTGTGACAGCAGGTTCAATGCTAGGACCATCCTTCCTCTAATTATAGAGGCAAATAAGGATTTTAATCAGTTAGTGTTAGGACCTGCGATATTATGATCATGCCTTGAAAGTGGCTCGCAGGCTTATACGCTTTGGCCAAAGGGGTTAACTAAATGACCCTTTTTCAAGAGATATATATAGGTATTTCACTGTGTATTTTTGTCACATTGGATGTTGAGCTGGACTTTTGTTTCTTATTTTATATACAATTTACCCCTATATCTGGTCATTTTGTCCTGTACACACCAAGGATGTTAGTTTTGCGATTTATATTCACCACAATGTAGGTGTGGGTGGGGGTATAACACAAGGCTAATTATTATTTGCATGTTGAAACCTTTTAAAATCGGACCTCTGTGATGAGCCAATGTGAGGACGAGTGTTTAAGACCAGGGAAGGCGACTTCAGATCCCATAAAATAGAAACTAACCCCTTTGCTGATCCAGTGACCAGCAACCCTCGCAGCAAAGGGATTACAGAAAGCAGGGTTATCTCAGCCGGCTCTTGTACAAGCGTCACTTCCAAAGCAACAGAAATAGCAGACACGTGAGTGTTACCGAGCTGCTGGAGCCTGCACTTGGTTCCGAGTGTTTTATCAGGCGAACGAGGCACAGATAGGTGTAATAATTCAGGCTGACCTATTAAATTCCATGACGCTTGACTCCAAATGAGTTAGAGGACAGTGTCACTTGCAAATCCTAAGTATCAACAATGAAGTCCCAATATATTACTGTAAAATATATGTGTGTGTGTGTATATACACACACACACACACACACACGTGTATGTATGTTTGTTTGTGTTTGTTTGTTTGTATGTATGTGTACACACACACACACACACACACACACACACACACACACTGGAGTTGATGAGAACGATTTTTCAAAGAAACGTTGATTTACATACACACAAAATTCAGAATGACCCTTTAAAAGCTCATCCGTGACAGGTGTATCAAGATTCAGAATATAAAGCGGAACAGTCCATCATGTAAAATGAATCAGCATCAGAATTCCTTTGCTATAAAAATATTCATTGGAAATAAAATCACATACAAAATAGCGGGTGTCAGAGACCCGACGCGTCGGTCCCCGGGGGGGGGGGGGGGGGGGGAGTCTCCCTTGAGAAATAGAATGTGATTTTGTTTTCAATAAGTCTTTTGCAATTGCAGTGCTTGTATAAATTGTTTCATTGACACTATGGAATATAGAGACAGACACAGATATATACACACACACACACACACAACTGTATGTAAACATACATACAAAAATGCCGGGTGCACTCAAACAGACGTTATATGAAAAAACAGAAAAACAATATACTTAGCAGAGATAGAGGTGCATGCAGAAGGGCGGCGAACACCATCGAGTCCAGCAGAGGGGGGGGGGGGGGGGGGGGCGGCCGACAGCCGCCCTTACAAAAGCAGTTTAATGAAACGTCAGGCAATCAATGTAATCCAGAGCAACGTACATTTCGGACCAACAAGGTCCTTTCTCAAGCTCTGCAGTGGAAGCACTGTATGCTAGGTGATAATGGTGAAAGTCAGGGTTGCAGACCTGTCTAAGGCCTTGCCCCCGGTGCCTGCTACGAGAGCCCTCCCCGCAATGGCGCCGGGCCCGCTGCGAGGGGGGGCCGCAGCGCTCGCGCGAGAGCTACTCCTGCTCTCAATAGAATTGAGAGCAGGAACTCGCGTCGAGCGGCTAGGCACGCCCCCCGGCGGTTCAGCCAATGAGGGTGAACCTGCCGGGTGACGTCATGGCCGCGCCCCCGTCACTCCTCCTCCACGCCCCCCCCCCGGTCTCTGCTCCTGCAGTGAGCTGCAGACCGGGGAATCGCCGGAACGCGCAGCCAAAAGCGCGGGCGCGCATTACAGCGCCGTGACCGGGGCCTTAGCCTAAGACATGTGAATGTGCTCATAAGTGATATTTTTATTTGATATAGATATACACACACAATGTTTTTTTTTTTTTTAATGTATTATTGATTATGAAAATAAAATAAAAATGAAGGTCATGCCCAAAAGGCAAGATACTAACATAACAGGGGTTAAACTCAAAGGCTTCTGGGGAAGATTGCGGCTTTAAGTATGTTATGGTTCATTTAACATAAAGGAAAGAAACAAAGCAGGATTAGAATGTTAGAAAATAAAAGCTTTGTGATATCTCATTGTTGTTTTATCAGTGATGTTTTGAGACCGTCCTTCATAATCTCATTTAAAAAAAATAAAAACGTTTCTAAAGCGCTTTATAAACCTCCTATTTTCAGCAGACAGAAGCCATTAGGGGAATACATTAGATCAGTATTGTGCAAGTCATCCTGTGCGAGGGTTTTATTTCCGGCTGTGATACACTGTGGCAATTTTACATAGCTATCGTTGTCATGGGGCTTTTAGGAGCACGAAACAGAGCTTTAATACAATCTGTACAGGAACAAGACAACCCAAATAGTGTTTTGATAAATATTTTTTGGCAACAGTGACCTTCATCAGGATGGTTTGTTTACAGGGCCACAGAATCGCCGCCATTTACTAAACCCCACCTTGGATGCATTGTACCATGTCATGTTTACACTGGAACAGCTCGAGTTATCTTTCAGTAACACGCTCTAACTTCTCCTCTTGATTCCTCAGTTTCCAAGGATATGGAAAACACCAACAACGCAGTTTTCATGTCGGTTCAATGGAAATGATTACTACAGTGACTTGTACTGGGGTAGATCCTTTATCTAGGGGGTACTCCACCAAAGCAGCCATGCCTGGGGGGCGATATGTATATGGTAGGTTCCAGAGGAAGGAAGAGGGGAGGGAATAACATAGTAATTATTACTCAATTACAGGTAGGGAAATGAGGCACTGGCAGGTAACATTTGCCCACAACATCAAAACACAGCAGCAGACGAAGACTGAGCCACATGTGCTGAAGCAGGGATATCATCAAAACCTGGCCTGTTGGTGGCCCTTGATGACTGGAATTGCCCAGCCCTGTGCTATAGTAATTATTGGCTTACAGCAGGACACGGGGGGAGAATTCATACTGAATTGGCCGTTCGTATACGTACCTTCAAGCTTCAGGGCTGATTTTGCGTGGCCGATCGCCTCCCAGGGGGAAGGAATGTCGAGGAACACGGCGTCTGCGACCTGAGACACACCGAAGCCGGTCTTGCACACGTCTTGGTTCTTCACCGTGACCAGGTGGGCCACCTGGTGCTGCCGGAATTCTTCGGCTGCTTTCTCTGCCCTCTGCTGGTGGAACTCGACAGTGTACAGGTGACCCGTGGGCGCCACTGTCCTAATGATGGCGTGAGAAAGCGAGCCGCTCCCAGTGCCTAAAACATAACAGGTTCAAGTCAGTGCACTAAAACGGATGGCAGCTAGAATCCCAAAGGGCCTTAAAAAGCAGCGGTACTGTGCAAAAAAAAAAAAAAAAACTGTGTTTGTTTTACAAATTCCCCTTTTCTTTAATTATTTTGTAAATATGGTCCTGCCTTCCTCTCTTCCTAGTGCCCCAAATACATAAGATGCGAAAACACGTAGACGTCTTTCACTACCAATTTCCTGATTTTATGAAAAAATTTAAAAAAAAAACAGAAATGTTTCCAGTGGAAGATTTCTGCAGTTGAAATACAAATCTTGAAAAAGAGGCGAGTTTATTAAAAAATAAATATTATATACAATTAAAAAAACAAAAAAAACACCAATACATGTCCTGGTGTGATGCTGTCCTTTCTAGCACGGACACGGTTAAGCCACATACAAATCACTACATCTGACATGTTCATTGCATCTTGTATGACCCTGGCACAAAATGTGTGTGTGTTGTGTGTGTGTGGTTTGTGGTGTGTGTGTTGTGTGTGTGTGTTGTGTGTGTGTGTGTGTGTGTGGGTTGTGTGTGTGTGTTGCTGTGTGGTGTTGTGTGTGTGTGTGTGTGTGTGTGATTGGATTGGTGCAATAAACCGTTTCATAGGCTGCAAAGAAGCCACGTTTCTCCGGACTGCTAATTAAACCAGATCTCAGTATTCCTTGGAGCAGACAAACATGCCGCCCTGTAAAATGCTCTTTGTCCCTTGTTCCGAGAACAATGTCTTGTGTGACTCATGCTAATATGTAAATGAATATTTCTAAATGCATTGCAAAGTGCTATCCACCGTTACTCGGGGGACTTCAGACTAATGCACTCGGTGTCACGTTACAGAGATTGATAATGCTGCATGTTGTGCAGTTTCTTTTTACAAATCGTAAGCAGGTTTTCCAAATGTTTCTGTGGTGGGGTTTAAAGACTTCAGCAGAGGGATTCACTATCGATACAAGGTTTAGTGGAATAAGTGCTCCAGCGCTGGATGCTCAAGATAATAAACAGAATAGTACGCAAGTCAGGGCACAGGACACAAGGCTAGTGGTATATGAGAGAATATAAACCTCTAGTGTAATGAAGTTCTGAAAAGGGACAACACCCTGAAGGAAAAAAAGAGTAATGGGACTAAGCCCACTCCTCAAAACCTCCTTGGGATAGTCCCAGAACTGCTATAACAACACATGAAAGCAATGTTGATATACTCACAAATATATGAATGTGTCCTATGTTCCTAGTAAGGCGTGCTGCTGATGGTGAATGTAGATATGCAAAAAGAGAGAGTACAGCGCACAGCCAAGAGAGTGGGTCCAAAATAGATAAAATCCATTTATATTAGGTCCATTAAAAATAGAGGTATAACAGACCTCCTACGCGTTTCATGCACGTTGACTTTATCAAGGAGTCCTCCTTGATAAAGTGCAACGCGCACGAAACAGTAGGAGGTCTGTTATACCTCTATTTTTAATGGACATAATAAAATAATCCTTTTTATATCTATTTTGGACCCACTCTCTTGGCTGTGCGCTGTACTCTCTCGTTTTCCAATTTGAGGGATTCAAGATATGCTGGAAAAAGCTGTTTTTATGATATATTGTACATTTAGCTGTATATTTATGTATCTAATGACTTTATTTATACACAGTTATTAGATACATAAAAAAGGTATATACCTGTGTGAGAGAGATATAGATAGAGATATACACACACGCGTGTGTGTATGTGTGTATGTGTGTATGTGTGTATGTGTGTATGTGTGTATGTGTGTATGTGTATGGTGTGTATGTGTGGTGTATAATAATATATATATATATAATATATATATATATATATATATATATATATTATATATATATAGATATATATATAATATATATAATGTAAATACAACTGTATGCTCATCTGCATGTCTTAGGCAGGTCTGCAACCCCGCCCTTCACCATTATCACCCAGCACACAGCACTTCCACTGCAGCAAGGGACTCTGGCAAATGACATGCAAATGAGCACACAGTGCCACTTTGTGCTTCAAAAACCATTTTTAACATGGTTCCCTATAGTCTTAATACACACACACACACACACACACACACACACACACACACACACACGAATGCCACATCAACTATTAGATTACATGAAGATACAAGCAAGATAAGGATCAGCGCGGGAGTGCGGCAGCGAGACACCGCATCACCGAAGCTTTTCACAGCAACACATGAATTGCTCAGGATCTTAAATTGGGGGGAAAAAAAGAAATCAAAAATCAACAGTGAATACTTGGTCACCTACAATTTGCAGATGATATTATGTCACAAGTACAGAAGATCTTGGCCACCATGTAACAATGGATGGGAACCTTTTGAATTAAATCCATAGGAGAATGAAGATGGGATGGAGCACATTTGGAACAAACAAGACATATTTCAAGGGAACTTTCCACTGTACCTCAAGATGAAAAATGTTGGCCATTGTATTTTACCCGTGCTCATGTATGGATGTGAAACTGGGACTCTAAATGCAAAGATAATTCAGAAGCTTCAGACAACTCAAAGAAGAAGAAGTTCAGAGTTATACGTATGCTGGGTATTACCCGAATAAACAGGAAAATAAATCAATGGGTTCGAAATCAACACAAAAAAAAAAGGTCTGACACTACCACAAAAGGTGAAGAAATGAAAATGGCGGTAGACCAAACATATTGCAAGAAGAAATGACCATCGCTGGACAAAGATGGTACTCGACTGGATTCCAAGGGAAATTAAAAGACGACGACCAAAAGTAAGATGGGAGGATGAAATCAGAGAATGTGTTGGAGCGACGTGGAGAAGAGAGGCTTGCACCCGCAGTACATGGAAGATCATTGGGGAGGCCTTCATCCAGCAGTGGCTCGACAAGGGCTGAAGATGATTACATAGATATACATAAACACACCCTTTCACAACTTCAACCATACTATGAAAGCTTGTACATTACACCTGGCAAAAGTGGGAAAGGTACTTGCCAACATGGCAAGGCCTCAACAACCAAATATGGAACACACCGAAAAGCAATGGCCCTCATTTTGCAGAGGCTGGATTGTCCCTGGGCGTGACAGCGTTCAGGAAGAAGGCAAAAGGGTGCCAAGAATGGAGGTTAACCAAAAACCATTATTCAAACCTACGCAAGTATTTATGGCTGGGAACCTAACGAATTAAATCAATAGGAGAATGAAGGTGGGATGGAGCACACATGAAAAAATTGTCTTGTTTCTTCCAAGTGAACCGTCTACTGTGCCTCAAAAGGAAAGTGTTTGACCAGTGTTAATCCCGCCAGTGCTCACGTATGGATGTGAAACTTAGACCCTAAATGCGAAGATCATTTAGAAGCTTCAGACAACTCACAGGAGTATGGAGAGATGTATGCTCGGTGTTACCCCGAGACAGGAAAATAAATGGGTCCAGAAGCAAACAAAAAAAAAAGTCTGTGACATCATCACAAAGGTGAAGAAATAAAAATGGCGGTGGGCCAGACATAAAAGCAAGAAGAAGTTACCATCAGCGGATAAAAATGGTACTGGACTGGATTTCATGGTATATCAAAAGGGTAGCAACACACAAAAGGGAGACTCCCGCACAGCTAAGGTTTGAACCAAGGTGAGGTGCTTAACTAGGTAAAAGAGATTATGTATACACGAGAAAAGGGAGACCTAGTATATAAGCACTCAATCACTACTAAATGTATAATGATAAAGTTAAAATACTTTATTTCAACAATGAATAAAATAATGGGGTTTAAAATCAAAATGCAGATCAGACAGCACGTGACTGTAATCTATGTAACCTAGCTGTGACAGCTAAGTAGATAGGACATATGGGGGATCCTTGATAGATATTCAGGATCCCATGCTGTGAATATACAGCCTACTATGTAGTACAGTGGTGGGACCAATGTAAAACCCCTGTTTCAGATAGTCTCATGGACACTATCTGAAACAGGGGTTTTACATTGGTCCCACCACTGTACTACATAGCAGGCTGTATATTCACAGCATGGGATCCTGAATATCTATCAAGGATCCCCCATATGTCCCATCTACTTAGCTGTCACAGTGCTTATATACTAGGTCTCCCTTTTCTCGAGTATATATATCAAAAGGGACCAAAAAGTAAGATGGGAGGAAGACATTCGGAAATTTGTTGGAGCAATATGTAGGAGAGGCTTGTAACGGGAGTACCTGGGGATCTTTGGGGAGGCCAAAGGGCGGCAAGGGCACACAGTGATGATGTATGTGTATATAATATAAACACACAAAAAATAGGAGTGTGGGTTTTTGAGGCTCCGTTAATCAAATTTATGGAAACAAAGTACAACCATTTTTATACATACACACTTTTTTTTGGTGGGGGAAAAAAAAAGACACACCGGGATATCCTGCAGAGGCTGTAAGATCTTGATAGTGGGGATTTCAGATCAATTATTCAAGCACAACCTGCTCATATACAGGAACAGAATCTAGGTTACTGTCCACAATAAATTGTTATTTTCCTGCTGAAGCACAAATCTACTCAGATACCATCTGTGACCTCCAGTGCAGTAAGGATCACATGTCCTGACTAAGCTTTCTGAACACCAGCTTAGCAGGAGGCTGCCAAATGCTATACCATTATCAAAATTAAATACCCAGTGCGAAGGTACATCACGGTACTGACACAGCACCTGCATACAGATCAATATCACCCAAGCAGGAAGCACAGGACCATATTACAGAGCAAACCCTGATAATGAACATGCTACACACACACACATTATATATATATATATATATATATATATTATATATAAATAAAGGGTACTGAGGATGATCACACACAACTAATGTATGTTTAATTCTAACCAAGGAAACAGTCATACATTCAATTATGAAAAGTGGGGTAATGATGCATTAACACCCCAAATCCTTCAAGGGGTTTACTTCTATTTTAGTAAATATAAGATACTGTGCCGTTAACGTGTCCGGCATCTCCCAATACTGCTGAATAAAGGCCCAAGTGGAATAAGCTCTTGCCCACCAGCTGCAGCATATGATGGAGTGCTGGGATCTTGCACCGTTCCATTTTTTCTATAGAGAAGGAACATGGGATGTTGGCAGTTTCCGATACTGCCAACATGATAGGATCAATCTTTCCCCTTAATAACCGCTTCTTTAAACAACGCCACCAGGGTTACCAAACCATTGCAGGCAGCAATACATGATGGTCACATTTATTTCTTAGAAGGATATAAACTGAGCCAGGGAGGTGAAGCTCAGCGAGTAAAGACAGTGACTCTGTAATCAATGACACAGAGTTTGAAGCAGGGGAGCCTGCACATCGCGTGCACATCGCTAACCGCGATCTGCGGTCTTAGGCCTGGGACATAGTGCCCAAAACAGTGCGGAGGCGCGCCGAGGCTCAGCTTTCCCTGGCCTTACACAGCGCGCCGTCCGTGGGCGTGTCGGGGGGCGGGTCTGGGGGCGGGCCAGTGACGCCTCATTGGGCGAACCGCTCACGTGACCGGCCCTGCGCTCCGTCGAGCGCCAAAAATGAAGACTCGGTGAGACACACGCTTCCGCAAGCGTACGCGAGCCCCTGCTAAAGCCGCTCTCATTGTGGCTGCAGGGGCTCAGTGCCGAGCAGCAGCGCGCCTCAGCACGGGTCAGCGCATAAGCGCTGACCATGCCCGATGCCTTAGGGGAGAGAGGGAGATTGCGACGGAGGGGGTGTGGTCGGGAGTTTGCAGGGGAGTGGCCATGACCTCACGCGGATGGTTCGCCCTCATTGGGTGAACCGCCGGCGGGGGCGTGGCCACGCCTCTGTCGCAAGTTCTACACTTAATATCATTGAGTTTTAAAAAACTGCCAGTACGGTGCGGCCGCACCTTCAGCGGGAAGGCGAGTACTGGGCCCAGCCTTTAGCTGTAGCTGAAACTGAGCAGTGCTGCTTGATGCAGCATAACCATCCCAGACGTGCGAGTATGACTCGCACTGCCCAGTGGAGTGACACAGACACACAACAACACAAGCATCACTTGGACTGCAATGCACAGGTAGAAGTTATTTCAAGGAATGCAGAGAGTTCCAATACAGCGTAACAGAAAATGACATAACTGCTAACTAGTTCAAATGCCAAGTGTAAAATACAAATTATTATAAATTAAATAGGGAACGTGTGGCAAACACTTTTTGACGTGTCTGTCACGTCTGATCTCATCAACAAGAGGGAGGAACTAAGCCCCATCCGGGCTGCAGCGAGCAGCGTAATGCCTCACCTGATTACAAACCTGGATCTGCAGCGACCAAAATGCACAGCTTAATGTTTTATTTCAGGCTGAATCATGGAATGGAAGAGAGAGAGTGTGTGTGTGTGTGTGTGTGTGTGTGTGTGTGTGTGTCACGCGGTGACAGGGGGGAGCCCGGGAGCGAGGGCATCCCCCCTCCCCATCTCAACGTCCCGCGCGAAGGGGGAGCCGGACCGGGGGGCATCCCCCCTCCCATACTCACGTCCCGTCGGGCCTGTCACGCGGTGGACAGGGGGAGCCGCGGGAGCGGAGGTGTCAAGAGCAAGCACGTAGCATGTGAGTGGGGGGAGCTCACCCGTGTCCCTGCCGCTCGCCCTACACTCATTCCTGCCGCTGCCATCCACTGATCCTGGGGACCAGTCTGCCATCCCTCATCCGTCTCACTCACCGGCCGCTCCGCACGTGGATGTGAGGCGGGAGGCCTCGTTTGTTGTGGCCCACTCCCCCCCGTGTGTCCCCAGGGCGCTCGGCTCCCGACCCCCGCTGACTGTAGATCGCGCCGGGTTGAGCTTGGGTGGGTGGGGGGGGTGATCTTGGTGGGGTGTTGCTTGGGGGGGGATGAGCTTGGGGGGGTGAGTGTGTGTGAAGCTTGGGGGGGGTGGGAATGTGGGTGTGTGTTGTTGTGTACACGGGACTGCCCGGGTAAGTTTCGGTCGGGCACAGGGAGTGTGGTGGTGGTGTGGAAGTTGAGGTGCTGTTTCCACCTCTGACGGGGTAGGAGTGAGTGGCACACCGGTAGGGGATTTTTGTGTTTGTGTCCCCCTCCTGTCGTGTGGTGTGTGTGTCCCTGTGTGTGTGTGTGTGTCCCTGTGTTCCTTTGGCCTTCCCCTCCGTCTCAGGCCCAATTAGAGGTGTGCGGGGGCGGCAATGGACCAATTCGATTTTCCGACCCTGGACAAAATCCGGACATCCAGGCAGGCAGTCAGCATGCAGGACCCCAATACAAGTTCTTTTCCTAATCTAGTGTATTCTAAGACAGGGGGAAAAAAATAATATATATATATAAAAAAAAAAAATTTAAACCCATGTCAAGGTCCACTTGTTCACAATGTGATGGGCAATCAGCAAAAAGTTTAGAAATATCTGGATTTGCAATCCCTCAGTTGTTAAACTGCCTACTCTTGTGCTTCAACTTATTTCCTGTTAAATTTATACCTATTTAGATTGATAGAAAGCTCATTTCTCTCTCAAGAGATTAACCAGGGTGGCCCCCCATTCCTCAAGAGCCCAGCCTTACTGGGCCAGATTTTAAGGATCTGCCACTTCAAGCACAGGTTGCTCAAATCAGTGGCTCATCATTTGACTGAGCCACCTGTTCTGAATCAGGGATAACCTTAAAACCAACCGTTCGTGGCCCTTGATGACTGGAGTTTGGCCACTTCCCTGGGTTATACTGCAAAGTGTCACTGTTAACTACTTTATTTTCAGGTATTATTAATCTTCTCAAGAAGAGCTTAAAAATTTTCTAGGCAATTTTATTTCTTAAGCAATGTGTTCCTATCTGTGTTCAATTAATCACTGGTGGAATACAAGGCTCCCAAAATATGGGAACTGTAGTTTTCAAACCTTAAGTTGAATAGCAAGGGAGAAGAGAGAATGAAAAGAGAAATGATCACATATTCTTTAATGGTAGCGAGGTGAGTTGCCTCAGTGGGCGTGGCATTTACAAACCAAGTTTCCCCCCGTAATTTCCAGTTAATTGTCCGCATGGTTACTAATTGCATTAGAATCGTCTTCTGGAAAGCACACTTTTAATGACTGTTTCATGAATTGTAAGCAGCTCCTTATAATGTAATTGAAAAGTTTGTAAGAAAACTATTAGCTTACATATAAATGAGATACTACCAGAATTCATCTAGAGGGCTTTTTTAGGCACTTATTATTTAATCGTCTATTGCCTTCTGTTCTTTATGTGAAATTGGCCTATGTACTAAAGTGGTTCACAGTGCTTTACCTTAAAGCACGCAATCCTGCCCCAATTCAATTTTTTTTTTTTTAAACATTTTTTTACAGAATCAGGAACCAGGAGGTCTGACAGACTTGACTGTTCTATTTTTAAGCCCAGTTGAATCCCATTCCCAATACACCTATAGTTATCGATTTTTATGTTCAAGTATTTCTGTTTCTTTTGGGAAATCAAAATGGCTGTGCATCCAGTTTCTCTACTATAACATACATTGAGCATACTAGCGGTATTTCAACTGTGTAATTTTTGTCACATTGGGGATGTTGCTCTGGACTTCTTTTGAAGATTCTTGGTTTATACAATTTAGCCACGCCCAGTAGCACTTCCTTTTGACCCTTCAATATCTTATTGATGTGGTGTATTTTGTGGGGTTTCTGAGAGCTTGCTGGTATCTGTGTGTTTGTTTACTGTAGGGACGACCCTGGAATGAACTAAATGTTTTTAAACTGTCACTGAGTTCTTTAATTTATTCAGGTATGTTATTGTAGTTTCTTCAATGCTTTTATCCGGCTCATATAATGAATGTTATTCCATTGAAATCCACGTAAACATAGCATGCACTGTACACCATAAGTATGTTATGGATGAATACATGACGATAATAGAAGTTTAAGATGATACGTTTACTGTTATGAAAGAAAAAATGCACTAGTCACGGAGGGTAAACCATGCAACAACACTGGCAGCACAGAATTATTGCGCTAAGCAATAACCACTAACCTCACAAAAAAAAAAACAAATCAAATCGTTTTGTATCTGATTGTGTATTAATTTATTTTTTAGTAGTCTAATAAACTTAGAATTTATGAATGACTCGGAGGCATAGAATAATTGTAATTTCCATATCAGCAGAGCCTTCCTTAACACATGAGGAAATATGTCTTAAACCACAGAAACTGGCCATCACAGTGCAACCTCATTTTTTCCAAATTGATATTAATAGGAACCGGCATGTGACATCAATTCATTAATTCCTGTAGGAAGAAGGAAGAATTATTTAGGGTAAACTATTTTTAAGAAAAGATCAGCCCAACCAAACCAATGTGGTGTTTGTGTTGGGGTCTATGTGTGTGTGTGTTTTTTGGGTCTATGTGTGTGTGTTTGTGGGTCTATGTGTGTGTGTTGAGGGAGAACAAATTAAAATCTTAATTATTCGAGCAAATCTGACTATTGTCTTTGGTGTTTTTAAGGAAGAACGTTTCAATCAGTTGGTGGAAATATGGGGCCTAGTCCTCAGCCATTGGTTAGTACAGGGGTGGTCAACTCCAGCCCTCAAGGGCCACCAACAGCTCCGCCCAGGATATCCCTGCTTCAGCACAGGTGGTTCAGTGAAAAGATGAGCCACTGATTGAGCCACGTCCTGTGCAGCAGGGATATCCGAACACCTGACTGGTTGAGCCCTTGAAGACAGAAGTTGGCTACGCCTGGGTTAGTTAGATTAGGGTTGCGCAAACTGGGGGACACCACATCTTCTGCTGGGGGGGGCGCAGAGTTACAGAGGATGTACGCTCTTCCCCAAGGCATTTAAATGAAATGCCGAGGGAGTGCGTGAGGACTTGTGATATTCTCTTACCTGCTCTCCGGCAGCTTCTGGACACGTCACCATGGCAACGCAGGTCAAAGACATCATTACGTCCGAAACGAAGGAGAAAAGGTAAGGAGGGGAGAAGCAGACGAAAACGTTTGCGCACCTCTGAGTTAAATTATACCTAATTCACATGTGCTCTCCCAACTTATGTTATAGTTTAGATCTTTTCTTGTCTACTGTATGAAACAAGCACTGACAAGATGTGGCAGCGCTGAACATAAATAGTATACAACACAATAATAGAAAATATGATCCAAAGGGATGAAGGCATCCTTGCGTAGAAGCTTGCATTAAACCACTGACAAATTAGTGTACAATGCTTGACAAAGTGTTGTTGTGTAGTAAAAGACAAAAACAATATCTAATAATATAATAATAATAATATAATAACTTTATTTATATAGGGCTTTTCTCCCAATGGGACTCAAGCGCTTCACAGTTACAAAAAGGAAAAAAGAGGAAAGAAAACATTGAAGGTTGTAACAGAGACCAACCACAAGGAAAGATACAATACAGGAGGGACGGTGCTGTAGCTATTTAAATGTCAGACATGTTGTGGTTCATTAATTAAATGCCTGGGTAAGCAGGTAGGTCCTGAGACTGTTTTTACAGATTCCCAGAGAGGGGGCCTCTCTAAACTGTAGGGGCAGACTGTTCCAAAGAGAGGGGCAGCGTGGCTAAAAAGCTTGGGCCCCAGAGGAAGTCAAGGATTCTGGGATCTGTTAGGAGTCCCTCACCTACATTAAAACATCGAGAGAAAAACAGGGGGATGTCAATGTGCCCCCCTGTGATACAATATCTTCCTGAAAGGAACATTGAATAACCTCCAGATTTTGCAGCTGCAATAAATGAAGGTGACAATCGCACTCAAACTTAGTTTTAACATGAAAGAATGACCATTACATATACGTGCTGCAGTATTCCAGGCAGCCAGTATTTTTCTTTTCACTTAGAAAGTTCCAAAGAGGTTTAGAAAGCGCAAATAAATACCTTAAAATGAAAATGGCCAGTTGTCTCTTATTCTTTTCATAGTTACATGCTACCGACATTTTTTTAAATGTTTTATTACAGACAGTTTTTGAGGAAAATTAGTTTCAGTTTAAGCAGTGAATGACACAGAGGTGATTGTTTGGTATAACTATAATCTAGAGATCAATAATCCAGTCCTGCTTTGCCATTACATCACCAAAAAGATTGCAGCGTTGTGAAAGGTGTCATGCAACTGAGACGTAAAATCAGATATTGAAAAATGAAGGATCAGGTCATGCTTCCCTGAAGCAGTGCCTATAGTAAGGCGCGATATTAATCTATCAACACAATAACTCGGCCCCCTTTTGCTTCTGATTACATACATGGGATCTCTCTAGCATAAAGAAACCAGGGTCTGAGGTTACGATAAACAAACCCAACTGTTATTTCAACTTTCAATGCAATAACTGGTGGCCCAAAATTTGTTTTATGGATTTTTTTTTTAATAATGAGAATTGACAATGTGCGCAGACTTGTAAAATAGAACTGTACAAACACACTTTAATTGACACTCATGCATCTGGATGACTTTTTGCATTAGCTCCTGTGTGTGTGTGGTGTCCATGGCGTCTGCAGATATTTGAAGGGTAATTTGATGCATAACTGGAGCAAACACTTACTACAGAGTCAGTTCATCAAATAAAAAAAATCTCTGTGATTTCTATTTGCGCACTTTTTAAGTTGCAACAAGGAAACTTTGCTAAATATCCAGTTGGGAAGGGAGGTGAATAAACTAGTTCGCCTGCGCACACCAGGCCAGGTTGGTAAACAAGCCCCGATCTCATTAGCTGCCTGTGGGATCCATTCATAAATCTGATGCTGTTTTTATGTTTTGCACTATTACTGGCGCAGCTTTGCAGCAAGGAACTGATAGATGCAGACATGTAAAAACTCCTAACCCATAAGGTGTGCTGTGCTATGTGCTGCCACTGTGATGTCCTGGGAGATGGGATATAACCAAGAGCCCCAACCTTTCTATCACAACAGGGAAAATGTCAGCTCCCCTGACGTCATCTTTGTGCGACCCGGCAGCGGCCCCACGTGTCTGACTGCACAGAGGCAGCGAGTGTGTTTGTAATCGTTTCCTCTTTGTTCTGTTTTCTATCAGATACTCGCACTTGGGAATCCACCAGGTAACGGCAGATCATGGATCTGTTTATGTTTTGTTTCGCATTTATTGATTGCCGGTTTATACAACGTTAGATAGGGAGTAACTAACCCGGATTGCAGAAGATGGTCTGAGAAAGGTAATTAAACGTGATATGGCAACATCCTCATATTTATTTTAGAATTTATAGCTGAGTTCCAATTTGTCACCGAAATCCCGTTTTCAAAACAGGGAATCCTGATAATTGTATTTTTATTTTTTTAATGTTATTTTTTTTTTAAACTTTGAATCATGTTTGGAGACTCCCTATAAACAATCAGGGGTTTGCATTATTCAGTTACCCCAGTGTTTTGACATCTGAATTTAGTTTCATAATGGTCTTAAAAAAGAGGATCACAACAAAGGCTTCAAATATTGCTGAGCTATTTGTTTTGTTTTTCCATTTGAGTAGTAGTAGTAACTTCTTCTTTTTTTTTTTTTTTTTTTTAATGAATGCATCTGGGGTCAGAGAGCAATAAAATAGTGCACTTTAACACAGGGGTGAAGAGGGTCTTTGTTGATACAAGATTGTAATTCATGACACAACAGGTGTACAGCAGAACTGATGGCTTGTGCAAGTACATATTCTGCCTGAAGACTTGCAATGCAATGAGACTTACATATGTAGCCACAAAATATAAGTGTGTGGGTAATAGTAAGACAGCACACCAGGTCTTGGAGAAAAATATCAAATGTATTTAAATACATTTTTTTTATATAATTTTTTTTTTCCAAGACCTGGTGTTCCTGTTTGCTTCTATTACCCTTTTTTACTGACCTTTTCCTGCAATCTGCACCCAGGCCATTCATTTAACTTTGTGGAGTGCCACTATACCTACATTATATTACTGGATCTATATCTCTGATAATGTACATGGCTCTCAAAGAACTTACAATTTAAGTTTGGTGCCTGAGGCACAGTCCACACAACGCTAGCCAAGTTGATTTTCTCAGGACATACTAGAGATAGAGATGTAATACTTTAATTAAATATATAAAAAAATAATGATGCTTCAATTCTAGTGTTTAAAACCTTCATATAATGTATGCAGGTTATATGACTGTAATATGACACATGGTTTCCTGTTGTTGAAATGTATTTTGATGCACTATGTCAGGTTGAATAGAATTTCAGTCAGATACAGTATTATGTGTTTTTTAATTTAAAACGAGTTTGTCAATCTAAATCATTAGCATCCTATATTTGTATTAACCATACTGTGAAAACAATTACAGTATCTTGTTAGATTATTAAACATCCGTGCTGCGTCAAATACATTTTTTGCATGATACATGAAACTTAATTCTGAAACAAATGTACAGATTTATTTTAATTTTTTTTTTGAGTTTACGCCAGGTTCAACTGGCGGGCGTTTGCCGCAGTTCAACTATCTGTCGCATAGATAATATTTATTAGTACGTACCAATTTGATTTGACACCATGCATTACATTTCAGTGCGCCAAAGTATGTGACAAAAACATGGGGCGCACAAAGAGAGAGGGGAAAAAAAGGTTTGTAAGTGGCGCACGTAAGCGCTAATATTTATGACTGTGTAAATTTTACGCCAAAAATACAATGTTCAATGCTTGGCTTATAGGCCCCAGTATAACTTATCAGTGCAAGAAAAACAATCTGTCTTCACAAAGTAATGCAGTTCAGGCATCTCTAATAGTGATTAGATATATCAGAAGTGTCTTCAAAAATGCTTCAGGGAGACCACAGAATATCTAGCAAGGCCATATGTTGCCTTTCTATTAGCACGGCTGGGTAAATATGACCCTTAACCTCCAGCCTATTCCTTAACAAATATGGAGAACGGACTTTAATTGTTTTCCGAAGCTTGGCAATTACAGCATTATTTAATGCAATTTCTGTTGCTCCAGATAAGAAACTTAAATATATATACTTGTCTTTAAGATTAAACAGAAGGATGAGTTTTGCAGAGTACAGAGAGCTCATAAAAGATGGAGACACTGCTATCGTCTTTCTGGGCCATGACTCGATGTTTCCAGGTGACTGTCCAACAAGGGAGTCAGACCCAGACCAAGTACGGAGTATCAGACATTCCACTGACTTGATCGGAAAAAAGTATGGGTCAAGGTGACTTGCAGCAAAGGGGTGGGTATACATCTGTATCCTACACCGGAGTTATGGACCATGAATCTTCCTCATCGCACTCAAATCCTTTATTCTACTGATATATCGATGATCACTATGATGCTGGAACTGAAGCCAGGATCTGTGGTCTGTGAATCTGGTAATGATGTTTATCATGTCTTTGGTAGTACGTGTAGAAAGGTTGCAATGTATGGTAATCGGGGTAATGTCAAACACTCCGCTGCCGCTTACTTTATATTACACCCTTTTGGCAATGCTTTTGCTGTCTCCAGAAAAAGATCATTCACCTTTTTTTAATTAAAAAGAAATAAATAAATTGTGTAGAGCTTCAGAAAGAGCGAAGCATGTACGCAATGGAAAGACCGTAATAGTTACCTGTGATGCTGCATGGCCTTTATTCTAGGGGGGCTCAACTCCAGTCTTCAAGCCTCCTCCAACAGGTCAGGTTTCAGGTATCCCATCTCAGCACAGGTAGCTCAATCGCTTTGCTTCAGCCACAGGTGGCGCAGTTGACTGAGCCTATGATTGACCACCTGTGCTGAAGCAGGGAACTGATTGAACAACCTGTACTGATGATGGGATATCGTGAAACCTGTCCTGTTTGGGCGAGAAGAATGAAGGCTTAACGTGCATGCACTAGCCTAGATAGAAGTAAATGTAAAGCTTATAGGTCAATTTTCTCATTTAAATTTTTTTTTTTTTAAAATGGTTGTTTTCTGTGCTGTAAAGGTAAAATAAAAAACATTGTTACGTGGACAAACACACCAACACACACACACACACAAACACAAAAACAACAACACACAACACACAACAACACACACAACACAAACAATCACACACACAACACCCCACAACACACACACACATCACAACACACAAGCACACACACACACACACACAATCACACACACACACACACATCACACACAACACACACACACACACACACACACACACCACCAATACCACACACACACACACACACACACACACACACACACAGGCCGCGGGACGTGAGATGGGAGGGGGGATGCCCCTCCGGTCCCCGCTTCACCTTCTCCCCACCGTTGTCCCCGCTGCCTGCGCAGGAGGAGGGGGGGGAGCGGGTGTTGGTGCTGGTGTGTGTAATTGTGTGAGACTGTGTGTGAGTGTCTGTGACTGTGTGTAAGTGTGTGTAAGTGTCTGTGACTGTGTGTGACTGTGTGTAACTGTGTGTGACAGTGTGTGTAAGTGTTTCACAGTGTGACAGTGTGTGAGTGTGTGTAAGTCTGTGTAAGTGTCTATGACTGTGTGAAACTGTTTGAAACTGTGAAACTGTCTGTGAAACTGTCTGTAACTGTGTGTGTGTGTGTGTGTGTGTGTGTGTGTGTGTGTGTGTGTGTGTGTGATTGTGTGTGTGTGTGTGTGTGTGTGTGTGTGTGTGTGTGTGTGTGTGTGTGTGTGGTGCACTGTGCAGTGTGAGCAGTGTGTCAGTGTGTGCAGTGTGAGCAATGACCACTGTGTGTGCAGTGTGAGCAGTGTGTGTGCAGTGTGCAGTGTGTGTCAGTGTGAGCAGTGTGTGTGCAGTGTGTGCAGTGTGAGCAATGAGCACTGTGTGTGCACTGTGTGCAGTGTGAGCAATGAGTAGTGTGTCAGTGTGTGCAGTGTGACCAATGAGCAGTGTGTGTGCAGTATGCAGTGTGTGTCAGTCTGAGCAGTGTGTGTGCAGTGTGCAGTGTGACCATTGAGCAGTGTGTGTGCAGTATGCAGTGTGTGTCAGTGTGTGCAGTGTGAGCAGTGTGTGTGCAGTGTGCAGTGTGTCAGTGTGAGCAATGAGCTGTGTATGTGTGTGTGCAGTGTCAGCAGTGAGCAGTGTGTGTGCAGTGTGCAGTGTGTGTCAGTGTGACCAGTGTGTGTGCAGTGTGTGTCACTGTGAGCTGTGTGTGCGCAGTGTGCGTCAGTGCGACCAATGAGCAGTGTGTGTGCAGTGTGCAGTGTGTGTGTGCAGTGTGAACAATGAGCAGTGTGTGTCACATCCCCGGCAACGCCGGGTCTCTCAGCTAGTGTTTTCTAAATGCTAATCTCACTACGACTCACTTCACTATAACATTTTTAAAAGAACACTTCAAAGATTTAACACATGCTTCAAAATGCATTTTAAATCTGACATTTATAGTCAACAATTATATGTAAGTGGATTCAAATGTACCGTTTAGGAAATCAGGCTCATTGTTTAAAAATACAAGGGGAACACATGTGGTACCTTAAAATACAGTGGTTCAATTGATCACCATATATATATATATATGATCTAGCTGGAGTTCATTTCTTCACAGTCAAGGCTAGCTGTGTCCAGCTTTCCTGGCAAATCACAGGTAGAGTAAGCTCGCAAGTGGACAAGTCATAGCCCTGAATTCGCCAAGTCATGGCAAATATATTTGTTTGTCACAACTTAGTGGATCAGGCAGTAAGTTGGGTTACTTTAGTATGAACTGTTGTGTTAAACAATTTGTACTTCTCAGGGTTTTTTTTTCTGTCTTTTCGCTTCCCAAGAATACTTGTACTAGATACCCATGTAATTAATTAATAGCATGTTCTTGTATAGCACTGCTTCTTTTACGTAGCGCTTTACAGAGACATTTTGCAGGCAAAGGTCCCTGCCCCGTGGAGCTTACAATCTATTTTTTTTGGTGCCTGAGGCACAGGGAGATAAAGTGACTTACCCAAGGTCACAATGAGCCGACACCAGGAATTGAAAACCAGGTTTCCCTGCTGCAAACTCAGTGCTAGTCAGTGTCGTTACTTACTGAGCCACTCCTTTTCATGTAACTTGCATTAATGGCACATACTGTGATATACAGCATTTTACTAGCTTCTTCAATGTGAATTTAGTGATCTTAGATTTAAGTTGTTTGCTTTCCGTTTGTTTGAAGTCACTGTGTGTTCAGAAAGTGTGTGCACAGCCAGAAACCTGAATCCCCTCCCCTTATCTTTATTAGCTCTTTTAGGCTGCGGCCCCGCTAGCGATACGCGCGCTGGCGCTTAAAGCATGCGTGGCGGGTGTCCTGCGTCTGCTAGCGCGGGGGGGGGGAGGGGGGGCGGCATTGCCAAATATTGAGCGAGCGGGTAGGTATAATTTTATTTACTTAAGCGCATCGCGTAAGCGGGGACATATATATATATATATATATATATACAGCTAAACCCTGTTATAACGCGATTCGGTTATAACGCGGTTTTCCCGTGGCTCCCGTTTAAAAAAAAAAAATTAAAAAAAATTTTTTTTTTTACATTTTTTTTTTTGCACACTGCACATACTGCACACACTCACTGCACACACACTGCTCGTTGCTCACACTGCCACACTGCACACACACTGCACACTGCACACACACTGCTCATTGCTCACACTGACACACTGCGCACACACTGCACACTGCACACACACTGCTCATTGCTCACACTGCACACACTGACACACTGCACACACACTGCACACACACTGCACACTGCACACACTGTGTGTGTGTGTGTGTGTGTGTGTGTGTGTGTCCACGAATAACAATGTTTTTATTTTATCCTTTACAGCACAGAAAACAACACATTTTAAAAAAAAAAAAATTTAAATGGAGAAATTGACCTATAAGCTTTACATTTTACTATCTAGGCTAGTGCACCGTTAAGCCTTCATTCTCGCCCAAACAGGACAGGTTTCAGGATATCCCATCATCAGTACAGGTTGTTCAATCAGTCCCTGCTTCAGCACAGGTGGCTCAATCATAGGCTCAGTCAGACTGCGCCACCTGTGCTGAAGCAGAAGCTGATTGAGCTACCTGTGCTGAAGATGGGATATCCTGAAAACCTGACCTGTTGGAGGAGGCTTGAAGACTGGAGTTGAGCCCCCCTAGAATAAAGGCCATGCAGCATCACAGGTAACTATTACGGTCTTTCCATTGCAGTACATGCTTCGCTCTTTCTGAAGCTCTACACAATTTATTTATTTCTTTTTAATTAAAAAAAGGGTGAATGATCTTTTTCTGGAGACAGCAAAAGCATTGCCAAAAAGGGTGTAATATAAAGTAAGCGGCAGCGGAGTGTTTGACATTACCCCGATTACCATACATTGCAACCTTTCTACACGTACTACCAAAGACATGATAAAACATCATTACCAGATTCACAGACCACAGATCCTGGCTTCAGTTCCAGCATCATAGTGATCATCGATATATCAGTAGAATAAAGGATTTGAGTGCGATGAGGAAGATTCATGGTCCATAACTCCGGTGTAGGATACAGGATGTATACCCAGCCTCCTTTGCTGCAAGTCACCTTTGACCCATACTTTTTTCCGATCAAGTCAGTGGAATGTCTGATGACTCCGTACTTGGTCTGGGTCTGACTCCCTTGTTGGACAGTCACTGGAAACATCGAGTCATGGCCCAGAAAGACGATAGCAGTGTCTCCATCTTTTATGAGCTCTCTGTACTCTGCAAAACTCATCCTTCTGTTTAATCTTAAAAGACAAGTATATATATTTAAGTTTCTTATCTGGAGCAACAGAAATTGCATTAAATAATGCTGTAATTGCCAAGCTTCGGAAAACATTAAAGTCCGTTCTTCATATTTGTTAAGGAATATGCGTGGAGGTTAAGGGTCATATTTACCCAGCAGTGCTAAGCTGAAAGGCAACATATGGCCTTGGCTCAGATATTCTGTGGTCTCCCTGAAGCATTTTTGAAGACACTTCTGATATATCTAATCACTATTAGAGATGCCTGAACTGCATTACTTTGTGAAGACAGATTGTTTTCTTGCACTGATAAGTTATACTGGGGCCTATAAGCCAAGCATTGCAAATTGTATTTTTGGCGTAAAATTTACACGAGTCATAAATATATAGCGCTTACGTGCGCCTACTTACAAACCTTTTTTTCCCCTCTCTCTTTGTGCGCCTCATGTTTTTTGTCACATACTTTGGCGCACTGAAATGTAATGCACTTGGTGTACAGATCAAATTGGTACGTACTAAATAAATATTATCTATGCGACAGATAGTTGGAACTGCGGCAAAATCGCCCGCCAAGTTGAACCTGGCGTAAACTCTAAAAAAAAAATTAAAATAAATCTGTACATATTGTTGGTTCAGAATTAAGTTTCTATGTATCATGCAAAAAATGTATTTGACGCAGCACGGATGTTTAATAATCTAACAAGATACTGTATATTGTTTTCACAGTATGGTTAATACAAATAATAGGATGCTAATGATTTAGATTGACAAACTCGTTTTAAATTAAAAACACATAATACTGTATCTGACTGAAATTCTATTCAACATGACATAGTGCATCAAAATACATTTCAAACAAGGAACTATGTGTCATATGTACAGTCATATAACCTGCATACATTATATGAAGGTTTTTAACACTAGAATTGAAGCATCATTATTTTTTTATATATATAATTAAAGTATTACATCTCTATCTCTAGTATGTCCTGAGAAAATCAACTTGGCTAGCGTTGTGTGGACTGTGCCTCAGGCACCAAAACTTAAATTGTAAGTTCTTTGAGAGCCATGTACATTATCAGAGATATAGATCCAGTATATAGAATGTAGGTAATAGTGGCACTCCACTAAAGTTAAATGAATGGCCTGGGTGCAGATTGCAGGAAAGGTCAGTAAAAAAGGGTAATAGGAAGCAGGAACACCAGGTCTTGGAAAAAAAATTATATAAAAAAAAATGTATTTAAATACATTTGATATTTTTCTCCAAGACCTGGTGTGCCTGCTTACTATTACCCACACACTTATAGTTGTTGCTACATATGTAAGTCTGCATTTGCAAGTCTTCAGGCAGAATATGTACTTGCACAAGCCATCAGTTCTGCTGTACACCTGTTGTGTCATGAATTACAATCTTGTATCAACAAAGACCTCTTCACCCACTGTGTTAAAGTGCACTATTTATATTGCTCTCTGACCCCAGACTGCATTCATTAAAAAAAAAAAAAAAAAAAAGAAGAAGTACTACTACTACTCAAATGGAAAAACAAAATAGCTCAGCAATATTTGAAGCCTTTGTTGTGATGCCTCTTTTTTAAAGACCATTATGAAACTAAATTCAGATGTCAAAACACTGGGTAACTGAATAATGCAAACCCCTGATTGTTTATAGGGAGTCTCCAAACATGATTCAAAGTTTAAAAAAAAAATACATTAAAAAAATAAAAATACGAATTACATAGGATTCCCTGTTTTGAAAACGGGATTTCGGTGACATTGAAAACTCAGCTAATAAATTCTAAAATAAATAGTGAGGATGTTGCCATATCACGTTTAATTACATCTTTCTCAGACCATCTTCTGCAATCCGGGTTAGTTACTCCCTATCTAACGTTGTATAAACCAGGCAATCAATAAATGCGAAACAAAACATAAACAGATCCATGATCTGCCGTTACCTGGTGGGATTCCCAAGTCGAGTAATCTGATAGGAAAACAGAACAAGAGGAAACGATTACAAACACACTCTGCTGCCTCTGTGCAGTCAGACACGTGGGGCCGCTGCCGGGTCGCACAAAGATGACGTCAGGGGAGCTGACATTTCCCTGTTGTTGATAGAAAGGTTGGGAGCTCTTGGTTATATCCCATCTCCCAGGACATCACAGTGGCAGCACATAGCACAGCACACCTTATGGGTTAGGAGTTATTACATGTCTGCATCTATCAGTCCTGCTGCAAAGCTGCGCCAGTAATAGTGCAAAACATAAAAACAGCATCAGATTTATGAATGGATCCCACAGGCAGCTATGAGATCGGGGGCTTGTTTATCCAACCTGGCCCTGGTGTGCAGCAGGCGAACTAGTTTTATTCACCTCTCCTTCCCAACTGGATTATTTAGCAAAGTTTCCTTGTTGCAACTTAAAAAGTGCGCAGAATAGAAATCACAGAGATTTTTTTTATTTGATGAAACTGACTCTGTAGTAATGTGTTTGCTCCAGTTATGCATCAAATTACCCTTCAAATATCTGCAGAGCGCCATGGACACCACACACACACAGGAGCTAATGCAAAAAGTCATCCCAGATGCATGAGTGTCAATTAAAGTGTGTTTGTACAGTGTCTATTTTACAAGTCTGCGCACATTGTCAATTCTCATTATTAAAAAAAAAATCCATAAAACAAATTTTGGCCACCAGTTATTGCATTGAAAGTTAGGAAATAACCAGTTGGGTTTGTTTATCGTAACCTCAGACCCTTGTTCTTTACTGTAAGAGATCCCATGTATGTAATCAGAAGCAAAAGGGGGCCGAGTTATTGTGTTGATAGAGTTAATGCGCCTACTATTAGGCACTGCTTCAGGGAAGCATGACCTGATCCTTCTATTTTTCAATATCTGATTTTACGTCTCAGTTGCATGACACCTTTCACAACGCTGCAATCTTTTTGGTGATGTAATGGCAAAGCAGGGACTGGATTATTGATCTCTAGATTATAGTTATACCAAACAATCACCTCTGTGTCATTCACTGCTATAACTGAACTAATTTTCCTCAAAAACATGTCTGTAATAAAACATTTAAAAAAATGTCGGTAGCATGTAACTATGTAAAAGAATAAGAGACAACTGGCCATTTTCATTTTAAAGGTATTTATTTGCGCTTTCTAAACCTCTTTGGAACTTTCTAAGTGAAAAGAAAAATACTTGGCTGCCTGGAATACTGCAGCACGTTATATGTAATGGTCATTCTTTCATGTTAAAACTAAGTTTGAGTGCGATTGTCACCTTCATTATTTGCAGCTGCAAAATCTTGGAGGTTATTCAATGTTTCCTTTCAGGAAGATATTGTGAATCACAGGGGGGCACATTGACATCCCCCTGTTTTTCTCTCGATGTTTTAATGTAGGTGAGGGACTCCTAACAGATCCCAGAATCTCCTTGACTTCCTCTGGGGCCCAAGCTTTTAGCCACGCTGCTCCCTCTCTTTGGAACAGTCTGCCCCGTACAGTTAGAGAGGCCCCCTCTCTGGGAATCTGTAAAAACAGTCTCAGGACCTACCTGCTTACCCAGGCATTTAATTAATGAACCACAACATGTCTGACATTTAATAGCTACAGCACCGTCCCATCCTGTATTGTATCTTTCCTTGTGGTTGGTCTCTGTTACAACCTTCAATGTTTTCCTCTTTTTTCCTTTTTGTAACTGTGAAGCGCTTTGAGTCCCATTGGGAGAAAAGCCCTATATAAATAAAGTTATTATTATTATTATTATTATTATTATTAAAGATATTGTTTTGTTCTTTTACTAACACAACACTTTGTCAAGCATTGTACACTAAATTTGTCAGTGTTTAATGCAAGCTCTTCTACGCAAGGATGCCTTCATCCCTTTGGATCATATTTTCTATTATTGTGTTTGTATACTATTTATGTTCAGCGCTGCACATCTTGTCAGTGCTATGTTCATACAGTAGACAAGGAAAAGATCTAAACTATAACATAAGTTGGGAAGAGCACATGTGAATTAGGTATAATTTAACTCAGAGGTGCGCAAACGTTTTCGTCTGCTCTCCCCCTCCTTACCTTTTCTCCTTCGTTTCTGACGTAATGATGTCATGTGACCCTGCGTTGCCATGGTGACGTGTCACCAGAAGCTGCCGGAGAGCAGGTAAGAGAATATACGAAGTCCTCACGCACTCCCTCGGCATTTCATTTAAATGCCTTGGGGAAGAGCGTACATCCTCTGTAAGCTCTGCGCCCCCCCAGCAGAAGATGTGGTGTCCCCCAGTTTGCGCAACCCTAATCTAACTAACCCAGGCGTAGCCAACTTCTGTCTTCAAGGGCTCAACCAGTCAGGTGTTCAGGATATCCCTGCTGCAGCAGACGTGGCTCAATCAGTGGCTCAGTCTTTCACTGAACCACCTGTGCTGAAGCAGGGATATCCTGGGCGGAGCTGTTGGTGGCCCTTGAGGGCTGGAGTTGACCACCCCTGTACTAACCAATGGCTGAGGACTAATGCCCCATATTTCACACCACTGATTGGAACGTTCTTCCTATAAAACACACAAAGACAATAGTCAAGATTTGCTCAGAATAATTTAAGATTTAATTTGTTCTCCCTCAACACACACACATAGACCCACAAACACACACACATAGACCCAAAAACACACACACATAGACCCACAAACACACACATTTGGTTTGGTTGGGCTGATCTTTTCTTAAAAATAGTTACCCTAAATAATTCTTCCTTCTTCCTACAGGAATTAATGAATTGATGTCACATGCACGGTTACTATTAATATCAATTTGGAAAAAATGAAGAGGTTTGCACTGTGATGGCCAGTTCTGTGGTTTAAGACATATTTATCCTCATGTGTTAAGGAAGGCTCTGCCTGATATGGAAATTACAATGTATTCTATGCCTCCGAGTCATTCATAAAATTCTAAGTTTATTAGACTACTAAAAAATAAATTAATATACAATCAGATACAATACGATTTGATATTTTCATAAAACACAGCCGTAAGGGGGAAAAGGCAAAGTCAGATTAGTCAATACCAAATGACCAATGAGATAGTACATATATTCATCTTGTAACCTTAGCTTTTTTTTAATGTTTTTAATTAGAAATCCCTTATTTTAGTTGACATACTTTGGAAAAAGACAAATAGTCTTCTCAGCACAGAGAGAGCACAAAGTATGCAATCAGATTTCTACAAACAGTTTTTGAGCGAAAAAAACAAACCAAAATCTAGATATCTGTGTTCTAATAAACTGCATTCCCCATATATATTTGTATACATTGCAATTGGAGGTGAAATATTGCCCAAGCAATTTTTAAAAAGCTCAAAATAAATCACAAATTCCGATTATTTTACATTTGACCTTAAGCATCATATACATCATGCATTTAATCGACAGAAAAACCACTAATTTCTGGGAAAGGAAACTAGCTTCTTTACATACGCCTGAAATTTTCAGCATACAGAAATATGCAAGAGTGCTGCAGCAGGAGACAAGAGAGGGGCTCTATACACAGTGACAAAAAGACCACAAATTCACATTTACAACAAATGATGCTCTTTTGCCATGTCAGGGCCTTCAGTATACAGGTAGTCCTCATTATCCAACGTTTCACTTTACAACGAATGGCATATCCAGTGCTTTACAATGCAACCCTAAGGCTGCGGTTCCAGTCATGACTGTGACACGCGCACCCGGCGCGGGGGGGGGGGGGCGGCACGTGCACAGCGCTAACCGCGATCTGCGGTCTCCAGGAGAGAAGGAGCTTGCGACGAGAGGGGGCGTGGTCGGGGATTTGTGGGGGCGTGGCCATCGCGTCACGCAGCTGGTTCGCCCTCATTGGGTGAACCACCGGTGGGGGCGTGGCCACGCCTCCGTCGCAAGGTTTAAACTCAATTTCATTGCAGTGGGGCGCAGCTGCACCTTCAGCGGGAAGGTGACTACTGGGCCCAGCCCATTGAGGGGCGGTGCTTACATGCACAGCGCACGCCGCGCCGTTGCAGTTACTGGGACCGCAGCCTCCGGGCTGTTTTTCGACGCCAGAATGCGTTATCCAAAGCTGATTAACATGGGACTCACTTTACAGCGGTTTCCCTATCCAACACTACTTGCAGAACGGATTCTGTTGGATAACCGAGGACTGCCTGTATTACAGAAGAACATGAAGGAACAGAGCAAAAGGAACATTTATACAAATTTGTTTTGTTTTCTTAACTCTTTGCTACCTAAGAGGCCTGCAATACACTGCACACACTAATGGCAGTAACGGTTTTTATTTTTTATTAATTGCACATAAAGTAGTAATAATAATTGTAAAAAATTATAATAACAACAGATATCCCTAATAAAAATAACAGCAAAGATAGGGCAGACAGTAATTTGTGTAACAAACTAATCAGTGCAGTCTTAGCTCAAGAAAAACACACCCACACAAATATATATGTATGTTTCTTGCCTGCTTGAGAGGAAACCAGAATATTATTAGTGTTACATACTGCAGGGTTAATAATAATAATAATAATAATAATAATATATTTTTTATCATATGATTATATATGTGCACAGTGCACTGATTAGTCGATTACACAAGTTATTGTCTGCCCTGTCTATGTCATTCTGTCATTCTGTCCTTCTGTCCCACTGCTCCCCTGAAGCAGGCAGCACAAGGCAGCTGGGACTGGGTTTGGCAAAATGGGAACACAGTGATTGATCAGAGATTAAAAGCTGGTGCTCCATCTCAGAAACAGCCAATCGAATGAATGGAATATAAATAGCAGCCAATGGGAAGGCAGGATCAGCTCCCTATATAAAGGCAGGGGAGCACCTTCTCTCACACAACTCTTCAAGCCTTGGTGGTTGCAGGTCCTCAGGGGAAAGGCAGTGTGTTATCAGAGTCATTCCCTAATCCAACACATCCCAGGTAGGTTAGAAATCTGTCAATTGCTTAGAATGTAGGAGATTAATGAATGCATCTTGCTTAGAATGTAGGAGATTAATGAATGCATCTTGCTTAGAATGTAGGAGATTAATGAATGCATATTGCTTAGCATGTAGGAGATTAATGAATGCATATTGCTTAGCATGTAGGAGATTAATGAATGCATATTGCTTAGCATGTAGGAGATTAATGAATGCATATTGCTTAGCATGTAGGAGATTAATTAATGCATATTGCTTAGCATGTAGAAGATTAATTAATGCATATTGTTTAGAATGAAGGAGATTAATTAATGCATGTTGTTTTGCATGGGGTGTAAGTGTCATTTACACCTTCTCCAAGTCCAGTACTGCTGGAGAGGCCAGCAACGCATTGCTCTGCCTCTCCAGCATCTACAGGGTTAATAAGTGTGTAGTTCGGAAGGGATGGGATGCAAGGCGTTGTCTTAAAAAGAAATGCGCTTTCATGAGGCTGCTTCTAATACAGATGCCTTTGAAGGAGAGGTCAGTAGTGGGTTTGGATCGGAACCAAGCTGCAGTAGGTGTTGTGGTATGATAAATTCTGGGATGCACAAGATGCTGGTGGAGGGGTCCGTGTCCTTGGGATCGCCCCCGCAGGTCGGGGTAAGGGCGCTGCGTTTGCAGCCTTTGCATCTCGGATTGTATGGGTGCAAAGCTATTCCTGCAGCGGATCAGCAGGGATTCCATGACAAGGAGCCCCATCCAGGCGCTGTCTGATTATTATAAGGGTGCCCGGGCTTGCGAAGGGAACGGATTTGGTTTTATTGTAGAGGATTTGGGTGGCTGACATCATCTCTTGCTTGTATCTTGGCTTTCAGGATTTGTATTGTAATTTTTTTATTTCACTTTTTTAGGTTTAAATCGTTTTGGTGGTAAATGTAATGGAGGCAAAAAAAAAAAAAACAAACCTGTCTTGGGGCTTCATCCAATTGCAATAATCTCGCTCAACACTGCATTGCTTTGCAAGGCATTACTAGTCCCTAGAAGCAGGGAAGGGGTTAATGTAACTGTACATTGGTATCTTCCCATGTCCCAGCTCAGCACTGCCCCCAACTGGCTGCTCCTATCCTCCTGTGGTGCAGCCAGTGGGCTCAGGGCCAAGTGCATTGGGGGTTATTTATTGTTGCAGTGGTCCATCACTCTTGGGTGATGACATTCAGTACTAGTGAACTGTCTGCCAGAGGACAGCAATGCAGGCACTTTTGTCTGAAAGTTCCCTTTGCATATTATCCCCAGCTGTCATGCTTTTTATTTCTTGTGTGATTAAGAGCAGAGTATTGGTTACCTTTCTATTAAGGTATTTGGTGGCGGTTCCCTAGGACTATCGCTAACCACACTAAAATAAAGCCTGTGAGCCCCTGTGTTTTTGTGTTATCGGCAGATAACCCCATTCCCGTCCCTCGGCAGTGGGCATTACTTTTAATTATTAGATTTAGCCCTCTGGCCTCTTCCAGTGAGAATCACATTGGTCTGTTGGATCTGTGGTATTGTTCGGTGCTTTTGGCTATCCTGTAATATGAAGATTTGCATGATTAATTTACTTTCTGACCTAGAGAATAGTACTAAAGCAGAGGTGGCCCTCTCCAGTCCTCAAGGGCCACCAATGGGTGAGGTTGTCGGGATATCCCTGTTTCAGCACAGGTGGCTGTCATTATGACAGAGCCACTGGTTGGACTGTCTTTGCTGAAGCATCGATATCCTGACCTGTTGGTAGCCCTTGAACTGGAGTTGGCCGCTCCTCGACTAGACCTAGATAACCACTTAAAGGAATTTCTGCTGAAGGTCACAATATGGGGAGATGCCTATCAGAGACTTGGGGTGATGACTTTCCTTCCTTGTTATCTCCCTCCCCCATCTTGCAGTTAAGTACAATCATGCCTTTCGGCAACACCCACAACTTGCTGAAGATGAAGTACTGTGTTGAAGAGGAGTTCCCAGACTTGACTCTCCACAACAACCATATGTCCAAGGTGCTGACCCCAGGGCTGTACAAGAAGTTGAGGGATAAACAGACTCCTAGTGGATTTACCGTGGATGATGTAATTCAAACTGGGGTTGACAACCCAGGTAAAAGACAATCTTTTGATCCACTTTTCCACCTGTTCTCCCTCATTGGAAGTGCTGGTTTTATGTCTTAAACTACAACTTGATTGGGTTTACTGACCTCGCCCTGGCTGATGTATTGATTGTGGTAAAATGCACTACATCTGTGTAACCAGCTGAGAATACATTTATCTACTAGCTGTTTGCCAATGGTGTTTATGACATGGGAAATCCTAGTCTGACTTTAATTCATGACTTTTTATAAGAGCCTTTCCACTTAATTTGTTGCACACCATATTGACTGCAGTGCATGTTCAATTCAAACATGATCCCCTCCCCCCCAATTTTTTACATGCCCTATCTGGATATGCAACACTTACCAGAATACCACTCGTTTAGAATGTGCTTAATATTCAGTGTCTGCATGCATGGACATTCTTTTAACTTGACAAATGAATAAAATGTACAGTGATCTTATCCAGACGCCAGTCCTAAATGACCTGTTCTTGTTTAGGCCATCCCTATATTATGACAGTGGGATGTGTTGCTGGTGATGAAGAATGTTATGACGTTTTTAAGGAGCTCTTGGACCCAATCATTGAGGACAGACATGGAGGCTACAAACCAACAGACCAACATAAGACTGACTTGAATTCTGAGAACCTGAAGGTACAGTAAGGGTTGATTTCCAAGTGTGGTCAGAAGTTTGTAGGTTACTGGTTTGTCGTTCTGCATGCGCAAGACATGGAAGTACTTCTGTAAACTGATTAACAACCTAACCAGACGTGTTTACGTAGGAATAATGCAAGTAACAAATTAAGACATACTATTTTGGCAATCAATGTGGTTGCTTGACAATGAAACGTGTGAAATATTCTGGTTTAACTTTTAATTTATTTTTAGGGTGGGGATGATTTGGACCCAAATTATGTGATTAGTTCTCGTGTTAGAACTGGCAGGAGTGTCCGTGGATTTTGTCTCCCCCCTCACTGTAGCCGTGGAGAAAGACGGGGAATTGAGAAACTGTCTGTCGAAGGTATTTTAACTGGAATTTTTTTCTTTAATGGGCTGTGGCCCATGTTGGTTGGTCAAGTAGCATTTAATCATTCATGGTGACATGAAATGTACTCCATAATGTATACATTATTTCCTGTAACGCTTGAGGCAGTCTGCAGAACGTTAAAAAAAAAAATTGTTTAAATATATGCAGTATTTGATTACCTTTATTGAAAACAAATTACCTCAGCTGCTAATCAAATAGTTCTCCTGTGACTGATTAGCAAAGATCCTGCTTCCCAGGGTTAACTAAATGGCTGCCTTCAGTCAGTGTAATGTGGCAGCTACAATGTATTGTTGTATTACTAGGGTAACACTATCTATTAATTTTGCAGCTCAAACTGCTAGAAATATTGGCAACAAATGATCACACAGGAAAGTGTTACAAAGGTCTTGCACTGCTGGGGAAGTGTTAAAACCTGCTATAGAAATCAAAGGGTGATCAGTATGTTAAAAGATTTTTTTTTTTTAAATGGCATTAAGAGTTTAAATGTACATTTGTCTAACTACCCAACTGATTTTATTTAAACATGTAGGCTGTTGCAGGGACTGGGATTAGTTTATTAAACAGCTACTTTGAACCTTTAGGCTAAGACCCCGCTGCCTCAGACCACGCGCCCGCACTGCAGACATGCGGCGCGTGGAGAGGCACTTGGGGCTTTTTCCGGTCCACAGGAACCATTTTTGCGGGTGGGGAGCACGGCCTTGACGTGAGGGGGCGGGACCGCCTGTCAGCCATTCAGCCCCTCAGCCCCTCAACTGCTGTTGCTGAGCCCCTCAACTCGGCACACAGACTACCACTCACATATACACACGGGGGGTGGGTGGGGGGTGAATCGGAGCCCGGGGGATCGGAGCAGGGGGGGAATCGGAAAGGGGACCCCCCCCCAAGAGGAGAGAGTCTGTGGGAGGGAGCAGGGGGGACTTCCTTGGTGTTGCAGTTTATTTAAAATCGCTGCTTTCCCCCCACACTCCTCCCCGCTCCCCGAAGCCTCCCCTCATTGGCTCACAGCCACACCACGTGACGCGTCGCCGCTTGGGATTACAATTCTCTTGAATCCCCTGGCGGCTGACGTGTCACAGCGTGTAGTGAGCTGTGCAGCCAGGGGGGACTGGGACCGGCTCGGGAGGATTCCCCTGCTGGTGGGGAACGCTCGTGGGGTCCCAGCCCTTACATTTCATGTAGGTCAACATGCAATGTTACGGGTGTTTACACTTATTGTGGAATCCTGTTCATTTTCTATCTGTATAGTGCGGCCTTGACTAGGATGTTCAGCATACAGGAAGCCGAGACATGTATGGTTATTTCTAGCCTGAGTGCATGCATAACATGTTTCATGTATTCCATAGTTACTACTTTCAACCTGTGTAATTTCAGTTCAAGCTGTTAACTTTGATCAGATGCGATCATCTTATATTTTAGTTATTGATCCAGAGGATGGCAAAACATTTTGCCAATTTCTGCCATTACTGGACTAAGGAAATAGACTTTCTCCCTGGATCCAAAGCCTTCCCATATTCCACTTGTTAGTTTGCCATATTCCTATAACCTAAAAAGATGTCCAACTTTTTTTTTCTTATCTATTGTATCTGCCATCGTTGGTAAATTCTCAACTACCTTTCTGTAAAGAATACTTTCCTTTGCTGGTAAAATCTCCCTTTCCATAGTAGTATTACAAATCTGTCAGTAGGTTACCTAAAAATTGGGTTGTACAGGCTAACTGCACTTTGAATAAACACATGGACCAACTTCCTAGAATGTGGTGTGGTGCTAGCAGGCTGGACTTTGCAGAATATGCCGTTTACTTACAATATATAGGAATAAGATGCCTATATGTGACAGCTATCTGTGCTTCGCAGCTCTTGCTAGCCTGGATGGTGACTTGAAAGGAACGTATTATGCTTTGAAGAGCATGTCTGATGAAGAGCAGCAGCAGCTTATTGATGACCACTTCCTGTTTGATAAGCCAGTTTCTCCACTTCTCTTGGCCTCTGGAATGGGACGGGACTGGCCTGATGCCAGAGGAATCTGGTAGGTTTACAACAATGGCCAGTGGATGCTTATTCCCAGTTCCACAATCCTGCATCCAAACTTATGGAAACTAATTTGAACATTAAATATCTGCATGGTGCCTACATTTATTGGAATTAAGTACTTGGTAGACCAGTAGGTATTTAGTTGATCAAATATCCATATTTAATTATAAAATGTAGTAGTTTAAATTCTCCTTTTATAAAAGCTTTACATAGTGGGGAACAATTTTGATACATAGTATGACGTATTGTCTTGCAGTCTTCTGTTTTGTCAGCACTAGCCTTAAACTGTTTAAACCTGGATATCTATTGAAATCCCAGTAGTATAAAGACTCAACGTGGCTGTTTAATCCAAGGCTTCTGTTCACAGCACCTTGACCTGCGGCTCAGTGTAAGTTCCATTTTGGAGGTGGGGGAGTAGGCACTTTACTTGGAAGTACAAGCTAATGGGAATATGTACAATGCCCTTTTGGTCATGGATGCACTGCCACTCTACAACTCAATCTACACTATATACTGGTTCCTGTGCCACTTTGTACAATGAAATATTAGCTAATGTGATTAAAATGTGGTATATTGAACACTGAGGGCAAACTTTGTTAAACAAGTGCACTTTAAAAAAAATAATAATAACTTGCCGGTAACACATGTTTGACTTCACTTAAGGCATAATGACAATAAGACATTCCTTGTCTGGATCAATGAGGAAGACCATCTGCGTGTCATCTCTATGCAGAAGGGTGGCAACATGAAGGAAGTGTTCAAGCGGTTTTGCGATGGACTGACAACGGTAGGCTTTTGTATGGCACCCAGAACCGGACAGTCCTCTTGTTTTTTGGAAGCCTTACTGTAGGAACTTGCACTTTTGTGATCTTGCAAAACTGCTGCTGGCCAGATGGCACAAATGCAAGTCTTTAAAGGGGGTTCTATTGGTGTAGAGATTTCAAGGTTGGAGGTGCAAAAAAAACTCTCCACTTGATACCTTCCAATTGATTTCAACTTTTTTTGTTCTTCTCGCCTAGATTGAAACACTCTTTAAGAACAAAGGTTACCAATTCATGTGGAACCAACACCTTGGGTATATCCTGACCTGCCCATCCAACCTTGGGACTGGTCTCCGTGCTGGCGTTCACGTTAAGTTACCAAATCTGAGCAAGAACGAGAAGTTTGGTGAAATCCTAAAGAGGCTCAGGCTTCAGAAGAGAGGAACAGGTAACACAGCACTGTGCCCAGCATGAATCGGGCTGTACATGTGTTCGCAAGTATTTGACATCTTGTGTTTTGAGGATGAGCTGTACCACCTTAACATGCACCTTGGTACCTACTTTACTCTGTTGTACTCAGTATATTACAAGGTTTCTACCAGTCCCTAAAATTCCATGTTGGGTAGGTACCAGATGGCAGTATTGCAAATAGTGCTTCTTACCCAAGTGTAAGTGTAAGTGTTCATTCATTTAGGTTGGTGTTGGACATAATTAAAGGACTGTTGGAAATGTGCAGACATACTATGTACTTGTGTTTGTGATTTCTACCTACCCCAATACAAAATGGGGCATATTGCAGACTCTGTAGCCTTGGCCATTCGCCTCTTATTTCCTACTACATTTGACTTCTAAGTGAGCATAAATGCGAGTGATACTTGAATTAGTAAATTGTGTACTTTCCCCATCCCTCAGGTGGTGTCGATACTGCAGCTGTTGGAGGAGTCTTCGATGTGTCTAATGCTGATCGTCTAGGTTTCTCTGAGGTGTATCTAGTTCAGATGGTGGTGGATGGTGTAAAACTCCTGATTGAAATGGAAAAGCGCCTGGAGAAGGGCCAGTGCATCGATGACCTAATCCCAGCCCAAAAATAAATGCACTTGAATGGCCATGCTTTCTAATTTATTGGATGAATAATGGTATCACTCCTGAATAAGACCATGGGACCAAGTCCTGCTTAGTAACACTGTAGATACATCTTCCATCCATGTTTAGAGTTATTATTTTTTATTTTATTTTCCCAGATGGCTGCAATGTTACTGAAAATAGAAAATAAACTGTCTTGCCTTGATGCTGTGTCCTGTCTCATTGGGTGGTGGGGACAGGAGCAGAGGGGGCGGGGGGGGGGGTCAAACACAAATGCAGAAACGGTCTGCATCACGTTGAGTAATTGGCATTTTATTGAGGGGAAGTATACCTTTCCTTGCATTAGACTAGAGGGCTACAATATATGAAAATGTACCGCAAGCTGAGTCAGCAATATTTTAACAAAGAAAAAGCTTTATGGAAGGTAATGTGATCTTTACAATTTTTTTTTTTATTGAATGAAATCAGCTGTAATGGAAGTGAATGGTGTTAAGTTAACTGGACAGCTGTAATAAGAGTTCACATGTGGGGGCAGGTACACGTGTGGACTGTGACTGATTTTTAACATACGTGCTTTAGGTGCTCCAATTTCACCCCCTGCTCCCTTGCAAGCCATATCACAAGCAATTGGTGGCATATATTTATCAGCCATATGTCTCTTGGGCAGGACATTAAATCAATCACAGGATTTCAAAGGCATAGTTTGAGAATTAGGAAACCAAAGGATAGACTAAGGTTGTTTTCTAGATATCTGCCTTTAAATATATATTAGGATATTTTTTATAAAAATATAATTTTAGTCTATCCTTTGGTTTCCTAATTCTCAAACTATGCCTTTGAAATCCTGTGACTAAATACAGCTAATTTAATGTCCTGCCCAAGAGACATATGGCTGGTACAGAACTCTAGGCCTTCTCCCTTACACATGGAAGGCAATTTGAATATAGAAATGTATTCTTGTAAGTAATGTGTTGGTTGTACAGTGGGAAAACAGTGTTATCTAAAGTGGCACATAAAATCAATTAGTTACACTTTTTTATTTAAAGGAATTCACTGATTTTCAGTGAAAATGCAAATGTTACATAAAGTAAAATATATTTGCTTTCTTAAGCGTGATATCAAAAGGGTTTGAGCAGCAAAAATCACTTAAGTGGATTGCTTTTTCAGAAGTCCAGGTTTTAAAAAAAAAAAAATTTTTTTTTAGTGGGAGCGCAGGTATATATGTTAAACAAACACAGTGCAATGTGTCTCATGGTGAATAAATCATGATTTTAAAATCCTGCAGCGTTTACTCAGATTCCCAGTTCTTTAGTGGATGTCCAAAAATCAGTGGCACTTAAGTCTTGTAGTGTTGGTGTCTGTACCCAGGAAATCCACAGGTGTGATGCCTTCGTGGAATAAGGTAAGAAAAGCCAATAGCGCAGACTGTAAACTATGTATCTAGATTAGGTAAAAGGTATACACTCACATGGTGTCAATGTGAAATAGCATATTTGAACGAGTAACAAGCACGATCAGCTGGAAACACCTTAGTTTGCACACATGCAAGAAGGTTTACACATTTAACACCATCACTAACTTTAATCGTTTTTTTTTTTTTTTTTTGCTGCTGCTGGATGTATTTAACTTTTTTCCTCCCCACCATATCGCTGACATTTCCACCTGGATATCCTCCCTACAAATAAATCCAGCTAAGACTGAAGTTATTTACTGTCCTGATTCATTCTCCCCAGTCACCACTATCTCTTCCCCCCCCCCCCCCCCTGCTCGCAACCTTTTGACCCTACCTTCACCCAACACCACTACAACAACATAAGACAAATACATCCACTAATTTTCTTCCCCGCTGCCAATTTTAATTCACTCAATCTTCACCACTATGTAACACTACTTCTCAGCCTCTCCCTCTACTCCATACAACTTCAACAAAAACAAAATGCTGCACCTTGTACACTTCTCAATTTCCCACCCTCTGCTCACGCCACCCTCTCCTCTCCCAACTTCACTGACTACCCATCCAAGTTTCCTGTTCAAATTCCTGGTCTACAAATCTCTCCATGGTCTTGTCCCCCTTACCTTGCAGCACTCATCTCTTGCTACGCCCCCTTCCCGTCCTCTTCACTACCTGACTGCAACAGACCGTACCCCGTGTGCGTTCTCTCAATTCTGATAATTTGCCTTACTCGACACTCCCTGCCACTGGAACAAGTTCCTCTCTCCCCCCCCCCCACATCCAATCTGTGCCCCTCCCTATCTTCAGAAGCCAACTTAAAACTCCTCCATTGCATTCCATGATCCCAGTTAACCTCCCACCCCCCCTCCCCAATGTCCATGATCTCACACCTCACCTTCCCTCACCCCTTACTAACAAAGTGAATCCAAGGTTGACAAATACACTGTAAATCACTTTGGGTACTACTGTAATTTATAAACAGATACATGCTGTGTTTTACAGTTGTCAGTCTAGAGTAATAATTTGCATCTAGGAATGGGCGCATGTGTTGAAAATTGGTCTGGGGAAAAAAAAATTAAGGTCATTTTTGTGAGTTTCTCAAATTGTGAAATTTCGCATTGCTCGGAGACCAAAATTACAATGGGTAAGCAGTGTCCTATTTAGTAGACCTGTATTATACCTTCCGAAAAACTCCTATAGAACATGTGGAGAGATACTTGGGAAACCAGATAATTTTCAATATGCAAAGTATATTGAAATTTGGCATTTACCCAAGTATATCTCAAGCAAAAAGCCCTATTTCAGGGTCTGGATTACAAAGACTTGGCATATCGCTTGCAAACTTTTGACAAGGTTGCAATCTTTTTCACTGTTGAAAAATTACCAATTTTCCATGGTTTGCCATCTTGGGGCAAATGTTTTGCATATGTAGAAGTGGGTGGTAATTTATATCTTTATACCCACTGGTTGAAGTGGGATGATATTTACAGTTCAAATTTCTCTCTGCATACATAGTCATGTGAGAAATAAAAAATAAAAAAATTTCAGAGCATAAATATTAAAACAAAGTACATATACTAAACGGGTTAAGGATACACACCTCAGGAACTTGGGTTGTCCTGGTGAAGATGTCGATTCACTGCAACATTTACAATAAAGTAATGCAGGACTGGTTGTAACAAGCTGTTTTTAACATAAAAATATTGAGGTCTAACGTTGAGTACAATTTATTGGAAATGGACATACCATCTACTCCCTCTCCCTCCTTTGTTACTACATGGAAGAAAGGACCACCATAGATACCCACCCTTCTTTGAAAACACACACTACCACAAAAAAAAATGTAAAACTCACTTGAACCACTGTTACTCCTGAGCTTAAGGAGTAGATCAATGGTTATGTAATGGTCTTTGGAAGCTGGTGAACCTGGTTTGAATGCCGTCGACGGCTCATGACCCTGGGCAAATTACTTTACCTTGACAGTACCTCAACATTCATGGGGTGCATCCTTGCCTAGTGGAGCCTTCATGTACATTTAACTACTGTACACCTGTTAATCATTTACCCATAGAACCCTGTCCTGACTTGTTTTCTTGGCAGGAGTCCTTTGCTATCATCAGACTTCATTACTCCTTATGACAAATGTCCGGGAACATGACATCATCCATCATGGTCAAAGAGACATGGTGATTTGTCACCCTGAATGAAGTGCACAGTACTCTTTTTCTTAAACCCACATACTGTAATTAATTACACATTTCCTCAGATCTGCACCCTTATCGGAGTCTGTGCTGAAATAAAATATGTTTTATGAATTCATTTATTTAGGAGCTTGATTTTCATGGCAGTAATTGTCCCCAAGATATGATTATTTTAATTCACCTGTTAATGTTTACACTGTATATTGTGTTTGACAGGCCAAACATCTCTGCATTAGGACCTCCAATATATTTATTTTTAAACAACTTCTAATGAGCTTTGGGTTGGGAACTCGAGTAGCAAGTACGTGTGACAGAGCTGGCAAAACTCACACTGGTGAGCAGAATATTCTTCAACTTGCTTATAAAAAGTTGTTGGCCACATAAACATTGTTCAATGTCCATTGGAGTACCATATTGACTCGCGATACTTCTAGAGTGGTAAGAATCGTGATGCACAAAGCTTGGCCCCAATGTTTAACAGGTTTGCAATTTCTTGAATTAAAACACAGTATCACTGATTTTATTTTTTTAGGCACTGGTGTTAGGAAATCCCACTGCATTTGCATTTGATTTCAATATTAGTAGAAATTCTTCCACTCATTTATGTAGAGGCGGTAAAAATGAGTTAATATACAAAATAATGTCAAAGGATGGGCTTCAAGTAACATTAACGGGAACAAATGGTTTCATGCCACTGATTTGCATTTATTCCAATTCTATACATTCCTATGGAGCACAAGACATTAAAATGTAATAATTCATTTATATCTGATTTACAGATCTTATTTCCCAGTGCTGCACAACCCTTTCAAGATATGCTGCTAGGGAACTTGGAGTGATTAAGTAGAGTCAAACAAAGGATGCTTGACCAAGCATGCACATACAGTGATATTTGGCTCCAAGGAGAGATTTTAGCTTACAAGGTGGTGACAGTTTCAAGGTCATGAGTGGCTTTGATGTTGAACGTTTAAAATCACAGCAAAGCCACATTGCTAATTAGCCATAGGTTGCATATTAGGGGTGATAAATTGGTTGCACTGCAATAGCTGCCAAAAGAAAGCAGAAAGACACCAATATAACAAAGGTAGCTAGTAGAGATCTAGGTGGACCAGTGTTCACACGTAATATTATACCACAATAATACTTCCTAATAACTAACACATTGCGGTGTCATCGCTCTTCATCACCCACATAACTAATACAGTACAGTAACATACTGCAGGTAGTATTACAAAGGAATGACTCCTTATTACCATTGTTTAATCATTCGAGACTTTGTATAATGTCTTGCTAATTCTGTAGAGTGCTGTGTACGTTGGTGGTGCTATGTAAATAAAAATATATATACACATACATACAAGAGGTGGAATAAGGCAGGGGTGTGCAAAATGCAGGCCCGAGATTTTCTGCGGGGGGAGGGTTGGCGGTTACAGAGGCATTTAGATTGCCGGCAGACCGCGCAAGGCCTCTGTAAATTCCCTTACCTTGGTGTCAGGCGACGCGTCGCCATGGCAATCGCATCAGATGGCGCCACAGGGTCATGGTATGTCGCGTTGCCATGTTAACGTAAGGTCATTTGATGCCGGAGCTGAGCCAGGGGGGCGCACACAGGTGGGAAAGATTGCGCAACCCTGAAATAAGGCATAATAAAAGGTAGTAAAGACCCCCCCATGTAAAGTGTGAAAATTGTAGCTAGCTGTTGTATACGTGAACTGAAACCACAGTAATGATTTATTTTGATGTTTACGGGAAAGTTCTTAAAAGCTTAAACATTCTTGATCCAGCATCTCTGATTACAAAGTGTCCCGTTTTCTCCCAGTGTCAAGTATCAAGGGTCCACCAGTAAAAGTTATAATTGCAAAGTTATAAAAGCACTTGCACTTAAGCACAAAAAAACAAAGAAAAAAATACCCTCGCTCCACCTTCGTTAAGACTCAGGAAGGGGCACTAAGGGAAAAATACACTATATCCAAGTTCTGGTAGCAGACAAAAATCCCCTTAATGCGTGCACTCATGCCCTATAGATTAAAGATTTAAAACATAACCTTTACCTTATTAGTACATAAAAACTTGGCCAGACACAAATAATATTAGTGCTGTCAAGATTACATACTGCCTGAAATGTCTTTGTTTAAAAGATCAGCTGCTAACACTAGTACTAGCCTGCTGTGACTGAAAGGAACTTAACTGTACACTATGTATCCACCCAATGTTGCAGTTGTCTGTGGTATTCTCCTGACTGCAGAGCTGCAAGAGATGTTTCAGCTAAAACTGGAGTTACTTTTTTCACTGACCTCTGTCAGTATACATGAAAAGCTGTTGCCTGTATTGTAAGGCTGCATCCATACTGTGAGCGACAGTGCGCGCGTGAACAACAGGCCGCACCTCCATGAGTGAGGCAGGCCATAGAGTGTGCGATGAAGCTCGATGGTGCGGCAGCGTTTTCAGCAGATAAGCGAATTTGTTTTTGTCGCGCGACGGCCGGGTCACGTGAGCGGTTCAGCCAATGAGGGAGAACCAGCATCGTGATGTCACGGCCACGCCTCCGCCACCCCGTCGCTGTGGATCTCAGGCCATAGATCGCTCGGCCGACAGGCACGCGTGACACCATGTGCTCCGTCGTGCGCCCACTATATCCGATGCCTAAGGCCACGCTTATAGTGCGCGAGACGGCGACGCGACGGATAACGTCACCCGTGGCCGTCAGCGAAAGTTGTAATTCGCTTTCCGGCGACGTCGCGGGCGACCTGGCCATTGATTGGTTCATAGGCTGTCAAAAATGTGACCGGCTTCAAAAATTCACGCCGCCACGTCCCGTCGCTTCTACTATAAGTGCACACGACGGCGGCAATACATTTGTTTTGCCGCTACGTTGGGTCACCGGTACTATAAGCGCAGCCTAAGGCAGATATGTAAGGAGACAAGACTGGGTCCTATAAGATCATGGTCTAGACATCACCTTTGATATTATTAAAAAGCTGTGGCATCTGAGGTATTAAACCGTTAGCATGTAGAAAGCGGAAATGCGAAATGGGCGTCGGTCAATTGTGACGATACATACACATTAAGATATGCAGAGCAAACTTACTCTGCAACCATACTGCCATGGGAAATTCAGCTAGTAGACACTTGGCACGTCTAGACAGTGAGAGCCCACTGGAGGTTTCCTGGAGTACCCAGAGGTCCAGTCCAAGCCAGTACTCCCAAACTCCTACAAATCCTTTAACTCCACACTGCAAAGCATCACTATGAAATACTAGCTGAGAGACCCGGCGTTGGCAAAGGGAGAGTAAACCACTGTCACCCAACACCCCAACACACACACACCAACACTGTCCCCCCTCCACCCCACACAACGGTCCCCCCCCACACCCACTTCCCCCCCCCACACACACACTGTCCCCCCCCCCACACACGGTCCCCCCCCACACACACTGTCCCCCCCCCACACACAACACACACTGTCCCCCCCTCCCCCACCACACACACTGTCCCCTACCCACCGCACAACACTGTCCCCCCCCCAACACACACGGTGTCCCACACACACTGTCCTCCCTCTCACCCCCACACCTGTCCCCCCCAACACAACACACACACACACTGTCCCCCCCTCACACACACACACAACTGTCCCCCCCTAACACCACACATACACTGTCCCCCCTCCCTCACACAAACACTGTCCCTCTCCCTCACACACACCGGTTGCCCACAAACACTGTCCACCCCTCTCCCCACAGACACACAAAGCCCCTCACCTCTGCCAGACTCACAGCACCGCTCCTCTCTCCGCGTCTCGATTGTCGCGCGCTGGGCTTCTCTGCTTCCCTCCTCCCCTGGGGAGCGCTGCGCACGCGCCCCTCCTCTGCACCTGTGAGCGCGAGCCGCCGGAACGTGCAGCAGGGAAGGTGCAGGGCCTGTCCGTGTGATGTGGGGAGAGTGACGGCAAGGGGGGGGAAGATTCGGGCCTGTCCGGGGAGGGGGAAGGTGAGCTGCAGGCCTGTCCGTGTGACGGGGGGGGGGGAGAGGACGGCCAGGGAGGGGGGAAGATCGGGGCCTGTCGGGGGGAGGGGAGAGGAAGGGTGTAGCTGGGGAGGGGGGGAAGGGCTGGAGCCACGTATCGGTGGGCGACAGGGGGGGGGGGGTGAGCGGGGGGAGGTGCGGGAAGGGGGGGGACGGTCGGGAGAGTGGGGACAGGGAGGGGCGGAAGGGCGAGGAAGGGGCTGAAGAGGTCGTGTGAGTGTGTGAGGCCAATGAGAGGTGTGCGGGGCGGGCCAAGGGGGCTGAAGCATGGTGAGTGTGTCAGGCCAATGAGGTGTGGGGGGCGGGCGGACCAAGGGACCATGAGATTGCGTTAGGGACAGGGAACACACCAGGGAAACATACATAATACAATGCTTTCAGAAATATATAGTAAAGTTAAAAAAAAGATATGAACGGTGTGAGCACTTTGCATTTAGAACCTCATGTGGCAATTTGGTCATTACTCCTTCCCGATATTCTTGGGAAATGTACACATACCTTTTGGAGCAGGGTGTTGCATTAATGAAATCCATTGTCTCAAATGTATTTAAATTCACAACCGAGTCCATCCTGATGTGTTGTAACAAGTGAAAAGGTATATTGCCTTACTCTCCTATTAACCACACAAAACTATGGAAGCTCACATACTTCACCCCTACATGCCTGAGCAATGTTGAGCCCTCTGAGGGGGAAGAATACAATCCGTGCAAGGCAATGTTTTGGGACCTGGTCAAGAGATGAATCAAAATGAAAGAAAACACCACAACCGGAGGGAATAGGACCAGGGCTATTCAGGATAACTGCAGCTGACTGCCGAGGCAATATATCCCGTTGCGGCGTTACAGTCAGGTATCTGAGGGGTTACCCGGTCCTTTACCGTCAACACCTCATACATAGTGCCTACAACTCTACATTTTGCTCCGCTGTCTATACTATATTGGAATTGATATACACTCTTTCAGTACACTCCTAGTAGTTCATAGTCGGTTAATCAATACTATAATAGAGGATAGAGATAATTATAGATAATGAGACAGAGGTTAGATAGATGATGATGAGGATAAAGAACAAAGATCAAAGATGATAGAGGATAGAAAATAGATGATAGAGATAGGGGAGACAGATAGAGGATGAGAATAGAGATGAATAGAGGTAATGAGAGATACGAGATAGAGATAGATATAGAGGATATGATACATAGAGGATAGAGAAGAGACATAGAGGAGATAATACAGATAGAGATAGAGATAGATATAGAGGATATAGATACAGATAGAGGATAGAGAATAGATATAGAGGATATAGATACAGATAGAGGATAGAGAATAGATATAGAGGATATAGATACGGATAGAGGATAGATATAGAGGTAAATGATAGATAATAGAGATAGAGAATAGATATAGAGGATATAGATCAGATAGAGGATAGAGAATAGATATAGAGGATATAGATACAGATAGAGGATAGAGGATAGATATAGAGGATATAGATACAGATAGAGGATAGAGAATAGATATAGAGGATATAGATACGGATAGGGATAATAAGAGGATATAAATAGATCGTAGAATAGAGGATAGAGAATGAGATATAGAGGATATAGATACAGATAGAGGATAGAGAATAGATATAGAGGATATAGATACAGATAGAGGATAGAGAATAGATATAGAGGATACAGATAGAGGATAGAGAATAGATATAGAGGATACAGATAGAGATACAGTTAGAGGATAGAGCAGGGGAGCGCAAAATTTGACTGCTGCGCCACCCTGTCTGGCCTGCTCGGAGCTCGCGCCCCCTCTCCTACCTGGCAGCTGCGTCAAATGATGCTCCGGGGTCACGTGATGTCAGGTCATGTGACCCACGGCGTCATTTGACCCCTGTGATGTCACATGACCACGTGGTGTCATTTGACGCTGCGTTTGTCATGGCAAACTTTTTTTGCTGCGCCTTCCCCACCTACTCCTCTCAGTTCTGAGCCTCCCTCCTTACCTCGCGCGGCGTAAAATGACGTCTCGGGGTCAGGTGACATCACGCGATCTGTAGCGTCATTTGACGTGTGTTATATCATGTCACATGACCCCACCGCGTTGCCATGGACACGAGTGACGCCGGCAGAGTCCTGGTAAGTTTTAGAGTTACAGGGGCCTCGCGATCCCCCAGCATTTAATTTAAATGCTTCGGGGAAGAGCGCGGGGCCTCTGCAACCGCCCACGCCCCCCAGACAAATACAGTGCCCCCCAGGGGGGGGCACCCCCCCCCTACTTTGCGCACAACTATTTTAGAGTATTTAAGGCAGTCTCTCTCATATAGCTGTGTAACATCTCAAGTGTCACATTTAAAGTGTCTGTAGAATTAATTTGGGAGTTGAAATTGGAGGTGAAGATTAGAGGAAGATCTGGACTCTGCACAATAACAACTTTGCACCTGTGAGAACTTGACTTTCTAAATGCTGTGATTATTTGTTCCTCCAATAACTGGGAAGTCTCTCCTCCTGCATCTCACTATGCCCTCCCTACTGATTTGTCTGTTTTGTTTCCTCACTCTTTGTGAACGTCTGTTCTCTCCAACTTCCCCACTCCCCACTGCACCATTATTTATACACCTCTCTCCCAACAACTTCTTTACCCCTCAATAAAAATCACCCACACAACTCCTCTATTCACACCCTCTATCTGCAGCTGAGGATCTCCCCTAAGCCTGAAGCCAGACATACACACCCGATTACACCCATGCCTCTCTGCCACCTCTTCCCCTGTAAATGGTGTTAACCTTCTGATTTAATACTGACCTTAAAACTCGTCCCACAAATCAAGCATCCCAATAGCCTGCACTCATGGTTACTGTCCCACACTCAGTCACTCCTCACTCCTACCTCCCATTGTGGCCAAGCACTGCCATCTACAGCACTTATTTCCTCACCTGCTGTCTCTGTAAGTCTCCCATAATACCACTTAGATTGTAAGCTCTTCGGGGCAGGGATTTCCTTTCCTATGATCTGATTTTGCTGCACTTATTGTATTATTATAATTCCCCGTACTGTATTCTTTGTGAAGGCTTAATACACTTTTGGTGCTATATAAAGACATAAAATACATACAATACAATAAAGGATAGAGATGGAAGATAAGAGGAGAGAGATAGAGGATAGCGATAGATGATAGAGATAGAGGTTAGTAGATAGAGTATGAGGGTAGAGAATAGAGAAAGAGATAGAGGATAGATAGAGTATGATAGAGCAGGGGTGCGCAAACTTTTCAGTTTGCATCCCCCGTCTGCACTTCCCCTTGCCTGCGCCCCCTCCTTACCTGCTCTCAGGCTCCACGCGTCATATGATGTCATGGCATCATGCGACGTGTTGCCACTTGACCCCATGGCGTCATTTGACACCGCGTTGTCATGGCGATGCGCCACCGAAGAGTCGCCTGAGAGCAGGTAAGGGAAGTTGCAGAGGCCTCACACCTCTCCCGGCATTTAATTTACATGCCTGGGGAAAAAGCGTGGGGGCTCTGCAACCGCCGCGCCCCCCCTAGAAAATCCTGTGCCCCCCAGTTTGCGCACCAGTGTGATAGAGGATAGAAAATAGAGGATGAGGATAGAGGATAGAGATAGAGAATAGAGATAGGAGATGAGGATAGAGATGAGGATAGATATAGAGATATAGGATAGAGATAGAGGATAGAGATAGAGAATAGAGATAGGAGATTGTGACGGGAGCTTTGTGACAGGCTATTAATAATACACAAAAAATATATAATATATATTTCAAAGCCTGTCACGATAGCTTATGACAGGCTGTAATTTACACCAAAAATATATAAATATATATATAACTGGGTTTGAACTGGGACGAGACTTAGATATGATAAAATATAATTTATTCCTTGATAAAGGGGAACACAACAGATTATACAAATAGCAGGCAAAATATAGACACTTACTCAAAGATTATGACAAGAACGCCATCAGGATACAGGATGGGCCACTTCTTTCATATTTCAGTTGACATCACAGCAAGACAGGCAGGTCATGAAAACATTTGCATGAAGACATGAGGACATGAAGAACAATAGCCCTAGGTTGAGCCTGGTTCTTATACAATTATTTCCCTTTGAACACCACCTAAACCCAGCCCCTCTCATAAATCAGCGGTGAAGTTGACAGTTTTCCTCAGAGTAAAACTCCTCCCACCCCACGACGTTTAAAAACTGCTTTTCCCTATCTAAATAACTTCATAACTTCAGTTCAGTAATACTTACTGGCATGCGAGACATATTAATACATTCCGTCACGCCTGACGCTCCCAATGAGACCAAATATTACCGTGTAATATTAAAATTAAGAGAGATATTAATATCTGTCTGTTCGAACCGGCTAAACATCAGGTGTTTGTAACCGTTAGTTGCGGGTAAGTCCCACGAATACACATATGTAACTCTTAGCATGTTCAGCCAAGGACATCTCATAATATTCTTATATTTAATAAGGTCACCCATTCTGATTTTCTCCTTGGGTAGCCCCACCCCTTGCCCCATCAATAAATCCTTTGAAGCAGGGACCCCTGGGTGGGGGGACATTTGTCATCTGGTTTTAGATTACTCTTGCAGGATACCTTTTGTTGTAAGGTGTGAAATGGGACACTGAAAGCCTGCTCTGGTTTGAATCATCTCCGCCCTCCTGTAAACAGTGTAGGTGATAAACTCCTTTGAACAGCGCTTAAATTCTAGACATGGGGACGCTTCCCTTGACCATCTGCTATCTTATGGCCAAAGGAATTTCCTCTGATTTCTGTCCCTGCAAAGAAAATTACACAAAGGGCTATAATCACTAACGAATTATTAACCCTTGCACTCCCGGATGGATCCCAGTGTGTGTGATGCAGACACTGATATAACAATAACACATGGGAACAGGGGAATATACATTTTCATGTTATAACAAGGGTTAAATCACATTTCTGGACCTCAGCCCAGTTAACCCCTTGTCTCCCTGGTAAGGTTAGAGGGTGGCCAATTGGGGTGTAACCCCTTTAATCCCGGGCCAAATCCTCATGACCGTCACAGAGATGAGGATAGATATAGAGATAGAGGATAGAGATAGGAGATGAGGATAGATATAGAGCTAGAGGATAGAGATAGAGGATAGAGATTGGGGTTCAGAGGATGAGAACAGAGATAGAGGATGATAGAGATAGAGGATAGAGATTGGGGTTAAGAGGATGAGAACAGAGATAGAGGATAGAGAGAAAAAAGTTTGTTTTACTCTGGGAGCTGCAAACTCAAATTCGCCGACACTTTTATGGCCAATTCGCCACTTGTGGCGATTGGCGACAAGGTTGCCCACCTAGGGGATAGAGGATGAGGATAGGGATATAGGCTAGATATAGAGTGTGAGGATAGAGATAGAGGATGAGGATAGATGATAGAAAATACAGGATAGAGATAGAGGATAGAGGAGAGATAGAGGAGAGAGATAGAGGAGAGAGATAGAGGAGAGAGATCCCATTTCTCCCCCTCATCTCTCATCCCCTCATCTCTCATCCCCTCTTCCTCTCTCATCCCATTTCTCGCCATCCTCAGTTCTCCCCCCCCCCCCATCTCCATGCCTACCTGTGGAAAAGAGTGGTGGACAGTTAAGCAGAGGAGCAGCCGGTAGAGGAGTTAGGAGTTGCTGGAGGCAGAGCAGGACGGCCGGGTAGGGGCTCACTGTAGCAGCATAGACACCGGAAGACTTCCAGGTTGGAATATTGGGGCGCGCTCCTCCCCGGCCATCCTACTCTGCCTCCGTGCAACTCCTAACTCCTTTGCCGGCTGCTCCTCTGCTTAACTCTGCCGGCCCTCCATCGCCATCATCTCCCCCTGTGTCCGCCTCTATCACCACATTGCTTAATTCTGCACCCCCCCCTACAAAAGCTTGCGCCCCTCAGTTTGCACACCCCTGTGATATATGTGTAGGCTTGTGCCCCAGGCTATGTGTTTCCCGGCCCTGGCATGTAAGTCCTGGTAAGTGCAGACAGTGTCAGGGTTAAATCCCTCCACATGGCCAGGATGTGAGTCTGTTGGCACACTAGCAAGATTGTTGCCATAGCCAGGTGCAGGCTGGATGGCAGTTGGGAGCGTCATGTCTGGGGAGGGGAGTGTTAAGGGGTCACACATGGTATGGTGTGACACCGGGACCTCCTCTAACACCTGCCCAGTTTGGGGCAGGGTCACTAACCCCTCCACAGGCATATAAGAGGCTCCTAACCCAAATTTAGAGGAGAGTGATTCCAGGATGTAGCCTGCTCCCCAGTGAGTGAGGCGGGTTCTGCCTTACCCCATCAGGGGGTAAGGGGGTGGTGACTAGCCTCAGGGGCCTCAAGCCCTTGGGGGGCCTAGTCAGGGAATAACAGTGATGCAAGATGCGAAGGAGGATATAATATGACAGTCGTGTGAGAAGTACCTGTCTTGCAAGAGATGGAATTGGGTCCTGGCCCGCCAAATAAATGGTGAACGGTTCCATGTCTCTGTGTCCATTACTGGAAAAGGGGGTTCCTGCAGGGATATTATCTGCCTCCGGCAGCCACCCTACAGGATGGAGGCGCTGCACCGAAGTACCGATATGTCCCGTTGCTATTCCCACTAACATCGCAGGGACTCAGGCTTCCTGGCCTACAGCAGGTGAGCTACAGAGCACCATACTACACATCACATGCAGATCTCCGGTAAAGGAGGGGGGGGGGGAAGGGTGTTACATATGATATGTTATTCATTTAATTTGCTATTCATATGATAGATAGGATATACATATTCACATGATAGGATATACATTTCTTATTCAAAGAGAGATACTGAGAGAGAGATATTCAGAGAGAGAGAGAGAGAGAGAGATACTGAGAGAGAGATACTGAGAGAGAGAGATATACTGAGAGAGAGAGATATATACTGAGAGAGAGAGATACTGAGAGAGAGAGATATTCAAAGAGAGAGATACTGAGAGAGAGAGATACTGAGAGAGAGAGAGAGAGAGAGAGAGAGAGAGAGAGAGAGAGAGAGATTCAGAGAGAGAGATACTGAGAGAGAGATATCGAGAGAGAGAGAGAGATATTCAAAGAGAGAGATACTGAGAGAGAGAGAGATACTGAGAGAGAGAGAGAGAGATTCAGAGAGAGAGATACTGAGAGAGAGATATTGATTGAGAGAGAGAGAGAGAGAGAGAGATATTCAAAGAGAGAGATACTGAGAGAGAGAGAGATACTGAGAGAGAGAGAGAGGAGGAGAGATTTCAGAGGAGGAGAGAGAGAGAGAGAGAGAGAGAGAGAGAGAGAGAGAGAGAGATTCAGTGAGAGATATATTGAGAGAGATATACTGAGACAGATATTCAGAGAGAGCTAGAGAGATATACTGTAGATATTCTTGTTCTGTAAATAGCTGGGCACTATAAATAAGATTAAATGTTCCCATGTTCAGTGTTATAGTAAGAGGTCTGAACAGTAACCTATTTGGCCTGAGTGTCTAACTTGAAGGTGTCAGAATCTACTCCCAAGAAACAAAAATTCAATAATGCGATTTTTAAATACAATAAAACCTCTCGTCTTTATAATTAGGGTCCCACATGCCTCTGTTCTAGTACCTCTGCCCCACTCACTCCCATTATACCAATTATCTTTGTAAACTAACAAACAATGGTCAGACGCACATTTGCCTAGGCAAATGAAAAAAGAGAACCCTATATAACTAGCACTCATTAAATTAAACTAACAAACACCCTGTTTTTTCTTTGTATTTGTTCTCTACCTACAGTACCATTTGTGTCTTTCGAAACCACCTTTATAGTCACAATTACCAACAGGAGATATAGGAGAAAATAAAAAGACCAGTTCTCTGAATGATATACTGTCATTCACTTGACTTAATTCGTTTAGTAAAATCAAAAGCAGGATTGTAAATGATCAGAACAGTGCAGAATTATTTATGGGTCTGTGGCCAAACTTGTGTGTAGGCAACTAATACTCTCCCTATTCTGTACACTAGAGGTCCCACGAGCCATGAATGACAAACTCGAAAGACCAAGCAGCAGATGGAGTTCTCTCTCCCTTCAATACAATGTATTGTTTTACAGCAGAGGCCCTAAATCCTTATGTAGATTAAGCAGTCAGATTAGGAAAGGCAAAACTCAGATGAAAAATGTATTCACAATACAATTGTTTGAACATTGTTTCAGCTGTTCCAGTTTAGATGATACAAACGCTTCTATTAAAGTTTGACAACGCAGAAGCTTTTAAAAGCATTTGACAAGGACAGTTGAACCAGCATTGGAAGGTGACCAGTAATGAGGGAAGATCTCGCACAGTGCATTGGAAGGTGACCAGTAATGAGGGAAGATCTCGCACAGTGCATTGGAAGGTGGCCAGTAATGAGGGAAGATCTCGCACAGTAAAGAGGCGCTTTTGGTAGGATTTATGAGCTGAACCAATCTCTAGTGCATCTACGTCAGTGAAAAGTTCGGTAATTTGTGCATTTAATGAATGTAGATTACACTAGGTGGGGCTAATAAACATCTCATTAAAACAGGGATTGATTTTAAACAAATACCATGGTAAAAATATACATTTATATAGCAAAAGGGTTTAAAATGGATCTTCAGTTGAATTTATGTTGTCATCTTGTGGTTGAAATCTTACCTGCATCCTACTTGCTGAGATGGGACAAAGGGAAAATATTGTTCACATTGCACAAGCCAAATTATAAAGCTTGATATACCGGTATTAGGTTGTCCAAACGACACTGTAAGACTCACAGAACTCAAACCCATGAAGGATGTATATACACACCAGCCTAATAGCCCCATACAAAGTCTTCTGTAAATACACCAACTTTGATCAAAGAACGTGCGTGCGTGCATGTGTGTTGACCAATCATGCTGAGTAAAACTACCCCACAATCCTAACATACAGCTTCTCTGCTTTCCTGGTATTGATCCCTGAACACACACAGCACTTCTGTATTATTACCACACCTTCACTTAGCTACCACATTGCTGCTCCGTTTACATTACTCCCAAGTCCAAAATAGTTCTATCAAAGCACCTCCAGGTTATACACTTTGCAATTAGGACTTGTTCCTAAGTAAACCTCAGTACTAGCAAGACCTGCTCCATCTCCCTCCCACCTGCCATGAGTGTCGGGATTCCTCCTCCAGGGCTCCGTCCGCAGTGCATGGCAGCAACACAAGGAGCAGCGCAAGGCACACACCAGGACAAGTGCAGCAACCAGACCACACATAGTGCCGCTCAGGAGCAGCTCCTGCTTCTCCCCGGCATCCCATGGCCCTTTTTATATACTTTATATAATACACCATGCAGGGAATTGAACCCCTGGTGCTTCATATGCGAGTGCAATTCTCTAACTGCTACACCACAGGGTGTGTGATGATTGCAACTCTTAACATATACTGCACTGTGCAGTATATCACCCAATTAGAATATACCATCCAAACATCCATAGGGTTGTTTAAAGAGGATAACCTTCCATCCACAATGTGGTGTAGTGCTTAGAGCAGTGGACTGGTATATGCAGGTCAAGTGGTCAATTCTTGCATGGTGTGGTATAATAATATATAAATGTAAAAAGACACCACGTGGCGGAGAAGAATGCCGGCGGCCAGCAACAGCAGCCAAAATGCACTGGGCGAGTGCATTTGTCAAGCCGTGTGTGAATGATCAAAAACAAATAGTGGATACCGTTCTGTGGCTAACGAAATGCTTTTATTTGTGAGAGCTTTCATTGCCCGAAGAAGAGATCAGTGTATCTCGAAATCTCGCACAAATAAAAGCATTTCGTTAGCCACAGAACGGTATTGACTATTTTTTTGGATTATTAAACTCGGCTAACACGGTACAGATACCTCTACATCTATATATCTATATATCTATATACATACACACACACACAAACATAGTGTGTGAGTGTGTGTGTATTTCAATAGTGTGATGTCAATATCTTCCCAACTGTATTTTCTGAAGTGCGCCAGTTGATTGTAACACATCACTGCACCCAATGGATCCGCACACTTGCTCGACAGACCATGCAAAGAGAAAAACACAAACAAACAAAAATCATAGCGCAACACTGTAGGGTGAGCAGTACTGCACTAATACACACAAACAATTAAGAGTCCTAGCGACAATTAAAAAACTATTTATTAAAAGGAACTATGCCAAGTCTGGCATTGGCAAATACAAAGAACCGTAGGTCATCTGAGACACAAAAATTGGAGCCCTACTTACAGACAGCAAGGCTTAAACTCGCATTGGTAGGAACAAGTCCTACCACGGCCGGAGCTGTTCCGGCTACCATCGCAGGGACGGTTTGGAGCTCAAGCCGCAACGGAGCAGAGACATCACCCGGCAGGGAGACCATCTGTATTTAGGACTTGAGGAGTTCAGGACATTCCACTGACAATTTGGCGCCAGGTTTTACTTTATTTTGTGTTATTCTGTTAGTACTGGCAGTATCACCGGGCAGCCAACCTTTATTACAAGTCATTATTATACTATCACACTGTGTTTTACACTATAGCGCTAGTTCACAATTTTTTGTTCACCACATCACTGCACCCCTGACTTGGCAACAGCATAGTTCGTTAGGATTTTGCAATGGTTTAATGGTTCCACAAGTGGATCTTATAGAGTGATGATCATGTTACACGTGTAGCAAACAAATTAGCAATTTTCCTGCTTGCTACACCTACTAATTTTCCTAATTACTGGGACTGACAAACATATCCACCATTGTGATTCTTCCTCCACATACATTTACAATTCAGTCTTTATCACATCTGCTTTCGAGTCTCTGCACCATTGCTTGCCACATTTGAAATCATATCAAGTTAAAGCAGCAAAACATGTGACGTGTTTATTAAAATATATATTTTTTAAACAGTACTAAAAGGGGGGTCTGTGAAAGGATTCAAAGGTCACCCAAAAGAATTGCGTTATCGGTGCACACCAATAAATGATAACTTAACTTTTAATAATTAATTGAAATTAAAATAAGATGGCAGTATGAAATCGACGCAGTGTATAAATTGTGCAAAAAAAAGTGTTTCTAAATAAGTTAACATTAAATCCATTTTCCTGTGCTCAGACTAGCTGTTATGTGCACAGGTCTTTTACATTTTATTTTCTTTATTTCTTTCATTCATCATCCAACTTCCATTTAGTTAGATGGAGACCTGTGCTGTTTGTTATCCCTACGGGGTGTCACAATTTGAACCTTTTTTTCTGATGGTAATCATTTGGCGGTATTGGGGGGAAATTAACCCTTTCACTGATAGACCAGGCACAGTTCTAAAAGCCAATATATAGCCACCGTAACAACTTTTCTTTTGCACAATTTATAGATTGCGTTGATTTCATACCAGCATCTTATTTTTATTTCAATTATTAAAAGTGGTCATTTATTCGTGTGCACCTACAATGCAATTCTTTTGGGCGACCTGTGAATCCTTTCACAGACCTCCCTTTATGTACGGTTAATTACTTATTTTGCACAGGTAGCTCCCATACAACATATTGCAATATTAATTCGGCAATACCTTAATACAGTGGGCCCCACTCATTTGGCAGGTTCAGTTCCAGGCCCCCGACAAAAAGCTGAAATCACCAAAAAGCGGGACATAGCATTTGTGCGCTTTGCACAAAAAAAGCTATGTCCACCAGCGATTTCCCATCTCTCTTACCTCGAACGCCTTCCCAGAGTGCCCCTTTTGCGCATGCGCGGACTCAGCGGGCCCCTTCTGCGCATGTGCAGACTTGGCAGCCCCCCTTCTGCGCATGCGTGGACTCGGCGGCCCCCCTTTGCAGTCATGAAACAGTACTGCCGTACTGTCAGATCACCGAGAATTGGGGCCCTACTGTAGTGCTGAGCAGTGTAAGTACACGTTATTTATTTTAAAATAAATTAATTCTGTAGTATTTTTAACTCGTTAAGGGTGTTTCTCCAGTGCGACATACTTGGGAGATCTTTCTACTTTGTGTTCACATCATCATTACTCCCAGTCAACACCACCCTTATATCAGATGTAGTGCGGTGTTTGCTATTACGGAAAAAGTACACTCCCTTAGGTGTAGTGTGGGGTACACACAAACCCCTTAGGGGGTACTCTTCTTTTCTGTAGTATTAACACTTACAGTATTTTAAAAAAAGTATTCAACTCTTAATGCCATTTTTAATTAGTTTTAAAGCATTCTTTGATTTCTATAGCAGGCTTTAGCTCACCGCCCAAGCAGTGAAAGATGTTTCCAACACTTTCCAGTTTGTGATAATTTGTTGCGAATATGCTCAGCAGTTTGACCTTTAAAGTGTAACAAAATATGTTACCTTTGTAATATAAGCATACATTGTAGCTGCTCAGTTGGAGGGCAGAAGAACAGGCAGCAGAGACAGGGGGCGGAACTGATGCAGAGAGCTGCAGAGCTCTGCCCGCCCCTGCCTTCCGTGACATCAGGGTGAGGAGTTACGATGTGCTGCTGTGGGAAGGTGTGTGTGTATTTAAGTGTCAATTTGCTGTTGTCGCCGAGTCCCCTCTTACCTCTGGGGAGGCTGCAGGCTGATCATAGCGCCAGAGCTCCGCGGAAGACCTGGTATGCAGGGGGCCACCATTTTGTGCTCGCGCATGCGCTGTGAACCACGTGAGGCGCATGCACAATCACGAGTTGTGCAGTTATCTTGGGTGGCTCCGCAACAGCCACACGGGACAAGTCCCAGGCTCCTTTAGGGTAGCACCCACTTGGGGCATTCCAGCCAATAGGGCTTGAGGACTCTCTAGAAGGCAGGGATAGAGGTTTGGCGCGGAAACAGACCACCCGTCATCAGGTAGTGTCCAGGGAGCAGTGCTTGTCTGGACTAGGCCCCCTCTAGCCTGTGTATTACAGGGAAGGTCCCAGATAGGGACGCTCCCCACTAGTACCCAGTGATACTATTCTACCGGTGACCGGACAGCCGTGCAGTGCCTTGTGGCTTGGGACCAGGCCAGGCAGGACCCTATAGACATTGTGCAAGACCCTCCAGCTGGAGCTCCCACTTCACAAGGCAGATTGGACATGTGAGGGGATTATTGGAGGCCCCACGTTGTGGGACCAGACTGATCCTCTATTTCATCAGCGACACCTGGGTACAGGAGTGCCCAGGCAGATATCCTAAGTGCACCGACAGTTCATAACACTTTGGGGTAGCGCTACCTCATACTCTGGGTGGGGACTGTTCTATGGGCACCGGGTGTTTACCTCAGTACTTTGGGTGACACACTGGGGTGTTGTGTATTATATTGTGGGTATGTTATTGTTATACGTGTACAGTAAAGTTACCAGCAATAAAGTATATTATACCAGGTTGTATAGTAATTATTGTCATCCCGCTTACGCTGGGATCCTCATAGGTGGAGGCACTGCACCACGAGATATCTTACCCCAGGCTCCCCAGAAACGGAGGCTTTGGCCTTCTGTGAGCCTCACAGGCAACATCAGCACGCGTAGTCCCCATAGGGAAAGTGGGCTACACTGTATTTGTGTCATTTGCAGTGTGCTTGTGTGTAAATGTGTCAGTTACAGTTTGCTGTCAGTGTGCTATTTGTGATACTGTGTGTGCCTCAGTGTCTGTCAGTGTGCCATGAGTCTCAGTGCAAGCAATTGAGGTAATATGTGACAATCTTTATATTAGATTATTTTTTTTAATTAGTGTAATTCTTTACACCCTTGTTTATAGTTGGCTGTATTAAAAGAAGATACTGTGCAGTGTTCTGTACACCAGTAGTTTTCAAGCACGTACGCACGTGTGTGTGTGTTTATTGTAGTGTAGGTGGTTATTCTAATTTGTATATTGGAGGGGGGACAACTGTATTGTAGGGGTGAATTGTATGTGTGTGGGGGGGAAAATTGTGCATCTGTATGTGGGGCCAGGGTGCGGTGGGGGAAATTAATGTGGAGGGGAGGATTGAGTGTGGAAGGGGGGGGGGGGGGTTACTGACATGATATCTATGTAAAACATTGTGGGGTATTGAGGATGGTGTGTAAGAGGGGGGGAGAGTAATACACGAGGAGAGAGGGGTGAATAGAGGAGTGAGGTGTAAAAGAAGGGGGGGGGCTTGCAGAGCCACAAACACGCGTGGGGGGGGGGGTGGTCGTTGGTGGTGGTGGGTGGGGGTGGGGGGGGCGGTGTGGTATCTACAGAATATGTTCACTCATAATAGGGCCCTGATTTTTTTTGCCCGGGGGCCCACACGTCTGGCTACGGCACTGTCCCTCCCCCCACACAGCTCCCCCTCTGAGCTACCTGTGCTGAAGCAGGGATACCCTGAATACCTGTTGTGGAGGCTTTTGGACTGGAATTGAGCACCCCTGCCTTAATACATAGTGGATAAAGGATATCTGATACCACGAGAAACACTGAATAAGCCTTTAACAGAAATAACTGCATGCAGGCCGAGAAAATAATGAGACTTGTATTGTAGGTTTCTTTAGCAGGGACACATTTTAATTGCTGGCCAGATCAATCCTACCATGTCAGATCACATTTCTCACACTTTTCACTAGATTTATTTTTTCTCAAGTATGACAAAAAATACTCAAGTCAGAACAGAACATGTGAAATGAATGCATACTTACAAATGCCAAAGATTCTTGTAACTCAAAAACGTATGAAAAAACAAAACAAAAAAAACAGCTGTTTTGATTTAAAAAAAAAAAAATTCCAAAAAAGGTAAGCAGGTGTAAAACAATAAGGGGTTCGGAGTTAAACATGATCTAAAACAGCCATTTTCTACCATAATACTGAGTGATCAACGCAAACCGACATTCATACTTGCACACGCATACAGGATGTATATCGATAAGGAAATATATTATGTGGATAACATAGCAATGCCATGGACAGAGCACAGAAAAAGCAGGAGTAAATAATTTACATGGTAGGCAACTTTAATTCTGTAGTGCACTTATATATATAATAATAAAAAAAAGGAAAACGTCCAACTCCCCCCACTCCCATCTCAGCAGCTTGTTCCATTTCCATATTTGCAATATCATAATTCAGGAGATGCAGGAATTATTGCCTAGATATATTCTATACATTACAACCAGTGTTCTCGAAAAAACACCTTCGATTTGCTACGTAATTTACAACTTGATTACTTTCCTATTTTACAGCTTTAACTCGTTGGCAATTTTGGAAGCAATGTTTTTGAAAGCTATGGATGTCCCAGATATCCGCTTGAAGCGCACTCCGTTCAGAGACAGTCTTGGCAATTTGCACACTTCCATCTCCCACTGGACGAGGTTTTCGGCGTGCCCATCTCCATGGACACAGAAGAGCAAGAAACGCTCCCGCTGCTCATAGTCACAATTGTTGGCATCCAGCACCTTGCGGATCTCGCGCATCATGTCGTTGGGATCCATGGAACTGGTGGTCTTCATGCTCCAAGTGAAACGCAGCGCCCGTGGCTTCGATTCTTTGTTTTCATCTTTTTGGTCCCCTGACACATTACGACTAAAAGAAAAGAGAAGTTACTCTTTTTTTTAATAAGAAATCAGTCATTTCAGCTGTGGTTCTAAAACATTCGATCATGGGAACTATAGATAGTGTTGAATTTGGCATTGCTCTAAAGGCCACTCTTCCCTTTCAACCCACGCATGCGTGTAAGCTCCCCTGCTACATTCTGAAAATCCTCACACTCCTATTTCGCTACTTTGCCTGCAAGCTCGTCATGCGAGGAATTCTTACCTCATTGATTTCTTTTACATTTAACTGCATTTCATCTACAAGCCTGCATACTTCACTTTACCTAGATTTACTTTAGATATGTATACTGTAATCTAGAGATCCATTAATGGTCAGCTCTAAAAAATGACAGAAAAAAAACATTTAAAAAAAAAACCCTCACAAGTAATTTACATGCTAGCATTGAGAAAACAAGGATCACAGATCTCTCAATCCTATTATGCTAGTTAATGCAACTGTATGGCAAAAATCCAAATATCAATGACTTTATTGGCATGCATGCAAAATAGGACTACATTCAAATATACATTTTGTGTTATATTTTTAAAAAGGATGTTCACCCTCACCTTGAACCCTCATATCTCCCGTTTCTTTCAGATTCGCTTGGGAGCCTCATTGAAAAGAATGCAAAAGCAAAAGGCAAGCAGAAGAGAGAAGAGAAATCTTACACTAATGCAGCTACTTATAGCAACATGACAACTGATAAATCTGTTTATTATTCATATAGTTACATTTACTTCTAATGACCCATCGCATCAGTATGTGGGATTTAAATAAATGTTAAATAAAGCAGTGCGATTATGCGCAACCTCTACCATTCAAGCACTATTACAGGGCACCCTATTTTACTGAATAAAATAAGCCCATTAAAGTAATTTGCGTCTTATTTTAATATTTGATTTAACAAGAGATTGTAGCAAATAACATTAATACGAGTCTCTCCTGTGACATTTTAGTGTGGATTCTATATGTACGAAAGCTTAATATTAAAGATAAGGAAAGGAGAGTGGGAGACAAATCTCAATCCTCTTTAGGGGAGTCGCAAAAAATGCAATTCCCCAAAAACCAAAACAATTGGCTTTTTATTTAATAAATGGTCTTTTCTTAATTCAGTAAGGTAGGTGTGCTACAGATTCCTTTGTTGATTACAGTTGTTTTTTAAAGCAACCCAGAGTATTTACACTGCAACATTTTCACTGCGCATTGCAATGACCAAATTTTTTTTTTTGCTACTAAAGTTAGCCTTCAACCCCGCTCACGTACAGGCAGGGCCGGCTAGCATTACATGCATAAAAATCCTTGGGAACAAGTAGAAGTTCAATTTTTTTTAAAATTCATAAACCTCAAATACATTTCTTTTTTACATCTACAGTACACAGTAAATTTGTTGTAAATACTGCATGTTCAGAAGATAATATATTTAATTGTCTACATCTTGAGGTGGATGCATCCCAGTGTGTGCGTGCCAATTTTACAGTGGTTTTCTGCTGTATTTAGGACTTAACCAATGTCAATTTTATTGTTGGTCACAAGATCATGTTATGCAAAAACGGAAAACTATACATTTAATTTTGAGTCCGTTAACCATGACATTTTAGAATGGCTACCTTTATCCATAAACATATTAAATCAAAATGTATATTTAAAAGATTTACGTCGGCATGGAAGTGCACTGCTGTTAAATTATTCTAAAGTAAGTTTTTATTGATTGGAAAACAGAACAGATTTGCACACAATAGGAGACAATTATTGTGACATTTTATTTATGGTGGAATGGTGGGGGTGTATGCACTGCCAACAGGTGGTGACAACCACTGTGTTTCTACTAACTGCAAATCAATTCAGGCATCAAATTCCTTCCCTATCATTTTTAAAAGTGATTTAATAAATTAAGATATATCTGTGTGGGTTTGGCCGTTTTGCAATGAAAAATCCACAGAATAACCCCAAAATATACCGCTTTGGTTGGGAGCCGACACCTGAGCCAAGAATGTATTCTGCAAATATGACATCAGAGGTCACGGAGGAGTTGCAAAGCAAGTCATACCCACATTTAGGAGTCAATGGACAAAACATGTTTTTACATCACTTTCTCGGAAAACAAAAACTACTGCAAAAATGTCACAAATTATTAGTATGGATAAACAAGAAAGCGAGCTCTACATTTGTAGGATATTCTGAATAGAACTGCACTCACTAGTAATCACCCGAGGGCCCAGAAAATATGGCTTTGGTATTGCAAAAGTATCGGGTCAGCTGGATAGGTTTCCCCAAATTTGTATAGAATGGTGAATAATCACTTTCTGCTGCAGGAATGGGCTTACTCAAAAAATTGCAGCAGCTGTAGGACAAGCACATAACCTTACTACCTATATAGGTTATACCTATCCGTGTACACCGTTACAAAACTCATTTTATCCACATCCATTCAGGATAGGATTAACTGCTGATTCAACAGCAAGAAAGCTACAAGTATTTCACATTCAAGGTTTGTAATCTGTAATCAATTCTATTAATCCTTAGATCTCACTCCCAGGAAAACGGGACTGGAATATGGAATTTGAGATGAGGAAATGTAATCTCATGGTTCACAAAGATTTCGAGGTGTGCTAATTCAAATGTGCTAAACGCCGGTCTTGAAGACCCACCCCCAACAGGGATATCCTTAGAACCCGACCTGTTGGGGTCTTTGAGGACAGCGGTCGAGCATCCCTGTGCTAAACATTTTGCAATCTATAGACTGTAATATGAAAGAAACACTTTAATGGGGGTCTACGTGCTTGGGTTTGAGTGATTGTATCCAATTTCTCAGCTCATATTTATATTTGGTCCACCCCAGTGCAATAATGTTTTTTCCTTTCTTTTCATATGGTATTAAAACAAATTGGTTAACACATGTATCACCAACATTCAGATTCTCTTTCAAGAGCTGAAAAGCAAGATAAAATTGGGCAAGTTAGAATGAGGTTAGAACTTAACCTCAAAATGAGGCGTCACAAATTAGTAACAATTGGAAAAACATGTACTTACCTTTGGAAAAATGAACTTAAAATTGGTTATAAAATGACCAAACACCGCAAATCTGCCATAAGCATGCCAAGTGTAGATTAGTAAATAAGAAAAATGAAATTTTATGATGCATATGACTGCAGTGCATGCTTAGCGAATTACTTAAGTGCCATTATGCATTAAATAGTAGAGAAGGAATTTGCCCTGTTTTCATCCAAACATTTAGTTCTCAGCAGAAAGTTTAGTATTCAGAAAACCAGAACCAGAAAGATAAGTTCAAAAGTAAAATGCATATGCAGCTTTAATCCTACCTTTTTATAAATCTGAATGACATGTTTCTATAAAAAAAAAAAAAAAAAAACTGAGTAAAAAAATATGTAAAGTATGCAAACTTATTAATAAAAAACAAAAAGGTAAAAAAATAACCTCAGTCCTGTGCATTCAAACACATTTGTAACAGACAAGCCCAGAATTATTCACCATGCATACTTCATTGGACTCATTTCATTCTCGATACAGTTTGCAAAGTTTGAGATGTATCTGTTCTAATAGACATCAGAAAAGTTAAATAAAAATTGTAATGGAAACTGGATAGCAAAAATATATAGCCAACTTTAACACACACACAGACACACACAGACACACACAGACACACACAGACACACACAGACACACAGACACACAGACACACAGACACACACAGACACACAGACACACAGACACACAGACACACACACACAGACACACAGACACACAGACACACACACACACACAGACACACACACACAGAAAATAAAAGCTCAAATACCTATGCATTGTAAACATGGCTAAAGACTTGAGATGTTAAACAAGCAAAAAGATGAAGCTTTTTGTATTATATTTTAAAATACACAGAAACTGCAAGACAAGATCCACTGAATAAAAAAATCCAACAAACCCCCCCCCCCCCCCCCCGGTTAAACTGTATATATTTATAAAAAAAAAAATTATTACATGCATTGTACACAAGTAATATTCTGGCTATCGCTCGTTATAATGCACAGAAATTTCCCACTGGGAGCAAGAGTGAAATATTTCATTTTTTTTAACAGAGCACTGCTAAAAAAATAATTTGGAACCCAATGAAACAATTCTGTTGGGTCAATTCCAAGAATATTCCAACCCCTTTTTATATGCGTGTATGTCGCATACTATAAGCACATTTAAAATTGCACAGGTACAGAGCAATCATGTTATAGTCTGACACTACCCATACACAATGTACACATTTCAATATTCAGTTTTAATGGGAGGCAATACAAGCATCGGTTTAAGTAGCTTTTTACTCGTGAGATGGTTAGATAGCCTTTTTATAAAAAGCATGTAAACTCAGACTTCTACACTTTCACATATATTCTATGCTCCAATAACTGGTCCATTACAAGATAAGCCAAATCTAGTGAGTCTACGAACACAGCAGTGGAGCAGGAAACCTCCAAATGACATCAAAATCCATGAGTGGGAAGAGATATCATGAGAAGGCACATTCACATCTGTCCTCACACAGGTAATAAAACCGCATTTCCCCGATACTCTTTATCAAATAGCCAACTTCCAACCCGTATTGTGGCTAAGTGCATAGTTAGTGAGCGGTTAATAAACCAGATGTTAGTTGGAGGTGCAACCTACAGTAAACTAAATTCTAAATAAACAATTTAAGCTGCAGCTGCGTGAACGGTAATATCTTTATGGGAGTGAGCCCTATGGGGTTCTGTTAACTTGTTTATAACGCCCCTATAACTTCTGCAGCTGGAATAAAAAAAATAAATGAATCCACTCCATGAACATCGCATTTGTCATTTGCTAATTTTGCTCTGGCCCTCCCCACGTATTCCGTTGCAGAGTATCATATGAAAGAAGTCATTGTGCCTTCTGTGCTGTCCTACAGGTGCACATAAATGTGAAAAACTTGGCACATCAGGGTTCGAAATTTTTTACCTACCTGCACCGGTCCACTGCTGGAGGCCAATCGTCCACAGTAGGGGCCGGCACAGGGAAGACCACAGCTACTGAAGAGCCGATCCAGAAGCATTGTGGTCAATCGCCTCTCTGCTTTTAGAGGGCATGCCCCACAATGCCAGTGTATAGTGCTATACATGGCATTTAGGGGAGCGACTTTGGTAAACTTCAGAAGCAGTTCTGCAGTAGCAGGTCACCTGCAGTTTTCCACTCGTCCCAGGAGAGTGGGTTTTTCGAGCCCTGTAGATGTTGGTGACAAATTGCACTTTGTATTTAAATCTGTATGTGGAGTCGGTAAACTGGACAGAAAATTGAGAGAAGAAACACGCAACTTTCAAACTACCGCAAAGATATATAGAAAGGAGGTAGCAACCCATTATTTTCTGTTCATTAGATCTCTCTAGGTTTCTAGATCAATCAAAAAAGGTCTGAAGCAGCATTTTCACTAGAGATATGAGGTACAAGTTCTCTAATAGACATCTCTCCTTTTTACGATTTCCTTTATGGTTCGATGTAGGGTTTTATAGGTTCTCAATATTAGGAAAATAAGAAATCTGACTCCAGATAAAAATGACAGAAAACAGAAACATTGGGCTACCAATTTCACCAAGAGGCACGCAACACAGATGAGAAAAACCTTGTTGGAAAATGTCCATGTGAAATTATATAAACCAGCCCTAAGGAAATTAAAATGTTAATCCTTTTAAACACTGCAAATGTCACTTGAAAACATTTAACTTGGTTGATCAGATAATGAAGGAAGAAAAAAAAAAAAATAGGATGCTTCATAAAAACATTAAAAAGGATTTTTTTTTTATAAAAGGACTGAATAAACATTAACGTTTTAAAACTAATTTTGTAGTACTCATAAAATTAGCAAAGTAACATTAACATTTCAATTTTATTTAAACTAAGTATTGCACACAAACAGAATATTTCTGAACAGTTTTATTAATTTCTCAGTTACAAGCAAGTTAGGATGAAAGCTAGGTAAATAACTTCAGTAAGTCATCATTTACAAACATCTTCAGTCAAGATTGTTAATTATACCTCTGTGGCAACAGGATTAAAGCTTCCTGATGCTTCAACCTCTGGACCGGCCAGATGAGGACATCTTTCTGGTTAAAGGGTCTCGAGTTGGATTTAGGACAAACCTTAGAATTACTGATTTGGCCCTGAGAAGTTTTTCTGTTTGTTCAAACAGTTTTCATTTAAGCAGTGGGTACAATGCATAACATTTATTACTGTATCACTATTAACAGATTGGTGTAAACTACTTAAATTGTTGTGACACATTGCAATTAACAGTACAAATACATTTAATCCAAAAGTCCAAAACACTCCTAAAACTGGTTCAAATGTTAGGCGATTCACTTTTTTCTTTTTAATGACTGAAAGGGAAACTGGTCAGATACGGTCAACTGAACATTAAGGCAGTTTTAATACTTTAAATGTATCTGTACATACATCAAAAATTAAACACCATAATAAAAGTACATTAGAGTATTGTTTAGCTGCTGGAAGGACCAGCAACATCTTGATAACCAGTCTACAAGTCACTAGGGTTCAGAGAGAAGTGAAAATAGGACAGATATCTCCATACTCATTAAATACTACTCGTCAAAGCTCATCTATGTAATCTTTTACGGCTTCTAAAATATGTTCGAGACCTGAAACTTTGTCTGGCATTTTATTAAAAAAAATGATGTTCCTGGTTATCTGTATGACTGGGTTATTTATTTTTACATGGTACAGGGGGACATATTTTACAATCTGTGTGCTTTATATTCTGACCTACGACCTTGTTATTTAGTAAGGGGCATGACCGCATTTTCAAATTATCACAAAACAGTTCAATAAACTTTAATTATTCGGTGTACAATACCAACTTGCACATAAAGAAGCTAAACAAGCAGTTGTCAATCTTGGAGGTAGATTCACGGTTATGAAAAAAAATAAAAGGTTTTATTTAATTTTTCCACCACTGCCCAAATACTGGTTACAGAAACTCAAATGCCCAAAAGCTGAATGCAACTACTCAAAATATTCATGATTAAGGAGTGAAAGTTAGCTATGAAACAAGACATATGCTTTGATGCAACGTGATCATAATGTCAAAGACAATGTCCTTTTTAATCTATAAAACCTTTATTCTACAAGCAAGTACTGTACGATGATACATTACACCACCAGATACTTTACACTCAGTCGAAGACTGAGCCACTGATTGAGCCACTGGTGCTGAAGCAGGGATATCCTTAAAACCTGACCTGTTGGTGGTTCTTGAAGACTGGTTGGCCACTCCTGCTTTACACTGACAATATGGCTCAGTTGGCAGTTCTCTCTTCGGGCCAAGAATGGAAGGCAACAAAAGGCATTTGGTCCAGTATTGCACTAATTTACAAACTAACTTCACTACAAAACGTTTAACAAGCAGTAAATACAGCAACTCACTTGGTAGGGACTGGATGTGCGTATATGTTCAAGCGACACAGGCGTCACTTCAAACAACTGCTTCATCCGGTCTCCTCTCCCCTCCCCCATTATAATTAAGGCATCCCTTGGATTCTTGATTGGTTGTAGGTTTTGATAAGTTTTAGGGGACACACATTACGGTTCGTCATACATGAAATTTAAGTGTGTGGCGCTTTCAAAATCTCATAGGATTCTCTGGCAAAAAAATAAATAAATTAAAATCACAGCACTGTGATTGCCGCTGCAACCTTAATAGCAGCACCCTTACAATTCCTCGTTCCTGTGCAGAGTTATTGAATGAGGGCTACTATGTCTGTACAATAACAGCCTCCAACATATAGGAAATAAAATGTCAACTTCCTTCTACCTAGGCAACTCAGACCCATGTATCATGATGGCATCTATGGTTATCATAGGGAAAGGGATATGATATAGATATATATCTATAGCTATATAGATATATCTATATATCTACGCATAAGACTGGGCATTGTGCCAATTATGGAACTCCCATGAGATTTTAAAAAACATCAGTAGATTATAAACGTAAAAGAAATCCCATCAATGGAATAGCCAGAATTAACGAGGCAATACAAAGACTTGCCTAACTCAAATCCGGGTGTTAAAGGGGTGATAAGGTTAATTAAACTGTAGTGTATTCCGGTTGCATAATGTACAGACATTGTACATGATGCCTGGGAAGTGCTCCCATATATTGGGTGAATACAAACTAGTCTGTTTCAAGGTCACACTGTTTACTATGCGCTCTTCAGCATCACATACCGCATCCTAAAGAATACAATAGAATTATATTGTTAGAAAAAGGGAGGTACGGGTTTATACCATTTAGGTTTTTCAAAAGGTTTTGGTAGATACATTCACTCGAGTGTAAACAGATCTTTGCAGTTTAGATTTTGAAATCTCTCGTATACTGCGAAAAGATCCCTTAGAATAGAACAAAAAATTTATACACAAAAGTTACAAAAAAAGAGCTCAGAACAAACGTGACCTTATAAATATGGCACGAAATTTACATAGTTACAAAGAATACAATAATAAAAAATTTCAAAAATCAGTGACGTGAGCGGTGTAATTTTTGGGAGTGGAGGCAAGCAGCGAGTGACTGGTGAAAAATCCTGACGGATCAAAACTTACCTTCTAGTTAATTTTGAAGTTAATTTACTAAAAAGGTTAGTGGAGCCTCTACTTCGAGTCTGTGACAGAGGCGTGGCTTCGTGGGATAAACTTGGGGAGGCTGGTGGTCCATTGTAAGTAGCCGTGCGCCGCTCCCTGAGCTGGCCATGGAAAGTGCTTCGGCCGGGTGTTCCTCTTGGGAAGCGCATGCGATCTGGAGTAGTGGTGCTTGTAATGCTGTGGGTCGAAGCCACTGAAGTCCTTTGATCGGGGATTGTGCTGCGACAGGACAAACACACTTGAAATTATCTATGTGTACCGTTAATACAATGACATTTGTTAAGGGTCTGAGCACTCACATTTGTAAATAAGGAGTATAGGAGATGAACAGTGGCTATTAATTTAGTGCTGAAAGAGGTAAACATTTAAAGAGAACAGACAAAAAATTGTCATTTGATGTAAATAAGCGGAAAGCATCTAACGCTCAATACTCACTGAAATGCGAACTACAAATGTTATGCTCACCACTGGCCACGTGTCATATGCTGGGATACAATCCTATATGCAGCGCATAAAACACTATTGAATACACTGGAGACTGACATGTTCTGCAACATTAAAATGTGTTATGTTTCTATTGCAGGAGTAAATGGAGGGCAAAGCGCACAAGCAAAAACGGAGCAGGAAGGACCCAGAATCAAAAATAAATTAAAAGGGCACTTTAATGTGACAAAAGACCCATCCAACGCGTTTCGAACGTCACAGCGTTCTTTTTTAAGGTTGAAAAACGCGTTGGATGGGTCTTTTGTCAGATTAAAGTGCCCTTTTAATTTATTTTTGATTCTGGGTCCTTCCTGCTTCGTTTTTGCTTGTGCGCTTTGCCCTCCATTTACTCCTGTTAACTACATATTGGAAGCTGCACAGCCGGCCTACCACTCCTAGGATTTCTGAGTATTGTTTATGTTCAGGGGAACCTGCCTATGAGACTGATGGTGGGTGGGCATGTACCATCTACCACCTGTCTTCAGGAGGATAGTACCCATACTATTGGATATTAAGTACTAATATTATCACTCATTCCTTATACCTTGGATTAGTGGTTTGGCTTGCTTTATTCTATTATACCTGGCATTGGAGCGCTTTAGCCTATTTTTTCTATCATGTTTCTATTGCAACCTGTGGCAATGACTGTGGCTTCAAGCAGATAAAAATCACCAGATTTGCGTGCGCAGACTGGGAATAAAAAGACTGGGAACGCCTACCAACAGAAAAGTCAACTAGAAATAATCGTAGACTTGGTAAAAAATTCTTTCCATTTTTAGATGTTGTTCCACAAACATTAATACTATGAAGGACACACATTTTAAACACTTTTGGTTACAAGAAGAAAATGGAAACATGGACCCAGTGTGCAATACAACATAAGACTTGTATTGCAACTGGGCACAGCACGACACTGATGGGCAGTGGGGTACAAGTTAGTTCCACAGTAGTTTCAGGTTCTCTTACGCGGGACCGAAGTGATCTGCTTCACTGGCTATTGCTGGTAACATCTCGGAGTGCCTGGAGGCTGACATGGACATCGGATGCCGCAGCCGAGCAAAGATGGAAGATATGGCACAAACTGACGCAGGACTAGTTGCGTAAGCGAAAATTCCTGTCAGGCTGTGGCGGGAGGGGGTGGGGAATAGGTTCGGGCAGACAGAACAGTATAATGGACCAATAACATAGGCGCAAATTATAATAGCGCAGCAAATTTTTCAGAAACCAAAAACACACTATTGCCATTCAGAATTAAACAAAAGCTAAAATACTGGCTCCAATACCCGAAAACAAACCCTCTCACGTTTACTCTGCTCCATGTCTTCTTTATGAATTAATAAAGCCATGCAAACGTCTTTCCGGTATTCTGTCTATATTTATGCAGATAATACTCACTAGATTGTTCTAACAAACCAGACTGCTTCTGGGTATGATTAAAAATAAATTGCAGATTTAAGAAGACAGCTTCCCTGACTGAAATGTTGAGTTTTTATGAAATAAAACTGAAAACTTGTGTTATCTGTTGAAAGCCCTGAACAACAAGTGTGGCTGTCGGCTGTAACTCCGCAGCATCACTGTGCAGTGTCAATTAACATTATGCTAATTTCCGGTTCAGCAGAATGTCACATTTGGACCCGTTACATAATGTGCTGTATGGAAAATGACTTGTGCAGAAAACTAGAGGTTGACACGAAGTTGGAAGATGCCACTGCTTATCCAATCAAATCTCAAACGTGCACACTAAGCATAAAGTCTGCGGCATTAATGCTTAAATAAACATATTAGCTACTGGCTAAGCAAGCAAGGCATTCACAGACGTTTCTCCCCCCATCAGTGAATAGGTTACATTTCTGAATAAGGTATATTAAATTGAAGCATAAAGTCCCAAACAATTGGCCCCAAAAAGGAAGTGTCTCCGTAATAAGTGATTATATACATGTATTTGATCTGAAATTGCACGGGATTTCAGCACCCATACTGGTCCTGAGTTGGGACCCGTGTGGAGCTGTCGTTAACACATCGCACGTGTAAGTGTTCAAGGTCACATCTTTCCTCAGCTGCGACTCCACTGAAAACCTATTCTGTACCTGTTCTCTTTTCCATTTTGAATGACTGAATGCCGGTCTGTTGTGGCTCTCTCGCTGCAAACATATGTATTTCGACGGGTCATTCCACTGGATGTAGAATTATTCTGCAAAAGAAAAGAAAGGATCCCCCACCAAGAGTGTTATTGCTTCAGCTCTGCCACGCATGAAAACACAATCACCTCTCCTATAGGATGTTATATTATAAAATGGTAAAAGAATGAACACTCAATCCTACCAAAAGTCTCTTCAGGCACATCTCCTGCGAGCTGAACTAGCTTGTGACCCATAACATTTACAGTTTACTTAAAAAAAAAAAGTTCAAGAAATGTTCTGTCTGCAAAACAGTTTAATCCTGTCTAAAGGTCATTCCCTCAGCCCAACAAGCTTATTCCCACAGTGAGAAGGGTGAAGACTTAGATTATTGCAAGCAAAGTACTGTTTTGGGGACAAAAAAATATATTTCTAAAACTAACCTATTACACACATCTACTAGTAAGTTGACGCTTTCTCTACTGATGAGGACGTGTGTGTAAACTACGCTTGCGTGTCAAATTATTTACTATGTTTAAAGCAGCAACACTACTTTTTTTTTTTTTGACAATGTATAATTCTACATTCTTACCTAAACTGGCCTTACCTAAAAATTGTTTGGTGCTACTGTAGTAAATCTGTAAAATTCCTGCTGGGGGGACTAACAATGGCTGCCTTTCAGTTTCAATCAATCCTACAGGTAGTGTAACAGCAGCTACAGTATATCCTTATATTACGAAGGTAACATTATCTCGTTACAGTTTACAGCTCAAACTGCTGGAACATTGGCAACAAATGATCAATTGGGAAAGTGTTGCAAAGATCTTGCCCTGCTTGGGAGGTGGGCTAAAACCCGCTATAGAAATCAAAGGATGCTTTAAACTCAAAATATGGCATTAAGAGTTAGGGAGGAAAAAAAACAAAAGCAATTAAAAAAACAAAACAGTTACTTTAATACTTCAAAACAGATGAAAAAAGAATAATTAAAAAACACAAGATTTCACGTTTTGCTGCTTTAAGCATGTTATGCATAGGCCCCTTTATGTAATTAAACACCCTTACACATTCTAGAGAAAAAAGTGAATGCTTCTTTAAAATGGAAGCAAAATAAACAAGTACAGTGTCACTGCAGCAGGGCCTTTTCACATCACTATCGGACTTGCCCACTAAACCTTTTGAACAAATTTGTTTTTATTTTTAATCTATGAGAAGAGGCTTGGCCTTTTATACGACTTGCACTGTAAGCGCACGAGATCTGTCACTAACTTGTCAACTAAGACCATTTGCATCTGGTACTTTTTTTACCCAGCATTGTCCCATCATTTAATGGGATTTGGCATTGTGTATTTATGATGAAGCTGTGTGTGCATGACTGCTGCTATATGTAAAGGTTTACTCCCAATTTCCAGATGAATGAATGTTCACCACCAGGTTATCAACTTATTTTTCACCAAGGGAAAGTAAGGGATGACTTCACTGTCGCCTGCAACTTTATGTTGTTCTATTTAGCACAAAGTTGCACAACGTTTCGGGGAATACACTTTGTCAGGTGCACAAAATGGTAACCATTTTCTGCACTGGATAAGGGTATTCTCTGAAACTTTCTGCTAAATAGACCAAAAACATCTTTAAAATAGGACTATACTGAAGTTTGAGTGTCACAGAAATTCTATTTGGGATATCCGACACGCATCAAATTTCGACATTGCAAATAGGATAGCAAAGATGCAGATGTTAACATTTAATCCATGAAATGAAATTCTGAGAAGAGGTGGTCTTCATTAAACATGAGAGCATCAAGTTATTAAAATGTTAATCATGTATACTTACACTGGGGACCACAGAACTCTTCTTACGATCTGGGATATCAGCCTTATTTGGGTTGTTAGCATTTCCAAGCATAGGGCTAGAAGGAGTCACCCCTCTTCCACCAACAGCCGTGCTGCTGGTCTTCCTGGACTGTGTCCCTTCCTCTTTGAGATCATTATCTGTAGTACTAGTCTGGCTTCGTTTTGGGTAAGCAGGCACTGGGGGGATAGCGGGACCAGCTAAGACGACGATAAATATAAATTCCAGTTAGTTTGATTTTTGGCAACTTTGCCCATTGAGAAGCATGTGTCCTACAGCAGCAGTGTCATTAGTCTACATTGTATGCCATGAAAGAGCATACTAAAACTGTACAATAGATTGTTGGCTTTCATTACCAAGTGTGTATTTTACATGGTAGTTATAATAAGGGCATTACCACGCATAAATATCTTAATGTGCGATGCGATACTTGACAAACTTCTCTCTCTCAATTAAAGACATTTAAACAAAAAGCATTATTCTGAACATCACTATTCTGGCAGGTGTGGAAAAACCTGATGCATGATCAACCACATACAAATTCATAACGCAATAAAGAACAATTCCCAGTGGCATTCTACTCCAATAAGTAAATCCCCTTTACATCTGCTTTTTTATGGTACACACAAATTAGGTTTTGGAGCTAGGCCTTTAGATATATAGGATGTACTTTCTGGATACTCTTAATAAAATAATCTAGTAAGGGTGCGATTTAGATGCAACAGCAAGACTGGTACAACAGATTGTGTACGAATACCCCTAACATTTTGCTGGGTTTCCTTGGTTGCAAATGGAAACAAATTTCCTCCCAAAATAAAACAGTTACTCATTATTAGACACCCAGTGTTCAACGCAACTATTTAGAATGTTTTTTATATATTCTCTCCCACACTCACCATGGTCACTGTACCGTCGCTGTTTTTGGCTGGAAGAGATGCTCCGTTGCACTTTGTGATGAGGGGATTGTCCAGTGCTATTGTTGAGATCACTGCTTGGTCTAACTTTAGCAAGTGAAAGATTGCTACTAGAGCTTGAGTCGCTTGCATCCAGCTGCACCAGGGACAGACAGAATTTAGTTTAAATGTCTAAGCTGCACAAATAACTAATATGCACGGACTGCCGAGACTAAAAGCACTCTGAGAATTAACTCATTTCTTTCATGTTTTTCCACAGTAAAACATATCTTGACATGTAAGTAAAGTGGAGATGATCTACAGCATAAGACTTGGGCTGTGCTTATAGTGCCGGCAACGCGACGTAGTGTCAAAACAAATGCATTGCCGTCATCGCGTGCGCTTATAGTAAGCGCGACGTGATGGCGCAACAGAGTGACGGCGCAACAGTTATCTCAATTTGATTTTTCCAGCGACCGTAGCCTGACGGCACCGTCGCTATAAACATAGTTTAAAGGATCTTAATATGTACATCTTACAGGGTAGATGGTAGATGATCGAAACTTTCAAATTACTTACAAGAAGTTCAAGAAAGTACAGGAGGGAAGCATATTTCAGACACAGAAGTGCTAGAAGAGGGGTGGGCAACTCCAGTCCTCAAGGGCTACCACCAGGTCTTCATGATATCCTTGCTTCAGCACTGGTGGTTCAATCAGTGGCTCAGTCAGAATGACCGCTACCTGTGCTGAAGCAGGGATATCCTGAAAGGACTCGAGTTGGCCAACCTGCAGTAAGGGAATCCAAACATTATTGGGATAAACATAATACTATCCTAAATTCGAAGGAAAGCAAAGGATCAAAGTGCGTGGTGGTTTTACAGCAGATGTGAAAATGGGCCAACTAGGTGACCCAGGCGGGTTTTACCACCGTCACCTTCTATATTTCTATTACAAATTTGACGAATGCCGCTGAATATGTTTTACATAGGGGTTCTTGAGGATACAACTCAAAAAGTTACGAATCAGGGCCACAATATCAAGTAGATTCTGGACAATTCATATTAGTGATTCTTAAAGTCCATACATGTATTCCCCATCTCCAAAATCCCAACACGATTGGAGGTTTTCAGAGTATGCTGTTAAACCATAACGACAGGTCAGCAAGTCTATTAATATTCGTTTGCAGCCAAGTGGGACTGCACTTAAAAGCATCTTTACATGGCAGTCAATTATCTACAACTTATGAATTCATACGGAGGTGAATATTTAAAATAGAACAAAGCTATCCTTTCCAATACCAGGAGTAGTGCTGCATCACCATGCACTTTTATGAAGCTTAAATTTGGTTAAAAGTACAACCTTTGGTTAAAAGTACACAGATCACAGTTCAAAGGCGTCCCATGAAATGTTCCCAATTTATCACAACATTTTGCAAAAGAGTCACGTATTCTGGAAAGAAAACGGTCAGTTTGTTTCTTTAAGATATACACTCATCTTGTAAACAAATCTCTTGGTATAACAAAATACATGCCTTTCACCCCAATTTCACTTCACAAGCAAATTCATTTTACAATGTTTTAACCCCTTCACTGTGATATGGGCCTGCGGCTGCAGAAAAATAAATAAATAAAAAAAATAAAAAAAAGGTGAGCGAGTCGATGTAGGGGAACAAAAATGCTTTATTTCGTCCTACCTCTGATGATTTCCTCCCAAGCAGCAAATATGTTGCTGTAATCTCATCATATTTCATCTTGCTAAGAGACTCCTGAATCTCTTCCCTTGAATATCCCATTCCTACCATTATGTCTGTAAGAGAATTTTTTTTTTTTTATTTAGACATACTAATTTCAACTTTTTTCAGCACACGAGTTTGGACATTGAAATGTATTTATTTATAAAATGTTTCACCAGGAACTAATACATTGAGTTTCCTCTCGTTTTCAATTATGTCCTGGACATAGTTATGATGACAAATAAAACATTAAGTGAGCAGGGTTATACATTATATATAAATACATTGCATGCACAGTAAGAGATAATATATGTTATAGGTGTAACAGTTACAGACCAGATTAAAAAGACAGCCTTAGTTTTGAAAGAACTTAGATTGGTGGCGGCTGTGAGAGTCTCCAGTAGATTGTTCCAGTTGTGAGGTGCACGGGCTGTCTTAAAAACAGCATATAGTGAAGCAAAGGGAAACATGGGAAAAAAATTTCTAGAGTATATAACGTTGTTGTAGAGGTAAAAAAAAGTCAACAACATTCTTTGAGTACCGAGGAAAAGGCGATTAAATGTTCTGAGACGGGAACAATTCTGTATTTAAAAAGGAAGGTATTTTGAAATGACAAGTTCTGAAGATTAAGTGCCTGTGTTTTTCAATAGAAATATCAAGAAATGGCAAGTGCATTAAGTGCACTTTTGCCAAAAAAGGCACTTAAGTTTTACCTCAACAACGACGAAATGAAGAATAAGCTTCAACATTATTATTACAATGAAAAAAATATATACAGGAATTAAATTCCGGGTTAACAAGGCTACAAAATAAATTGGAAGAGAGCAAGTTGACACAAAAACGGATATATGTCTCAATACATACATCATTTTTTTTTTTTTTAAAGCACACATGCAGAGAAGACACCTAAGGGGAGGTTTCATGTGCTGTACGCCGTTAACCTTTATTTTTTTTTTAAAAGGGAACAAAATGTAGCCACTATTTTAGGACACATATACCATTACATTTAGCAGCCTTGTTAACACCGGCATGAAACGAGCACTCGTTTTGTTTTTAGCCGTCAACTCCACATCTGATATTTTGCTGTGGTGTCTTTTTATACCGCTTTGTAATGGATTATCTGCACGAATACCGCGTAATCAATTACCTATTCGTTTCTGGTCTGCGATATCAAGCTCCGGTTCGATAAATGGTTTCAGTTCCTCCTCTTCGTGACCTGCGTTGATCCATCGGTCCTTCATAATTTGCTTAAATGGAAACAAAGATATTAATGAAAAACAGACAAATCTCGTAACTCGGGGGTTACCAACTCCAGTCCTCAAGACCCCCCAGCAGGTCAGATTTTTAGGATATCCCAGCTTCAGCACAGGTGGCTCAATCAGTGGCTCAGTTGTTGACAGCCACATGTGCTGAAGCAAGAATATCCTGAAAACCTGACCTGTTTGGGGGGTCTTGAGGACTGCTTTAACTGCTAGAGGAGGGTGTTAAGCATTACTCTGCAACCAACTGGTTAAAAGCACAAATCAAGATTTCGCATCTGAAAGGCTAATCCTGCTTTCATTAAAACAACCAAGACCTTTAGAGCTAAACAAAAAAACTAGCAGAAAACATCAAACATTAGGTGTTTGGAGTGATTGTTAATTGCTTGTTAACATGTACATATTGTTTTTCTTGAATACATAGTATTATTTTGGCTGTATCATTTCATTCCAAGTAGAATCCTGGAGATCAGGCCACCGATTACTATTAGCATTCAGTAGGGAGAAGTAGAAAGACTTAAAATCAGGGGCCTTGTGCCATCTCATCCCATGCAAATTGTTTTATATTTGTTTCAAAAATCTAAGATGTATGCATCCAAATATATATATATATTTTTGATAAAAAGAATGATATAAAGTATAAAATGCATTGTATCAAAGCTATTATTTAATGACAGAGCCAAAGTGTATGACTTAACAGTTCCACTCCAGCATTCTTACTAATTATTTTTTACACAAAACCATTTTGATGGTCAGTAACAGGTCCAGTGTGTGTACCTCTAGAGTGCCTCTTTTGGTTGGGTTTAGCACCAGGAAGCGCTTGAGAAGGTTTTCACAGTCTGTTGACATGTAGAAAGGAATCCGGTATTTCCCTCTTAGCACTCGTTCCCTTAGTTCCTAGGAAAGAGCAGAACATACATTGATAAGATGATAAAAATGCATAGGTTTCTGCCATTAGATCAACAGTGGTCCCTGCCCTGTGTCATGATGTTAGGCAACCTGTGTGATGTAGGAAACGGACGAGGTGCCTTCATTGTTTCCGCTCATGCTTTTGATGTGCCCCTTACCTGTGCCAGAGAAGAATTAAGTCCCATTCATTTTAATAAAGCTGATCTCTTGTCCGGCACTGGGAAGTTGCTTCACTGCATATTATATAAGGGACTAGAAAGCAATGCGAGTCACACAGAGGTTGAGAAAAAATCAAAAAGAAATGAAACGCCAAATGTCAGATCACCCACAAAGAGAGCCTCGACTTAAAGGAGCGTTCATTCCAGCTTGCCATTTTTTTCTTGTTTTAATAAATGCAGTAGTCCTATACTTTTAAGGCAATGTAATTATCTAAGCTGCTAAATCGATCAGTTCTCTGGTGATCGATCGGCAGAGACGCCGTTTCCCCAGGAACCCACCATGGCCACCAATTTCAAAAGAGAAAATGCAGTGCTTTTGTAAATGGTTGCTATAGCAACTCAAGGAATCTTACTACATTAAGTAAGAACAGAGAGGGAGGGAAAACCTGATGAAGGACCCTGAGAGGTTTGAAAGCTTGTAACATCTCAACTACTTGTTGGTCCAATAAAAGGTATCATACCCCCTCCTCCCTCTCCCTCTCCCTCTTTTGTCACTACATGGCAGAAAAGACCCACCCTTCTTTGCTTACTACATTGAAATGCATTAAAGAGCATAGTGAAAACAATGTAAATAAAAATATGCAGTAAGGTTTATCCAATACTACAGTTGATTTATAATTTAAAAAAATAAAATATTCTGTGTCAATACACACCACACACACCACACACACCACACACACACCACACACCACACACCACACACCACACACCACACACACAATATTTAATGGTTACCCAACACAAACGAAGCTGTCTGACAGTTACCGCACGCAGAACACCTCCATTATAATAAAACAATATTCCAGATGCACACTCATGTTTTAATAAACGGGTTCGCATATAAAACTGTTAAATTAAGTGTTATTTTTTAGAACTAAGCAAAAATAAGGTTGACGGCCACTATTCTATATCAGTGCTTTTCAACTGTAACTTTGGGGACTCAATTAAAAATAGGAAAGACCAGGTTTTGGGGATAACTAAGCAAAATTATATTCATGATATAGGTGCATTCTACTATTTGCTAAATTGTTAGCAATTCCGAACGTCTGGGATGCCTGTGGACTTAAAACCACTATTCTATATAAAAAACGTCCCATTCACAGGCAAGCAACGTGTATATACATAAATATCACAGCCAAACCGATACGTAGCACATTTATGCTGCAGGGAACCATATAATGTCCCTCTAATGAAATAGGAAAACATACCTTTAAGTTTTGTCCATCAAAGGGTAAAGATCCACTCACTAGAGTGTAAAGAATGACACCTAAGCTCCATACATCTACTTCCGGACCGTCATATTTCTTTCCTTGGAACAGTTCTGGAGCAGCGTACGGTGGGCTCCCGCAGAACGTGTCCAGTTTGTTGCCAACAGTAAACTCATTGCTAAAGCCAAAGTCTGCTATTTTAATATTCATATCTGCATCCAGCAGAAGGTTTTCTGCCTGTGTGGGGGGTAAATAAAAATTAAAGGGTTTGGATATTCTGCAAGGACACTATGATCAAAAATGTTATCCAACTAATGAACAGGGTTTCTAATTTAATTACAAAACATAACTATGGTATGCATCACAATATTCAGAAACCTGTGCTGTCAAACTATGCTCTAAACCAAATAAAATCATACTGCATGATATTTCTCAATGTGCCTAATTGTTTCCAATATTAGGGCTTTTCTAGTACATCTAGATCAGGTTAGTCAACTCCTGTCCTCAACAGCTACGAACAGGTCAGGTTTTCAAAGACTGAGCCACCTGTGCTGAAGCTGGGATATCCTTTAAACCTGGCCTGTTGGTGGCCCTTGAGGACTGGGAGTTAAGCACCCCTGGTTTAGAAAGCAGATGAAAAGCAGGTCACTTATGTAGAACACTCAATCACTGCAAAGAGGGTCTCCGAGAGTCCAGGTAGAGCAGTGTAGCTGAACCTCAAGGGCCACCAACAGGTCAGGTTTTCAGGAAATCCCAGTTTCAGCACAGGTGGTTCAGGCTTCGACTAAGCCACTGATTGAGCCGCCTGTGCTGAAGCAGGGATATCCTGAAAACCTGACCTGGAGATGGCCACCCCATATCTATTCTTAAAACCGTTGCAAACTTTTAGATTTTATAATTCAATGTAAACAACCATGAGCAGGATTTAAAAAAAATACTGTACAATGCATTGATATATTCCTTTTAATGAAGCTGCCAAGCAGAAAATCAGATGCTCAAACCAAGAAACGCATCTTTATTTTACTTACCTTGAGGTCTCTATGGACAATCTGTTTTTGATGACAATATTGCACTGCAGATACTATCTGGAGGGGGAAGACAGTTTTTTTTGTTTTTAAAGAAACAAATTAAACCGGCCAACAAAACGTTTCTCAAATACGCATTTTCCCAATTCTAAATCGAAGAAAGCTTTACATATCCATGCGATTCAGGATCAAGTTTCTTGTAATCTAACAAGACACAACAGAAGAAGCTTTAGTCTATGAAGCCCTGAAGTCTGACACCTATCCACATAGCAATCTAAAGAAAGCTAATGAAATAATCATACTGCGTTATTTGTCCTGTGCACATCTTAATGCTAAAATGTCTGCGTATGGGCAAATTACTATATGTATACACATGGGAATACATTTAAAAAAAAATATATATATATATATATATATATATATATATTTCCATCAGATAAACTGAAGCACCACCACGACAGAACTTGTAACATGGGTGAAGTCTCATTCGTATCATTACACACCTGTCGAAATTTTGCCCTCGCTTCCTTTTCCTTCATTCTTCCATGTGCAACCAAATAATCAAATACTTCACCTGGGAAGGAAACATTGGATCAAATATTTTTTTGGATGAGAGTACCAGTGGAAGGGGCCATGTAGTGAATCTTATAATTACTTTGCGTGAACACAAAATGCTGCAAACACACATATGGCCAAATCTCACAATACAACGTATTAGCTGAAATAGTCTTATAATAGCCATGTTGCATCATACAGCTTTAATGCAGAAATGTTCTCTTCACATCCTAACTATTTTCATGGAACAAACTAAGGAATACATGGAGTTTTGAGTAAACACATTGCACATTAACATGGCAATTAAAAATACTATTTCTATTGTATAATAAAAAGAGAAAAAATAATAAACAGCCAAACACTAACCGTCTAAACCAGGGATGGGTAACTCCAGTGCTCAAGGGCCACCAACAGGTCAGGTTCTCAGGATATCCCTGCTTCAACACAGGTAGTTCAATCAGTGGCTCAAACTTCGACGGAGCCACCTGTGCTGAAGCAGGGATATCCTGAAAACCTGATGTGTGTGGCCCTTGAGGACTGAGTTGTCCCACCCCTGCTCTAAATGCACCTCGTTAAACTGTGGAGCCTAAAATGTTGCTTATTGCTGTTGGGAGTTCTCTCTGGAATCACAAAGTCAAGTTGTTGCTAGATAGGTTTAGCGTGGATTTATTTTGATTGTTCTTGCTATGACGAGCAATGGATTAACTGCCAAATTGGTACATTAAAAAAAAAAAAATAATATATATTTTTTTTTCCCCTATAATCAAGATACCGGTACATAAAAATGCCAAATGACTGTGACAAATGCATTATATGTATTTGAAGGGATCCCTAAACAAATTCATGCAGGGGATTGTTACTACAGCGCTCAAATGCCATGCCACAAACAGATCACAAGCAAATCACACTGCAAAGGGTGGATCTGGGATGTTGAGGAGCTCAGAAAGCCGACAATGAAAGGTGCAGCCGCATTTACTTCCCAGGGGAACTAAAGGCAATGACCATTTCCCTTGGTTTTCAGTTACAAGAGCAATTCCGAAGTGGTAAGGTTTCTCAGTGACATTTAATTACCAAACAAAACAGGAAAACCTACAAATGTGCGGAATATAAACTGATAAATACAGAACCGTACAAAAATTATACAAATAGCACAAGCATAAATTAAAGGTAGCTCGGGTAGCTGTTCCGGCTGGTAGCAGGTGTCACATTATGACATCGGGTTCGGTTCATATTGGCCAGCGTGACACAGGAGCTTTAAACTTTAAGCCCCAGTTAGCTCAGCCCCAGCGGCTACCGGCATCCCCTATGGAGGTATCTCCAGAAGCAGGGGCTCCCCAGGGCTTAAATGAATAGGGTACAGCTCCGGAGACCCACTGCTTCAATCCGGTGTATGTATATACTTATACACATGCTTGGATTGCTCTTTTAAGAAAATCATTAGTTCAATGTGACAAACCATCGCTGCAAAATTACAAATGATTGCAAATACCGAAAAGCATATGAAAAACAATGTACAGTACATGCAAAGAGAATTTCTCTCAAAATAAAATACCCCACTTACCTCCACTTGCATATTCCATTACCAAGTAGAGTGTTTTTTCTGTTTCAATTACTTCAAATAATTTAACTGCAGGGGAAAAATATATTGACTAAGTAAATTTATTAAACAGAAAGGCAAAATAATATACAAGCTGTAAAGTGGTCTATTGTTCCATTGTTCCAGAAGAGGAATTACTTCATACAGAACTAAAAGTGGAGCAACATGCGTTGAAATTTACCAGCTTCTGAGTTCATACAGGTGTTGGGAAAATGTGACTGAAGCTATAGCATGTTTTTTACATAGAAGTTATAATTTGTTCCATTATCCTATTCAGATCATTTATGATGCGTAAAAAAAACACTTGGTAAAAAAAGTGTTGATAGAGGACACACCCAAAAGCATGTGTCTTCAGCAACACATAGCACCAGGCATCAAGCGCCCCTTCCCCCCCCCAACAGGTCAGGTTTTCAGGATATCCCAGCTTCAGCACAGGTGGTTCAATCAGAGGCTCAGATTGAGCCACCTGTGCTGAAGCTGGGATATCCTGAAAACATGCCCTGTTGGGGGACGTTAGGGGCATGACGACTGGAGTTGAGCACCCTTGGCCTAAAGCATCAGAGGTTTTAACAAAAGTAAGGGAAATTATGACTAAGGGATTTCAATAATCCCTGTGCTGCCGGAATGAGATTTCCAGGAAGCATTGTGTCTGCCCATCCAAGGTCATTTGTGAATAGGAAATCCAATGCACCAGTATTTATAAATAGCTGCTGTGATTTTTTTTTTACTATCAGGAGAACAGAATTGTGCGAGACTCACAGAATATTCTTTTGGAAGGAGCGGAACCTCTGAAGGGCAGTATTGCAACATCACTATTCTTTCCCTTCTTATTGTTCCTACCAATTTAATCCAAATTTACTTTGTCACGTAAAGATACGCTTTTCCTATAAATTACTTTGTAGGAATAAATCTTTGTATGTGCACACAGAAGAGCATTACATGTACAGCTCAACCCCGTTATAACGCGATACGTTACAACGCGAATCCGCTTATAACGCGATGCAAGCGCGGCGCCCAATTTTCGTTTTTGTGAATACTTGACAACCCGATTATTGGCATCTTACATACTTTATTGTACAATGCATACAGTTCTACATTATTTTTAACGCGATCCGCCTATAACGCGATGTGATTCTTTGGACCCCAAGCACAGTGTTATAAGGGGTTGAGCTGTATAATGTACAGAGCTAGTCATACACTTTATATATGTTTTAATATGGGGGCGTAAAAAAAAACAAAAACAATATATATAATATATATATTTTTTTTTGTATAATTAAAGCGCAAAGCTAATATTGATATATTGTACATGTACGTGACAAAATTACAGGTCGTTCTCTGCTTTGCATAGCTACGTAATTAAACAAAAACATGGATGTTTAACCAATATAGATTAAGTGCTCAAAGTGCCGTCCCCAGCAGCATTGTGTCGTGCCAGTTCTCGGTGGTTGATTTATTTTTGTTTCCGTTTCTTCTACCTAGATTTCGAATACGCTTAATAAAATGACCGTATTGTAAGGCTTTATAACACATTTGGTTCACCGGCACCCCTGAAAGTTAAGTGAAATCCTCACTTCTATTGCAGCTATTTACTAGTCATATCATCTCACCGTTACCTGAAGGTTAATATGTCCAAAACAGAATTGGTATTCTTTCCCCTTCCACCGCTAGACTAACTCTCCCTCACTGTAAATAACACCACAATCTCAACGCCTCAAGCCTGCTGTCTAGGGGTCATCTTTGACTCTGCTGTCTCCTTCATTCCTCACATTCAGTCCCTCAAGTCCTGCAGTCTCCTCCTCAGAAAGATCACAAAGATATGCCCTTTTCGCACTCATGATGCATCGAAAATCTTTATCTGTTCAATGTCCCGCCTCTATTACTGCAACCTTCTCTTAGTCGACATTCCCCCTGCCCGCCTATTCCGACTCCAATCCATCCAAAAGGCTGTTGCCAGACTAATTTCCTCACTCACCGCTCCACGTCTACCGCTCCACAACACATATCCCTACACTCGCTTCCCATAGCCTCTAGAATTACATTTAAAACCCTAATAATAACATGCAACGGTCTCAACAACACTGCCCCCCTTACATCTCAACCACCATCCCCAAAAACATACCTAAACACCCCTTACATTCTGCCCACGACATCCGCCTTTACTCCCAGCAGCAAGATTTCTCCCGTGCTGTACCCCTCCTCTCTGAAATCCGCTACCACGTAACGATCAGACGCTCTCTCTCTCTCTCTCCCCCCACCCCCCAGCTTTCAGATGTTTAAAAAAAGTGCCTGAAAACTCCCCTTTTCAGGGAACCCTACTCGCCATACTTTTAACATCCAACTCTCCTCCCACTCCATAGGGACCAGCTTGTGGCTGGACTAATCTCCATCCTATGTAACATCCCTTCCTCAAAACCTTAAAGGATTCAGCCGTCAGACTGGGACATACACCATCCTGAGCAACACCCTATCCTACAATCAACAGCCACCTTACTTTGTTTCAACCTTGTCCCTCATTCCCTCTAGGTAGTACGCTCTCACGAGCAGGGCCCTCATTACCATTGTATCTGTTTGTGCGTGTTTGTCATAATTTGTACGCAACGGTTTATGTAATATACACAACTCTGTACCACATTGTACCCCGCTGCGGAATATGTTGGCACTCTCCAAATAGACGATATCATCATGATTGGACCGTGGTGCTAAATGGGGTAACATACTGCAGAGGATCGTGTTACTGGCCCGTTCCACACTGAAGTAATTGAAGCAATGGTTCGCAGCCAGAACTGCATGGGCACTCACTAATCCAGGATTGCTCTGCAATACTGTAAAAGTCAGTGATGGCCAACTCCAGTCCTCAGAGCCACCAAGAGGTCATAATGACCAAGCCACTTGTGCTGAAGCAGGGATATCCTGAAAACCTGACCTGTTGGTGGCCCTTGATGAGTGGAGTTGGCCACTACTGCACTAGGGTGTCCTCCAGTGTGAAATGCCTTCAACACCGAGGATCCCATACGTCCCAAGATGCTTACCAGGGAAGTCCGGCGTAGTTACAGTGTTAAAGCTCCATTCAGGAAATCAATGTAGCTTCCGAATGTTGCAGGTCCAACAGGCCAATAGGAGGCAGCAAGATCATCCATTGCAGCTTCCTAATGGACCTCCATTTAACTACACCAATAAGTAACTCGGAAACAGGGAGTCCGCATACCTAAAAATAGCGCAGTATAGCTCCAGAGGCCTCCACCTGTTCAAATTCTGTAAAATAGGTCACTGGTGGGAGTGACATTTTAAACCAAAGCTTTTCTGTCCCTCTCCAAGAGAGGATTGATGCTAAAGAGCAATTGTACCAAATTCAAGTTAAGCAGACGCCATGGTACTAGGCCAGTGGGGGGCAACATGATGTACTTAAAGGGCCTTCCCTGCACATTATCCACATATATGATGCCCAGACAGAAGGGATGTTGCAGCTGGGGGTAGGAGCTTCTCTCTGGTCAGCTACCTAATGCTGGCACTCTGGTGAATATTATCCCGCTGGTATTACACAGGGAAGGAGCAGGGCAGTATTTCAGTGCACGGTCATTAAGCAGCAGAGGGAGTAGGGAGAACCTATAATCCATGCTAAGAAACAGCTCTGCTCTGATCTAGGAGCAGCAGCAGAGGTCCTGTGCTCTTTCCTGCTGCTCCCTCCGACTGAACACTGACTTCTGTTGCTGCCACCGCTACCAGGACCTCTGCTGCTGCTCCCAGATGTTTTCACGGTCTTCCTCACCTTCCGTCGCCGGCTGCAGGCAAATAATTAAGTATTTTCATTTACCGTGACATTACCCAGCACCGGTTCCTACCCGGTGCCAGGTCCAGGTAATGTCCGGGTAGCTGAAAAAGCACCGGTAAGCCGGGTACAGGGTAATTTCCGGGTACTCGGTACATCACTAATTAGGAGTTAATGGTTTGATAAGATAGATTTTAAAAAAATAAAAAAACACAAGGGGAAAAAAAGTCAGATCTCATTTTACTGAAGACAATTCTGTGATACATATGGCACATTGTAAACAGTGTATTTTACCTATATTCGGATGATTTAAAATCTTCATTATTCTTACTTCCCTGAAAAGCTGAAACAAATTAAAGAAATGTATATTAAAGAATGTGAATTTACCAAAAGGACTATACACATTTATCAGTTAAGTATTAAAACATTATATTCCTGAAAAAAATGCTTCATTAATTTATGGCTGTCAAACAGAAGACTTGTTTAAACCCCATAAAAAGGTCTAATATGAATGCTAGAAAGAAAGCATACTGTGTATACCATGGGGGGCCAATGCCAGCCCTCAGGGGCCACCAACAGGCCTGGTTTTCAGGATATCCCTGCTTCAGCACAGGTGGCGCAGTCTTTGACTGAGCCACTAATTAAAACAACTGTGCTGAAGCAGGGATACCCTCAAAACCCGACCTGTTGGTGGCCCTCGAGCTCTGAAGTTGGCCACTCCCTGGTCTACTGTACTTGTGGAATACATATTAGAAAAAGTCACTGCTCATTAGTAAACATTCTGTCTGACTAATATTCATATAAAACCTTTATCGTTTAAGCAGTAGAGAGAACATTTAACTGACCCACTCGTTAGCCACATCATAGGAACATAATAACCGGATTTAGGGCGACATATCGGCAGTAATGACCGGAATTGGCATTTTAGGCTTCTCAACTCACATGAAAACTATATCTGCAATATATTTATGATAAGACCAGTAATAATGGGAGTTTAAGGGAGTAGCTCCCCCTACTCTTAAGACGCCATTATCTATTTTTTTTTTTTAACTCCGTGGGAAATAGAGCCTTTTACCATGAAGGAAAAACCCCCACAGCTCTATTCCATAGCTATTTTTCCACCTTGAAAAAAAGGTCCCTGTTAGACCTCAGGAATCCGCCTCTCCCTGGACCAATTTGTATGTTAATCCCCTTAATATCCCTGCTGTACTTTTACCTAGCACAGCTCTTTTCCAACACCCCATCCTTCCACCACGTCCCTTTTTATGGGGAAGTCCCACGCAGCAGGCAAAACAATATTTTGAAAACAACTCGGGCTCCCTTATATTTACTTATTTACTGCCCGTGTCAAAAATATAGTTACGTTTCTATTTTCTTTGGTTCCCATGTAATTCTAATCATATCTGGTCATTTGTTTTTCTCACTTTTATCTCTTTAGCCAAGTACAGCAGCAGAATGAACAGAAAGAACAAACCGCAATTAATTCACAGCAGTTTCCAAACAGGGTTATCACAAAAGAGATTAGGTAAAGATCATAAAAAACAATCCAAAGCATTTTGCCATTATGGTGACAGTACTAGAATAATTTATGTATTTATAATCTAATTAAAAATAAATAAATGTGCCAGCCACATACATTTCGTGACCCCTTAAACATGCCATGATCATTAGCTCACTTTGGCTGTTAGGAGCAAATGTCCCTATAAAAGAAAGGAGGAAGTGTCTCAACTGCTCTGACATACCCACTTTATTTAATTCACTTCCCCCTTCAAACCTTATCCTTTCTACCAACTTCCCTAAAAACATAACCAAACCTTCAGCTTCAGTGTGATCTGACAACTATTTCTCTGCTCTCAAGCCTATGCATGTTCTCCAAGACAATGAGGACTTGCCATGGGAGGACTTGCTACAGCAGAGTGGTCACGTGTACAATACATTCATGCATCATTGATTCAACTGCCAAGCACTCATTCTTTACAACAGAGGGTTTCAAACTGTGAGGACATGGCCCAGTTGGGGAAGAGTAGGGGGGAAGCCGAGAGAAAGAGGTGGTCGAAAGAGAATGCAATTCTTGGGTCAGACTGGTCCACCAAGTATCATGAAAAAGGCCAGGTGAGCCCCCTTCACCTCTCCGTGCAGTGGGCGGAGACATCGGTGACATGTATTGGCGCTTCTCGGCGCTCCCTTTATCAGCTTATTAATGACAGTGCGTTGATTAATACGGTCCCGTTCCTCTCCTGTACTAATCACTAGAGTAAGAGGTGTAGGTGGGAAAAGCAATCACGCACCGCTGCAATGTCTCCTGTGCACCGGGAGAGAGCGGTAAAGCCTCACACCTCCCCTCCCACCTTCCCCCACAATGTCACCCTGCCCCCTCTTTCTCCCTAATGTGTACAAGTAAAGCCAGAATATGAATAAAGGGAGCACAGCTCAAAGTATGAAAACCACTTCTCTATAATAAGGTTTCAGTGGTACTAATGCTTCTGAAACTACACTTATCCCTCCAAAAAAGCCTACCGTCGATCTTTCATTTCAGTCACCACTTCCTTTAATTAATCTGCACCTGTCCGCTGTGCAAGATACTTTTTCATCAGCCCATTGTTCACTCTTCACTCTCAATATCTGTGATCAAAAATGTTCCCGATTTTCTTCCAACCTCTCAGACCATTTAGTGTCTCACAGATACCTCATGCTCGGTTGCATTTTGGTGTGCCTCAGTGTTTTGTTCTTAGACCATCCATTTATATGCTCTTGGATGACCAGTTTCAACCACCTAGGTTTAAGCAAGTATGAACTCCATGCATACGGCACAAACATACCAATACACCCAAGCCTTTCACCTATAGTCTGCCACATAGAGCTTTATAAATGTCGAAGTCCCATTCCCACTTTGTACATAGCAATCAATAGCACTGCTATAAATCCAGTTCCTTACGTGCAGTTGGTACACCCAGCTCATTGGCATACCTGGAAAATACTGAAAATTCAAATGTAATATTAAGAGGAACCACACTTTCTTCTGTCACTACAGCTAAAACTAATGGATGCACCCTCTGCTTTTTTTTTTTTGACCAATGTAACATTGTATAAACTGGCATCAGTGCCTCTCACCTCCCTCCCCTCTTCCCCCTCCACCCCCATGTAATAAAAATGAGGTTGCGAGAATAGAAATGTCTTAAAATCTAGATCAGTTTGCGTTTCCTATTCTCTACTGGCATCTATGAGGCATTAACTCCAGATTTTCCATGCAGGGTGAAGTGGAAATACATTGCAGTCCCCAGAGAGCACATACTGAAAGGAACAGATTTATCGGTGGCTAACAGGAAATGCATTAACATTGGTGACAGAAAAGAAACAAGTAATACAAGGTATGCATCTTACATGCATTTTAAAAAGGACACGTGGCATCATTCAAGTTATGAAAGAACTGACTTTTCAGAGTGTTATTCATGGCATACATTTATAATTACATTATAATCTTTATTAACCGTCAACTAATTAATGTAATATTTACTTTAGTGATGGGTTCCTAGATTTCTACTCCACCCATGCCCAGCAGGAAAACTATGGTGTCAATGAGAAACTGAGCTGGAATCTTTCAGAGGATATCTGACTCAATTACCTTCATAAACATGTAAATAAAATAAGAGGAACTGTGGGGAATAGGGACTTAATTCCCTGCATGTCAATAAAGCTTCCTTATTGATTACTGACAAGTAATTTCATTTATATCTATAAAGACTATTGGTTAAGCAAGAACATAGAGCACGAGTGATCTTCCCAGCGCCAATCATCAAGTCGCCACAAAAGAGCATGGTGAACAATGCACAGACCATCTACATCTACAACTAGATCTTCTAGTACCGCTATATTTACCAGTTTTCTCATGTGAAACAAACACCAACTATGCCAACACATACAGAGTTTACCATTTTAGAAGCAACTCACAAAGAATGAATTCGATTTGATTAGATCAGAGAAAAATTGTAACAAAAAAAAATTAAAAAAATAAATAAGTGTTGGGCGTTAGCTTTATATTTTATTATAGCACATAGAATTAATGTTTAGACTCTTGTGATGGTGTTTAAACTAAAGCATCAATCCTGCTTTCCTTTTATTTTAACTTTATTTTAGAGTCATAGGATTGAAGCAGAGGGTCTCCGGAGCCAAACTGCGTTAATTTCAGCTCTGGGGACCCCATTTCCGAGATACTTACCACCCTAGGGTGTGCCGGTATCGCTGTGCAGGCAGCCGCTCCAACGTGACTTGGCGGAGCTATCAAAATGGCAGCGTTTAAACATCCTGTGGGCCAATAGGAAGCCGTGGCGTCATTCCGTGTGGCCTCCTATTGGCCCACGTGACCGGGACATTTAAACCAGCAGAGCAATAAGGGCACCCCCTATGGAGGCAAGCATCTCGGGAAGCAGGGGGTCCCTGCAGTTGAAATTAACGCAGGTCAGCTCCAGAGACCCCTTGCTTGAAACCTAGAACAAAAAAGTAAAGCAGGAATACCGCTTTAAACCTAGCGGACATAGCTTTGTGCCGTGGAAGCACAGAGTGACCCAACCCTACTTATGAGTACACACACCCCCGGTCTAAAAGCACAATAAGCCATTCTTCTTTCAAGACTGATTTGAAACGTTAAGGAACCAATCAAAAGCTTACACCCATGATACCATATAGTAACTCCCTAGAATAAAAAGAGAAATCTTTGTGATATGTTTCACAATTTTCTGAGCCATTACCATGACTGCCTATCCCATAAAGATTATGCTTAATCCTCACACAGTGATCTAGTCTGTGCTGAGGGATGGCTTCAGTATGCCATACAAGGCATTCATTTGCCAGTGAATCATCCTCATCCTGCCCACACTGGTAGTTATGACAACAGCTTGTGTTTCCCCACTTGTGCTTAAGAACATGATTGTTCGTCAATGGAAACAGCCCAGAGTAAAAAGTATGTTCCTATTCATCCACACATGCATGGTGCAACATTGAAAACAAATGAATTAATCAAGTAGTCTAACTTCACATTTTTAAATGGATTTTATTTTTCCAAGTTCATTCATAAAGTTTGCTGGAAGTTGTAGTTGATGACAATACATTGCAAAGAAAATGCAGATGCACAAACTTTAAGATGGAAATAGCTGGGATTGGCAAGGAAAGTATTTGCAGACATTATTGCTACTGATTTATGGTCATGTCCAGTTTAACTAAAACATGAAAGCCTCCTACTTTATGTATTCATCTCTTCTGGAGCTGGACTGTGCCATTTTCTATTTTTAGATTCAGCAACATCCAGTTCCCGACATACTGACCATTTAGTTGCCGGTTCGGGATATGGGAAAATCACAACGGTCGCATGAACCCAGTGGTCAATAGGACAGTGCAACTATTCTCGATTTTCAAACATGGTATCTGCCATGATCGAATAGGAAGTAGATCGGCAACCGAAATGGCAAGTACCTTAAAATACAGTTTATCCCCAGAGGACCATCCAGGTCAAACGACGAAAAATGATAGGTCTCCAAACCAGATTTAACCGAGTTCTAAACTAAACACCCAACTCAAGATTTTCAATGAAAGGTTCACTTTTATTTATCATATTATCCAAATCTGAAATGTCAAACAACAGGAGGGGAAAAAAAATAAACATCAGTACAATTTTACCATCACCTCTCTCCTTACCACTTGGTCTTTAAAACAGCGGTCAGACTATATTAGATAAACATCTACTAAAATTATTAAAATGCCAATAAATTAAGACCATCAAATGATTGGGGAACGAAAAGTACTGAATGTACTGTCTTGAAAGAAACACGTAAAAGTTTGCTCAACACACATTTACAGAGTGGTGTACTGAAAACAAATGACATGACTGCAGGAACAACCAGAGATGCCCCACGAGTTTCGTTGCATGACAAGCGACTTCCTCAGGGGAATACATTAGCAGTCAATTACGAGTCCTTATAATGCCTTAAAACACCTGTCAGTGCTATAAATCACAGGTAAATCCAATGGCTAATTAAATCCTAAAAGGTGCATGAGCATAAAAACAATTACTTTCATCAATTCTCAACAATAAAAGGCTAAAATATATCAAGTAATGAAATAAAATGAATAAAATACTTAAAGGGAGTGACATGATACGATCATGAGATGAGATATTATATAGGTAATCCATTTGGTGCTTGAGGGGTTAATGAGCTACACGTGTTTTAGCAAGATACAAACTGCTGGGCTTGAAACAGGTCAGGACTGTTTCTTTGGTCTACTCTGAACTTCAAAGGGACTTAATTGGGACGGGGGTCCATCCAGGATAGCCCACTCAAGGTGTCAACTGTTTTAATCAAGTTCTATAGACATGGTCTATACAGTTTCAAAGCATCCTCCAGAAGGGGTAGGCTTGTGCTGGTGCCATGAGGAAAGAATGTATTTAAGACCGGGCAAAGACTTTGAAAATCAGATCTCACCAGAGGCATGCTTGGAACAAAGCACGCGAGACCTCCTGTTCTGAGTCGATGGCCTCTCTGGGGAAAATCCATAGCATTTGGTAAAGAATAGGAGTTTCTGTTTTACCCTATTTTAAGAAGCTGTTCTGCCTTTTATAGTAACTATTTTTTTTTTTAAATACCTTTCCTGTAATATAAGCATTGTATTTTTTAATATATTTTAAAACGTTTAATAAGTAATGCTTTGGGCTCTGAATGAACTGATTGCACATTCTGGGGAGAGTAATTATGATTTGGGCACATTTAACTACAACTGATTTTGGTGTGTGAACGTGCATAGTTTATTCTATAATAAACAGGGACCTGAGGCCCTGGTAAAAAATGATTTGACATCTTATTTACATACCCCAGGTGGTGGCAGTGGATAGTTATGATTTGCAATTGAGTAGGGGTTAATATTAACTCACTGGTTCCTTGCGGAGAAAGATGGGGGGGTGGCTAGAGTAATTGTGTGTATTAATCCTGGTTGCATGTCTAAGTCACGTGCTCACTTGTGTGCTGTTCGTGGCGGGGCTATATTGGGACGGATTGAGGTGAGATCATTCATTTGAGGGACCTTTGCAAAGGTGAAGAGTGGGGCAGTTTGTGAGCTGTATCTTGATCCTGTAGAGGAGATATTGTCCATTTGACGGACCTTTGCGAAGGTGAAAAGTGGGAGCGCTTGCGAGCGTCAGTATTAACCCTTGTCCTGTATGCAGGTCGCATGCTAGCTGGGTATCGTACGTGACAGGGAGGATAAGAAAAATATTAACAAATGAGCTGCTCATGTGACGAAACGCACAGGACCTCCAATTGGTGGTTCCAGCAGTCACGTCATTTGACGCGCTGCTTTTTGTGATATTGATATATCTCAACAAAAGGTATCTGTTCCTTTTCAGTTATAGGTTTAAAGCAGGGGGTCTCCATAGCTGAACCATGTTAATGTCAGCTCCGAAGACCCCGTGCCTCCCGAGATACTCGCATCCGCACGAGGCGCTGGTAGCAGCTCCGGCCGGCTATGTGCTGCTATCGAAATAGCGGATTTAAAGCTCCCTCCTTATGGGTGCAAATAGGAACCCAACCCGTGTGGCTCCCTATTGCCCTGCGTGACCAGGACGTTTAAACCTAGTGTGCATATGTGTGTGTGTATATGTATATATGTGTGTGTGGTATATTATACTGTGTCTGTTGTTTTTTGTTTTTTTTGTTGTGTGTGTATATGTAATATATATGTGTGTGTTTTTTGTATATGTATATAATTGTGTTGGTGGTGTTGTGTGTATATGTAATTAATTGGTGGTGTGTGGTAAGTCTTCGTCATGTGGGTGTGTGTGTCGTTGCCTTGTGTGTGTGCGTGTGTGTTATGCTGGTGTGTGTTTGTGTGTGGTGTGTGGTGTGTGTGTGGATGTGTGTTGTGTGTGTGTCTAGTGTGTGTTGTGTGTGTGTTGTGTGGTGGTGTGGGTTGTGTGTGTTGTTATGTGTTGTGTGTAATTTGTGTTGTTGTGTTGTGTTGTGTAAATGTGGTGTGTGTGTTTGTTGTAAATGTGGTGTGTGTGTGTGATAAATTGGGGTGTGCGTTGGGCTGTGGCTGTGTGGGTGTTAGGGTAGATGCGGTGTGCGTTGTGTGGTGTTGTAAGTGTGTGTGTGTGTGTGGTTGTGGGTTGTGTGTGTTGGGGTGTGTGTGTGTGTGGGTGCTGTGTGTGTGTGTGTAAATGTGTGTAAAATGTGTGTAAATGGTGTTGTGTGTAAGTGTGTGTGTAAGTGTGGTGTCTGGTAGTGTGTGTGTTGTGTGTGTGTGTTGTGTGTGTGTGGGTGTGTGTGTGTGTGTGTGTGGTGTTGGTGTGTGTGTGTGGTGTTAAATGTGTGTGCGTGTAATGTGTGGCGCGTTGTAAATGTGTGTGTGTGGTGGTGTAATATATTGTGGTGTGTGATAGGTGTCTAACGGTAGTCCTACCGTGTGTGGGTAGTGTGTGTGTTGTGTGTGTTAGGCTGGTGAATTGTGGTGTGTAAGTGTGGTGGTGTGCGGGCGCATGTACATGTGCTGTACAGTACGTAGTGTCACTGTTGTGTGTGTGTCATTGTGTGTCGTGTTGATTGTTATATATGTGTTAGTGTGATGTGTGTATATGTTACTACTGTGTGTGTTGTGTGTGTGTGCTGTTGTACTGTGTATGTAGAATGTGTGTGTAAGTGTAAGTGTGTAACGTGTGGCGTGGAGTGTGTAGTTGGTTGTAAGCGGGTGGTGTGTGATGTGTGTGGCGTAGTGTGAGGTCGTACGTCGTTTGTTGTGGTGATGTCGTTATTGTGTGCATGTTCGTGTACGTGTAATTGTGTCGTGTCGTGTAAGGCTGGTGAGGTAAGTGTGTGTAATGTAATGTGTGTGTGTGTGTGTGTGTTGTTGTGTTGGTGTGTTGTGTGTGTGTTTTGTGGGTGTGTGTGTGTGTGTGGCTGTGTGTGTGTGTGTGTGTAAGTGGTGCTAAATGTATGCTGTGTGTGTAAATGTGTGTCTGTTTTGTGTAAATGAGTGTGTTGTGCTGTGTGGGTCATGTGTGGTGTGTGTTGGGTGTCGTGTGTGTGGTGATGTATGTGTGTAGTGTGGTTGAAGTGTGGTAGATGTTGTCGTGTCAGTATGTTGTTGTGTGTGTGTACGTGTGTACGTACGTAACGTGTTGTGTGTGTGTGTGTGTGTGTGTGTGTGTGCAAGCTGTGTGTACTGTATATATGTTGCTGTGGTGTATATGTATATATGTGTGTGTGTGTGTGTGTGTGTGTGTGTGAAAGTGTGTGTGTAAGTGTAAGAGTGTACGTGAGTGTGTACAAATGTGTGTGTGTAAGTGTAAGAGTGTACGTGTGTGTGTACAAATGTGTGTGTGTAAAGTGGTGTGTGTGTGTGTGGTGTGTGTGTGTGTGTGTGTGTGTTGGTGTGTGTGTGTGTGTGGGTTCTGTAGTCTTTGGTGTTTGTGTAAATATGTCGTGTGTGTGTTTGTGTAAAGTGTGAACTGTCGTGGGTTGTGTAAAGTCTGTGTGTGATTGTAAATGTTGTGTGTGTATGTGTGTGGGTGTGGTGTGGGTTGTGTGTATATATCTAATATATATATATTATATATATGGTGTGTGTATATGGTATATCGTGTGTGTGTGTATGTGTGTGAATTTGTGGTAAGTGTATAATGGGTTTGTATAAGTGTGTAAGGCTAAGTGTAAGTGTAAAGTTGTAAGTGGTAACGGGTAGTTTACGTTTGAGAGTTGTGTATACGTTTGGAGTGTGTGTGTAGTGTGTGTAGGCTTGTGTTACGTGTTGTACTGGTGTTAGTGCTGTAGTGTGCCTGTGTGTGTGGTGTGGGTGTGTGTGTTTGTGTGTGTGGTGTGTGTGTGTGGTAAATGTATGTACGTAGTGTGTTTGTGTAAATGGTGTGTGTGTGTGTTGTTGACATGTACTTGTGTGTGTGGTAAAATGTGTTGCTGCCTGTAAATGGTGTGGTCTTGTGTGTGGTGTGTGGGTGTGTGCTGTTGTGTGTGGTGCTTGTGTGTGTGTCGTGTATATATATATATGGTTAGATATATGTGTGGTGTATATGTATATGTGGTGTTTTTGTAGTGTAATGTAGTGTAAGTGGTAAGTGTAATGTGTAATGTGTTAGTGGGTGTGGTGTGCTGTGTGTGTACGTTGTTGGTAACGTGTGTGTGTGTGTGTGTGTGTGTGTGTGTGTGTGTGTGTGTGTGTGTGTACTGTGTGTGGTGTGTACGTGTGAATGTTTGTGAATGTGTGTGTGAATGTGTGAGTGTAAGTGTGTACGTGTGTGTGTACAAGTGTGAGTGTGTGTGTACGTGTGTGTGTGTGTGTGTATACGTGTAATGTTCTCCATAGCTGAACCATGTTATGTCAGCTCCGAAGACCCCGTGCCTCCCGAGATACTCGCATCCGCACGAGCGCTGGTAGCAGCTCCGGCGGGGCTATGGGGCTCTATCGAAATACGCGGATTTAAAGCTCCCTCCTTATGGGTGGCACATAGGAAACCCAACCGTGTGGCTCCCTATTCCCGCGTGACCAGGACCGTTTAAAACCTAGGTGCGCTGCTACAGTGTGCATATGTGTGTGTGTGTATATTTATATATTGTGGTGTGTGATATGTATATATGCTGTGTGTTGTGGTGTATATCTATATATATATATATAATATATATATATGTGTGTGTGTGTGTGTGTGTGTGTGTGTGTGTGTGTGTGTGTGTGTGTGTGTGTGTGTGTGTGTCTGTGTGGGGTTGTGTGGTGTTTGTGTGCTGTGTGTGTGTGTGTTGTTAAGATGTGGTGTGTTTGTGTAAATGTGTGTGTGTTTGTGTAAATGTGTGTGTGTGTTTGTGTAAATGTGTTGTGTGTGTTTGTGTTCGTGTGTAAGTTGTGTGTATGCGTTGGTGGATTGTGTGTGTTTGGTTTGTGTAAGGTGGTGTGTGTAGGATGGGTCGTAAGTGTGTGTGTGCTGTGTCGTGTGTGGTGTGTAGGGTGTGGGTATCTGATTAGTTGTGTGTGTCTGAGTGGGGGTGTGTAATGTCGGGGCGTGTAGTGGCGGTGGGTGATAATGTGTGGGTTTGTTAGATGTCAGATATGTGTGGGGGTTGTGTGGGGCGGCGGGACGGTACGTGTGCGGTGCTTTGTGTGTGTATTGGGTGAAGCGTAGGGGTGTATTAGTGGTGTGTGTAAGTGGGTTGTGTTGTACGTGTGTACGTACGCGGCTGTGGGTGTAATGTGTGTGTGGTGTGGGTATATTCTAATATGTGTGTGGTTATGTATATAGGTGTGTGTGGTGTGTGGGTAATGTATATATGGTGTGTGTATGTGTGGAATGGTGTGTGGTGAAGTGTGTGTGTAAGTGTAAGTGGTACGTGTATGTACGTACAATTGGTGTGGGTGTGGGGTGGGTGCATGGGTCGCAACGCGGGGTGTCGGGGGGGGGTGTCTGGGACGAGCGAGGGAGAAAAGCGCGCGGGGGGTGTCGTTACGAGGGATATGTGGGGGGTGGTGGGTTCCGCGGTTTGGTGGGCTCGGAGTTTGGGGGGGGGACGAGATGATATATACAATCCATATAGAGTAGAAGTGGGCGGGGGGGGGGTGTGTGTGTAGGTGGGTGTGGGCGTGTTATAAGTGTGGGGGTTTGTGTGTAACAGGTGGGCGAGTTTGTGTAAATGTGTGGCTGTGTGTGTTGGGGTAAATGTGTGAGCTGTGTGGGGAAATGTGTGTGCGGAGGTTGTGTAAATGTGGGTGGTGTGTGTGTGTGACAATGTGTGTGTCTGTGGGTGGGTGTTTGTGTAAGGGTTGTGTTGTGTTGGTAAGTTGGGGTAGTGTGGGTGTTGTGTGTGTGTGGTGTGTGCGGTGGTTGTGTGTATATATGTGTGTGTATATATATATATATGTGTGGTGTGTGTGTGTGTGTATGTGTGAATGTGGTGTGTGAATGTGTGTGGAATGTGTGTGTGTACGTGGGTACGTGTGGGTGTGTGTGTGTGTGTGTACAAATGGTGTAAGTGTGGGTGCTAAAGTGTGATGTGTGGAAAGGTCGTGGGGGTGTTCAAAAGTGTGTGACGGTGTGTGTGTGTGCGGTGTGTGGTTTGGGTATCGGTGTCGGGTGTGTGTATATAGTGTGTAGTGGTGTGTATAATGTGTGTGTGTGTGTGATTATATATGTGGCTAAAGATAATGTGTGCTGGGTGTCGCTGGAGCTTGTGTGGATGACTTTGGTGTGCGTGTGTGTGTGTGGTGTGTGGTGTTGTGGTGTGTGGTTGTGGTGTGTGGTGTTGTTGGTGTCGGTGTGTGTTGGGGGTGGGTGGTGTGTGGGTTCGCCTGTGCTTATGGGTGTGTGGTGGGTGTTGTTGTGTGTGTGTGTGTGTGTGGTGGTGGTGGTTTCAAAATGTGTGTGCGTTGTGTGTGTGTGAGTTGTGTAGTATGTATATATATGTGTGTGTATATGGTATATAGGGTGGGCTGTGTGTGTGTGTGTATGTGTGAATGTGTGTGTGTAAGTGTGGTAAGTGTGTGTGTGGTTGTGTGTGTGATGTATATGTATATATATGTGTGTGTGTATATGTATATATGTATATATGTGTGTGTGTGTGTGTATATGTAATATGTGTGTGTGTATGGTGAATGTGTGGTGTGAAGTGTGTGTGTAAGTGTAAGTGTGTATGGTGTACGTACAAAGTGTGTGTGGGTGTGGTGTGTGTGTGTGTACGTGTAAATGTGTGTGTGTGTGTGTGTGTGTGTATAAATGTGTGTGTGTAAGTGTGTTGTTGTAATGTATGTGTGTGGTGTGCTTTGTGTTAAATGACGTGTGTGTTGTGTTTGGGTAAATGTACGTGTTGTATTGTGTTTGTGTAAATGTGTGTGTGTGTGTGTGTGTGTGGGGTGGGTGTGTGTGTGCGTGCGTGTGTGTAAATGTATGTATGTGTGTGTGTTTGTGTAAATGTGTGTGTGTGTGTGTGTTTGTGTAAATGTACGTGTGTGTGTGTGTGTGTGTATATGTATATATGTGTGTGTGTATGTGTGAATTGTGTGTGTGTGTGTGTAAGTGTGTGTAAATGTATGTGTGTGTGTGTGTTTGTGTAAATGTGTGTGTGTTTGTGTAAATGTACGTGTGTGTGTGTGTGTATGTGTGTGTGTGTGTGTGCGTGTGTGTGCGTGTGTGCGTGTGTGCGTGTGTGTGTAAATGTATGTGTGTGTGTGTTTGTGTAAATGTGTGTGTGTGTGTGTGTAAATGTACGTGTGTGTGTGTATACTGTATGTGTGTGTCTCTCTCGGGAGCCAAAATTAACAAGGTTCAGATGATGGCCGGGGTGACATTTAAAGATGGCAGACAGGAGGACATTTAAAGATAGCAGCAAAGCAGCAAGACAACCTGCGGTAAGTCGTCCTTGCGGGGGAGTGCCGGTGGCGATTTGGTTGCGACCAAACATTCCATTCCGCGCCAGAGACATTTTCTGATAAGCATATCTTTATATTTTGCATGCGAGTATCACTTACTGTATCCTCACTGACACAATACAGTATTAAGCTATGTTTTGTGTTCGTCTTCATTTCACAAAATACCATTATCTTGCATTATTTTCCTCCATGTATATTGTAAGCATTAGGTATCAAGACCTTGAATGTCTTCCACCTTATTCTACCGCCCAAGCACAAGTCGCTTTGGTGTGTTAGAATATAAAATGAAAAAGAACTTGCTGTGCTGTACATAAAAATAATGTATTTAAATATATATTTTACCAAGAAAGATACTCTGTGGGGAACCATTTCTTTTTAGCAAGAAAACTTGTGTTTTTGTAATCTAGCACAGTATCACAGGTTGCACATTTAAATCAGTCCTCTCAAATAATGCCCGTTTAGGTTTCTCAGAGCTTAGAAATTGTAAACCTAAGCCAGCAGTGAAAAGACTGGATGAAAGGCCTTTTACTGACTAGGCGTTTAAAATGAAGAGGTATTGTGAACATCCATAGTCTCCAGTAAGTTGCCTTTGAATATATTGTCATTCCACACACAAGGAACAATGGGTGAAATTCAGAAACGTTAATACATGCGAGAATGAAGCAATATTTTATCACTTTCGCAGAAGTAAAGACGGTGACACAGACATGCTGGTTGTCCCACCAGAACCATTCATGGTCTTCGTTATTTGTGCAAAGCTTATGCAGTAGCACGTTTGAAAATTACAACCAATTCAACGGGCAACTGGGTTTTGACCTTCATCAACACTACAGAAACAAGAGCTTAATCCAGGGCACTGCTGACTGGGCCTAAAACCACAGAATTAATTAATAGCAAAACGTTCTATACCGAGTCATGCAGATTTGATTATATACCACATGGTACTCGTCTATGCAACCCAAACATTTCATTTGAATTTTTTACAAAAAGGCCAGGGCAAATCAATAAAGGCTGCCAGTAGTCAGACGACATTCATTCATGGTCCTGTAGAAATTAAGAGGTTCGGAATGCCTTACTTATATGGGGTTTTAACGCTCCTTACGTCAAAACTTTTCTGGAGTACGTGTACGTAGCTTTTACTATTCCTCTTTAAAAAAATATATATATGCAGCAAAACAGGTAGCACAATTATTTTTTTATTGCAGGTTTGAAGCAAGGGGTCTGCGGAGTTAAACCCCATTCATTTCAGCTCCCGAGGACCCCCTGCTTATAAAGCTACTTTACCTCCGCAGGGAGGTGCTGGTATCTCTGTGGAGATTCAATGTCCAGGTCACACAGGCCAATAGGAAGCTGCAAGGGATGAGGTCACTGCTTCGTATTGGCCTCGGGACATTTAATTCGCTATTTCATTGGGCACACAAGCTCCCTGGCTGCTGCTTCCGGCATCCCCCTACCGAGGTAAATATCTGTGCGAGCAGAGGGGCCCCTTAACACGTTTCAACTAGAGACCCCCTGCTTCAATCCTGTAATAAAAAATAAAGTGTGCAGTGCTACATGTTTTGTTGCTTTAAATAGTCAATTCCTCACAATTTAAATGAGTGAACTACTATACGCAAGTCTTCAAAACAATCGCACAACACTGTAGGACCAGAAGAGGTTAAAATGCTAATGATATCAAATAAAATGTAGAATAAGCATGCATTTGATAGTCTAGGTTTTAGGCTGTGGTTTAGCAGCTTAGATGCAAGATCACAAATCCTAGAATGATATTCCTGGAGTGGAAGTCCCATGTCTTGAACAGTAGGAACATTTGTCTGGACGCAGCATTCCTCTCCCCCCCATTCTTGTAGATTCTTTGTGGCTTTAATAGCAAACTGTCAGTGATGTAACTGCAGCAGAATAGGAAGAAGCCAGAAACGTTTGCTTGTGGGAACAGTCCTTCCTACCTTCCTTCAACGGATTTAGAGAGGCCGAAGCACAGCGGGTTCGCACAGACATTTTGTGTGACCCCTTAGCGTTCAAATGTGATTTGCAATACACTGCACATCTTATCAGTGAGGGAATTGAAATAGTACTTTCCAAGCCGCTGCCAACCCCCCCACCCCCCAATCCATACAGTGACGAAGATTATGAGGTGGTAAAGGTTTCTACTTTGCAGGACAACAATAATTGTTCAACTAAGAATAGATAATGTTAGTACCATTAGATCTCAGATAGGATAGAATCAGTGAATAACCTTTTTATTGAAGAACAGGAGGTATTTTTGTTCCAAATGTGAGTGCTCATTTGCAGGTCATTATCCAGAATCCCTGGCGGCAGTGAACGCATTGGATGCTAAGAGATAATGGGGAATGGCAGGGATGAAGACCTGTCAGATATGTGCACAAGTGGTATTTTTATGTGCGGCTCCAAATGTGTTACATTTCACCAGCGGTTACATCCCCGAGTAGCCTGCAATAATACATTGCTTTACAACAAGCTGCAAGCACAACCGCCACCAATATGGTTCATTCCGAAGCCAACAAATCCCTCTGCCTGCAAGCAATACCTGACAGAGGTAGATTTACTTCACATAATGCCCTTATTAATTCACAAAAGTCATTGTGCATACATTTGTACAACTGGTACGTATTTCAATATGTATCAGATACAAACAAACCACCACATGGCTGAACTCCCCAAACTATCGGCCACAATGTAAACACAGAATATACAAAATAATTATATCTTATTTCTTACCTTTTGTAGACTAGTTGGGTTTAATTGTGTTTTGTCAATTATTTTTATTGCCACCTAATGGGAAAAAAAACCACAAGTACAGCATATCAACACACTTTTGTGAACAAATGAATGAAAAGATACAAACAGAAACATCATTGTATAGGATGCTATGAACAAGAGGTCTGCTGTAAAACTATTGCTAGCTTCCTGGGAATGTAATAGGACATCAAAATAATAAGTAGTGTAAACATACAATGCAACTTCCCAGAATACTTTAAATGCAGTGATTTGATTTAATTACGGATTTTTCCGTTTCTCAAATCAGATCCAAACTAAATCGAAAGCAAAGAAATGAGATTAAGAAAATGTGCTTCGTGATCTCAGAAGCATTAAAGTTCAAGCTTGAAATGATATCATTACTTATATGCAGAATTTATATAACGATCTCTTTACAATCTTTGTACATTACATTCTCACACAAAAAATTGAAACGGCTGTCTGTGCAGGTTTATTGGCGATACAATTCTTTAACCCAGGCTGTGCTGAAAAGCTGTGAAATGCAGCAGGCAAACAGTTATAGGGCTATGTGTTAAAAAATAGATTAGAAGCAAAAAGGTGACACTGTGCTTATTTGCATATCATTAGGCCTTGCCCCCGCTGCCTACTACAGCGTCCGCTGCACGGACGAGAGCCTTCCCCTCAATGGCGCCGGGCCCGCTGCGAGGGGGGGCCGCAGCGCTCGGGCGAGAGCTGCTCCTGCTCTCAATAGAATTGAGAGCAGGACTCGCGCCGAGCGATTAGGCACGCCCCCCCCGGTGGTTCAGCCAAAGAGGGCGAACCTGCCGGGTGACGTCATGGCCGCGCCCCCGTCACGCCCCCCCCTCCTGTCTCTCCTCCTGCAGTGAGCTGCAGACCGGGGAATCGGCTGAACGCGCCACCAATATCGCGGGCGCGCGTTACAGCGGCGTGACCGGGGCCTTAGCCTTACCCAGAATGCCTGACTGCAGTGGAAGCACTGTATGCTAAGAGGTAATGGGAAAAGGCAGGGCTGCAGACCTGTCTGATCACTTGTGAGCACATTCACATGTATATTTGCTGTACACTGGAGGCTTGTCACTTTAACCCACCATAACTTATTTAATACATTAATTTAGGCATGCAAGCCTGGGGGCCTCACATGTGCTTCTCCCAACCGCCCTGCGTCACTGCAGCACCATATGTTACAAAGAAAAGACAATATACAGGTAGACAGAGGCACACCAATTGCTAAAAAAAAAAAAAACAATGATCCGAGTTTATGTCCGGGTGCAGGGCAACCCATCAAAGCCCCAATGTTCCAACTGAGGGCATAGACATAGTTTAACACACAAAAGATGGAGGCACGCTGTTTAAATTGCAAAAAGATTGCTAAAGCTTTTACGCCATGCTTGTTGCAAACAAGATTACATTTTGAGGACGCAGCCCCTTCCTCAGATATTTGCCACCTGTGTCAACCATCTGAGGAAGGGGCTGCGTCCCCGAAATGTAATCTTGTCTGCTACAAGAATGGCGTAAAAGCTTTAGCAATCTTTTTGCAAAGAAAAGACAAGTGCTTAAGAGTCCGACTCCAAACAGGACTACTAAATAGTGGTACATCCGATACATCGCTTCAGCAGAGGTGGCTCAAACACTGAGGAAGGCGAGGGAGAGATCCACTAATCGCTCCCAGTTATGTAACAGTAAAATCTCTGTCACTGCTACTGTACATCAGAAAAGTGATGAAAAATATATATACAGCTCAACGCCCTTATAACGCTGTGCTTTGGGTCCAAAGAATCACATCGCGCTATAAGCGGATCGCGTTAGAAATGATTGTACAATGCATACAATTGTACATTAAGTATTTAAGATACCAATAATCGTGTTGTAAAGTATTCATAAATACAAAAATTGGGAGCCGCGCCTGCATAGCGTTATAAGCGGATTCGCGTTGTAACGGATCGCGTTATAACGGGATTGAGGTGTGTATTAGATATAATAAATAATATATATATATATATATATATATATATATATATATATATTAAGCCTATAGGGAACCATGTTAAAAATGGTTTTTGAAGCAAAAAGTGCCACTGTGTGCTCATTTGCATGTCATTTCCCAGAATCCCTTGCTGCAGTGGAAGTGCTGTGTGCTAGGTGATAATGGGGAAAGGCGGGGTTGCAGACCTGCCTAAGACATGCAGATGAGCATACAGTTGTATTTACATTATATATATATATATATATATTATTTTTTTTAAATAAACATGTAACATTGCTAGTCTGACAGGCAAACACCAAAATATGGTATATACATTCTGGTTAAAAGTAAATATATATTAATCAATCTGCAGTCAGGAAATAGATAAATGTAGGGGCTTAATATTAAAAACAATAGTTAATGCTATTTTTTTTTTTTTTACTAAAAAACTAGAACCGCCGTTAAATCAACGCCACAAAGCCAATTACTAGAAAATATATAAACTGGGGCTACAGAATGACAAGATGAAAAGAAGAAGGACTAGCACTCAAACCAGAAAACTAGCTGTTTTTGGATATATCCAGTCAAGGAATAAAGCCCAAATAGAAGAGAGGAATGGCAGAGCACAACCGGAAACATCCAAAAGAGAGAATTTAAAAGGAAAGTGCGTTATCCATAAAAAGTTTAATGGTCATGGAGGGAAAAATGGCAAGGCATTACCTTACCAACATGTTTCATGCTACACAGAGCACTTTATCAAGGCAAGGAATAGAGCCCAGCAAACTGAAAGCGCTCAAAAAACGTTCAGCATTGTAATCTTAAAAAAATAAATAATAAGCATGCAGGCGACACGTTTCTGGCCGCGTGGGCTCTTCATCAGCTAAGTGACTTACCCGACGCAGCGGCCAGAAACGGATCATTCACATGCTTTTTTTTGAAGAGTAAAATATGGAAAAAAATGTGAACACCTCAGTTTGCCAAGCTTTATTCCTTGCCAGAATATATCCTAAAACAGCGGGTTTTATGGATTGAATGCTGCCTCCTACTTTGCAGCTTGTGTATTTTTGTGGGGCCACAAATTGAGGGCAGGCACCCGCTACCTTCTTAAATTTTGTCATTTAAAGTAGTCCCCAATATCACAATAAGCAATAATATCCCCCAAAGTAGTATAAAGGCAGCAATGCACAAGAATTTGGTGGTAAACATTACGCAAATGAAGTACTATCACATGATATTAAAATACATGAAGCGTTTCCTTACAAAGTAAATATCGTTTACATAGACTTGCTAAACTGTTACTGCAGGAAGTCTCCTCCAGTGCTGTAAAGGTTCAGCTCTTAACGTGTCTAAATAGTTCATTGCATATTGAAGGAAACATGACTCCAGACATAACCCAGGGATGTAAAATACAGTGCTGTAGCAAATACTCAATGAAGTCCCCAATACATAAAGATGCCTTACATAGCATTCAGAATTTCCAATGGAAACTATCATTACAAAATAAAACGCATCTCAATTTCTGCCTTTTTAGGTTAAAAAATAAAATAGAATGTCGTGAATGGTATAGTTTGTAACTTTGGTACTTTACCTCTCTGCCTGTGAGGATGTGCCGGGCCAGCTTCACTTTAGCAAAGTTTCCTTTGCCTATTGTTTTAAGAAGTCTGTAGTTTCCAATATGTGGTTGCTCATCAGCGCAAGAGGCTATAGAATTCCTGCAACGCGTTCCGGAGCGCCCAGACCTGGCCGGAACATCTTGCCGACCTTCTACATGAGAAGTATGCTAGGACACAAAGAAAACATTTGAAACGTAGCACTTGGAAATAACGGGACAAGTTTCATCTAATTCTAGCAAAGCACAGAATTGCATTTGAACAGCTATGTGGAGGAGCAAACAGCTAGCAGTGCTATAATGTGCACTTATTCAACATGCATAACCTAAACACATTTTGTTTCTAAGATCTACGTATGGTTTAGATTTGTCTCATTATGACTATTTACACCAGTTCTGTAGTGGTGTCATACTTCAGGGACCATTGTAAATTAAATAATTACCCGTTGGGAATCTAGAAGTCATTGAGTTACGTAGTGTCCAGAAACATTCAATTGTACCACAAAAAACATCAGTCTACAATCAAAGAGTGAGTAAGAGAATGTATATTCCCAGTGACATTAAGATTGTGTGGAGTACTTTTTTTTTTTTTAAATAGACGGAAAATGAAAATGTTATAACAATACCAACTCTAGTTCTCAAGAAGCGCGCGCCCCTCCCCCCCAGTCAGATTTTCAGGATATCCCAGCTTTGGCACAGGTGGCTCAGTTGAAAACTGCCTGTGATTGAGCCATCTGTGCTGAAACAAGGGGGGGGGGGGGGGATTTCAAAAAGAGGGGAGTTGAACACTCCTTGTCTACAGCATTGAAAATACTATCCATCCTTAGGCCCGGGCCATAGAGGGGTGAGGAGTTCCGAGCCACGCTGACGCTGAGGCTCGCCTGCTGAAATCTGCGCGATTTCATGCCCATGCAGGCGAGCCAGCGGGCGCAATCGGAGGCGGGGGGAGACCGAGGGAGGCGGGGCAGTGACGTCGCTGTGCCAATCGCCCGCGACGCACTGACGTCGACGTCACGGCGCCGAGACGTTGACGCAGCTCCGCGCTGATTGGATGTTTTCAGCCGACAGCGCCAAGCTGTTTTTCAGCGCGCTCGGTTGAAAACTCCAGCGCCTCAGCACGCCTGCGGACGCTCGCGTGAGCCCCCTCTAAAGGCATCCTCATTGAGGATGCAGGGGCTCAGCGTGGAGCGTCCGCACGGCTCAGCACGGCCTGTCCTTCTATGGACTCGGCCTTAGGCTTCTGACAGAAACTCTGGAAAGAATGACACACTACTATGTAATAGGATTAATGCCTTAATCCTGAAACCACAACGGCACAGGTTTCACCCATTATTTAAAGGCTGGCAACCTCTTTAACACCATCTTATAATGATCAAGTTAAACTTGTTCACTCAGCATTATACAATTGCCAAGAGTGAGTTAAAAAAACACTAGTCCATACACGTCATTAAAGAAATTGAACGATTTCACCAAACTAATATTTTCCTCATATCACTGCCGTTTTTTGCTTCATAAATCAGAATACAGCAGTCTCAAAAGGTTGTACCATCTAATTTGGTACCTGACCAACAAGGAGATAAGTGATCTATCCAAGGTCACAAAGAGATGCTCTTCATCTTACATCTCAAGTACCATAGTACTGAGCTTTAACTACAGAACCACTACTGCCAATAGTTTTACAACCAGTGCATTAGTCTGAAGTATATGGTTTAGAGACAAAGCAGGGGGAGTTTTATCAAAGCATTGCCTACTTCAGTCTGTGGGATGCATAACGAACATAGTCATCTGCAAAGCTCTCCCCACAAAGCACTGACGCATTTCCTGACAGCTCTCTCAAAAGACAGGCTATTTGTAACCAGAGACCTCTACAATCCTAAATGCATAATGCAGACCCAGGTATTCGGATCACTTTAGTCCAGAGGATCTTTTTGGTTTTGCTACAGGAATATATTTCAAATGGATAACTTAATGGTAAAATCAATGGTAAAAATCAAACGGCCTCAAACAATAGAAGATAAATACACACACACACTAAAGGTCACACTAACTTATAACATTAACGTATCCTTTAACTGTGCCTTTACACTGTTTTTATTCTACATTAAATACATTTGTTGGCCCACATTTCAGACTCAACACCAAGACTAAATAAGACAATAAATCATACCGTCTTAAAAATATTGGACTACATATTACTGAGCATTACAAATCCAATTAACAATGCTTGAATTGAAACAAAGACATCTCAAATATTAAAAACAAAAAGCAGAGATTGGAGATCTTGAATAATTTAGCAAGTATTGTAAACAGGTTTTTTTTTAGGTTCTTAACTGAATTGGAGTGGGGAGATCCCAAATGTTTGCCTCAACCCAATGATAATGTAATCAGGTTTATGCATACCCTGTCCATTATATCACCAAATAGAAGTCAGGGAAAAAAAAAAAAGGCAAAGATGTGCCCAGTGAAACATCTTTAAAGATAGATACTTCCATTAGTAGGGATGAAATATGACCTCCTGTGTACATTTTACTGGATAATTAATACTTGTGTGTGAGGGTTTATAGCCCGGCAGGAGCTCTAAAACCGATAAATAGATCCAGCACCATTTTAATTATTGGATTAAATTGTCCTAGCCCAATGGTTCAAATTTTTTATTGCATTTACAGGGGCCAATAAACCATAATACACATATCAAGGGCCATTATAGACCAAATACAGGACTCTGGCCAAATAGACAACTTCTGTGCACACAACTCCTCCCCAACATATTTGACAATATCCATCAAAATACCAAAGTAAAGTCAATGAAATGCAATTCCAAGAATCCCATGATATGTCAGTACACCATTGCAGATGTACTAATGGTCCTGCAGTGCAGTAATATCTGGGGACCTGTGCTGGTCCATGCACCAAGACTTGACACCACTTTGAGGGAGAGGGAGAGGGAGAGGGGAGGGAGAGGGAGAGGGGAGGGAGAGGGAGAGGGACGAGACTAAAGTGTTCCATCTGTTTCCAATGCGCTCAAACATGCAAAGACCTTTAATGTAGAACTGTAAATAAAAAGGCAGCCACACTATTAGATCAGAAAGCAATCACAGCTTTGCCCAGGCACTAGTCCAGTCTTGAAGGGCTGCACATTACAAGGGGTCTGCATTACATTCATGTTCCTTCATCGCAGTAACATTGTTGCATGCAGGAGGCATTCCAAAATGCAGAAGTTGTGCAGGTTCTCTTACAAAATCCTACATTATATTGTATTTACAAGATTAGAAACAAAAGTGTAATCACCTTGTAGGTAGTGCCAACCCCTCAGCAGCTTCTGCGTCTCAGCCTTGCACTTACCAATTTAGATTTTAAATACCCCCCTGTGTATACTGTATACTGTAAAGCACTGCAGAGAATATAACACATTGTGGCCCACGCAGCATGGTGTCTTATTAATTTACAGTTCTTCAAACTTAAAAAAAAAAAAAACAGGAATCACATGAAGGTTGGGATCTTTTTGTTTAGTTCCAAGACCATTAACATGCAGCAATGATAAATGGCTTTAACGGAATGTGTTCGGACAACTCACGTTTTCTGTGTCCCGTTCATTCACCGTGGGAAGTGGGGTCCGAGTGGACATTGTATTCACCAGTGAGCACCCTTTATACAGGTAGGAAGAGGGGGTTGTACGTGGACGTTTCTAGTGGTTAGAAAGTCAGATCAACGTGTTTTCTATGTACACGATGTGTTACAGTCATTCACCGCGGCAGACACACGCGTGTTTCAGAGTCCCCCGTGTTCATTATACACGGAGAGCTTGCGGTTCCTCCTCGGGAGCTCCCGCAATGGAGTTTAAATAACGGTTTCCATCAGCTATATACAGGTAACGTGCCAACATGTAACCGAAAGGATCAGGGTGGAGCCCGGAGCACTGCAGTGACCACAACCCTCCCACCCCCCACCCCGGTAACCGAGCAGCCGGTCACACAGGCCCCGAGTGAGAGGAAATGTCACCGGGGCGGGGCTCACGCACAAAATGCTTCGCGGCACGGGACCGCGGCGGGACTCCCGGGATCCGCTGATACCGCAATACCTCGTGCCCGGCGAGCTCGCGGGACTCGGTTGGACATCGGTGTTGAGGTATTGTTGCCCCCCCACACAATGCCCGCTCCTACACGATCCAAGATGGCCGCCCCGCTTCCTCCGGACGGATCCTCACAGCCTAGCCCTACCGCCGCCGGAAGTGACGTTCCCCGCAGTCTCCAGGTCCTGATTGGGGCGGGAGGGAAGCACATACTCGTTGTTGTTGCTAGGGGCGACTTGCGCTCCCTGTGTGTATGTGTTCAATGGGGGCAAGTGGGGAGAGGAGCTCAAGGTGGGGAGGTGATTCAAGGCCCCGTGAACACATGTAACCCCTCAAATCATTGAGGCAGATCACAGCCTTCCATGATTTTGTGGAACAAGGCGTTAGATCCCAAACCTCTGCTACCAATAACACTGCACAAACTCATTCATAATGGTACCCACACCTCCTGTGACTTGGCTAGGGCCATGGTGCTGCAGACCGTGTGGATGAGCGATCAGACTGCCTAAGGCCGAGTTCAAGGTGGATGCTACACAAGCACGCGCACGTCCCTACTTTTTGCCGCTACAACCCAAAAATGATATTTCGGGCTATATTCGCGTTACGTGATATTTCGGGCTAACACGTTCGGCACGCCCCCAAACGCCGCAACCCAACTCCTGCAGCCAAGGTACAGATCGCTGATCTGCAGGAGCACGCAGCAGAGGCGCGCACGGACTTTCGCGGCCGTAGAATCCACCCTGAACTCGGCCTTAAGGCACTGATCGCACCCATGCGGCGTGCACGCGGAAGCGAGAGGGAGCGCGCGTTGCGAAAGAAATCAGTTGAAACTGATTTCTTGGCGCGACAGGCCGGCCACGTGAGCGGTTCGCCCAATGAGGGCAAACCAGCTCTGTGACGCCCGTGGGAACGTCCCCCACGGCCCGTCCACTATAGCCAGGGAAAGCAACCGCATCACGTGGGTCACTTTCAGCCTCCGCGCGGGCGAAGGCACAATGGCCCCAGCCTTATTCAAAGGTTTCTGAGCGGTTCAAACGCAACCATAAAATACACTTTATGTTTACCCTATAAAGGTATTTGTAGTCAAATGTAAATCATTATCTGTATAAGTGATATTGCTCTTGGGCAGCATTTGGTTTCAAGTTGTGATACTTTAGGGGATGAGTTATTCCTTGGTATAGTTAACATGTTGGCAAGGTGATCCTTTGGGGTCACAATTAGTGATGTCGAGGTCCAAAATATGTTTTACCCTCTCAAAAGCTGAGTGAAATTATTTTCAGAACCTTTTCAAAAGAAAAATGTTTATGACATGAGGTTTTTGTGTACATGAATTGCGGGAGGGGGGAAATGTAATTTGTAAGGGCTTGAATGGCATGTACAACACGTGAAGAATTATCAGTTTGGTACATGAAAAGGGATTTTATATGCAACAAACCTCCACAATTCCAGGATCAAAATACGGTTTGATGAAGTTTGATTAAAAACCAGTCACACAATATGTTCTTACAAAAAGAAAGCATGCTAAATAGCACAATGATACTGACAACATCATCTTCTTCACCATTAACAATTTCATAAGTATAGAACGATTGTATAGTATGTTACCTTGAAAACAATGGCATAGCAGGGGAAATCAGCCATATGTACATTTAGACATTCACAACAGATCATTGCCTGACTTTGGACCTAAAATTAGAATGAATTTTCTTTAATGTGCCTACAAATAACTTGCAAAGGATATCAAGAAATACAAGGTTAGGAAAACACAGGCATGTTGTATTTCTTTTATTTTACATTCAGCACTTAAACATAAACACTTCTCGCCTTCAGCAATATTGTGGTCAAGGCTAGAGATGGGCGAGTCCGCCCAAATCCTTTTGACGGATTTTCGCAGATGTTACCCCCAAAATCCATTCAGCGGTGCAAAATCCGCAAACCGATTTGGGCGGTTTCAATCCGATTTGATTAATCAAAATCCGCCATTGGGTACAACCCGCGGACGGATTTGTAGAATCCAGTCTGTTGGCGGACTCTTTAAAATCCGCCAACGGATTGCTGAATTTCCGAATTGGATTCTACAAATCTGCCCACGGTTTGCGGAATCCGCAGAGTGTATTGGTAATAATAATTTAAAAGATCCGCAAAATGCGAATCGCCTTTTTGACATTGATCCACTAAAATCAACGGACCAAAGGAACCGGCCTATCTGCTGGAGATACAAATTTGCAAAATAAATTTGCCCAGCTCTAGTAGAGCGGTGCGCAAACTGGGGGCGGGGGGCACGGGGTTTACAGAGGCCGGGGGAGCTACAGGACCTTTGTAAACCTAACTTACCTTGGCTCCAGCGGCTTCTCACACGCGTCACCATGACAACGCGGCATCAAATGACGCCGTGAGGTCATGTGCCGTCACGTTGCTATGGCAACATGACATCATGACGCCGGAGCAAGGTCGAGGGGGGGCGCGGAGGTTAGGGGACCGCCTGCAGCGGGGCGCAGGGAAAAAAGTTTGCGCCCCCCTGCTCAAGTAAATGGCAAAAGGTTTGCCCTTTATGCGTTTCCTGACCAAATGACAATACTTTCTCAGACACAGTAAAAATGGCAGACATTTACTAAGCAGTCTGCGGCCATAATACAATTTCTGGCCCTGAAAAAGACACTTTACCGCCTATTGACTTGAATGAGTTATAATGTTTCTTTCAGACTTTTGAGCCGTTAATACCAGCTCACGGTATGAGAAAAGTCCTTCGTGCTTTAAGTATTTGAAATAACATTTGTATTCATCTTCATGTGTGGATCCTGCACACGGGCCAATCACACACGTGAATTTTTGGAAATTGCTGCTGTGTTCTTGGCATTATGGGGACCCTAGATTTGAAGTACCTTTAGCCTTTTATCTATCTATCTATCTTAATATATAAAATCGAAAGGTTGGTACTAGCTGCGGTGAATCTGATTGGTCCTCAGCCTCTGGCCAATCAGATTGGTGGCTCTATGATGTCACCCGGCTCTATGACGTCACCCAACTCTCTCTCTCTCTCTCTCTCTCTCTCTCTCTCCCTCTCCCTCCCCCCACTGGCTCCCGGACGGAGGGGAAGCGCGGCGCGGCCCTCCTGCCCCAGCCACCAATGCTCACTTCCCTCCCTCTCCGGGGGGACAGGCAGTGGGTAGGCAGCCTCCGGAAGGACCCCTTCCTCCTGCAGCTGCCCATGGTAAGATGGCGGCGCACAGCGGACAGGCGGGGGGTGGTATTCAGTCAGGAGAGAGGGGGGGAGTTAGGAGAGAGGGGGGGAGGGGAGTCAGAGAGAGGTGGGGGAGAGAGTCAGGAGAGGGGGGGGGGGGAGAGGGAGTCAGGAGAGGGGGGGGAGAGGGAGTCAGGGGAGAGGGGGGGAGAGAGGGAGTCAGGAGAGAAGGGGGGGAAGCCTGAACAGCTGTGAAGAGGGGGGGAAGGGAGTTGAGAGGGAGGATGGGGGAGGCAGAACATTACATCACGGGCAACGCCGGGTATATCAGCTAGTATATAATAAAAGTGAATGTTGTGAGTCTGGTACTAGATGCGGTGAATCTGATTGGTCCTCAGCCTCTGGCCAATCAGATTGGTGGCTCTATGACATCACCCAACTGCCACTCTCTTCCCCCTCGGCCTCACCACACACACACTCACACTCTCCTCTCCCCCCCCCCCCATCAACCCTCACGTGCGCAGCCTCCAACCGGCTCCCGGACGGAGGGTAACGCTGCGGGGACCTCCTGCCCCAGCGGCCAACTTCAGGCTCTCCCCCCCTCGCTCCCAACGGCTCCCGACGGAGGGAAGCGCGGCACGGCCCCTCCTGCCCCAGCCTCAACGCTAACGTCCTCCCGGCGCTAACTCTCCCTCCCGGACGTTCCTTCCATCGGTGCCACGTGGCCGGGACATGGCCGCTGGGGGGCCAAGCAGCCTCCTCGGATCTGCACAGTTCCACTCCCACCACTCTCACTCTGTCATGTGTGTGTGTGGAGGGACATTTTACTCCTGCCAACAATTTTACTCCTGCCCCCCCCCACCTCTCCCCCTCTCCCTGCCCCCACCCCCCTCCCTGCCCTTCAGCCCCCCCCCCCCTCTGCCCTTCACACCCACGCCCTACCCTGCCCTTCACACCCCCCCCACCCCCCGCCCCCCCTCGACCACTCCCCTCAAGACCCCCCCCGCTCCCACTCGCTCCCCTGCCCCCCCCCATCCTCCTGGCCCTTCACGCCACCCCCTCCCTGCCCTTCACGCACTCCACCCCTGCAATCCCGGGCAACGCCGGGTATATCAGCTAGTGATATACTAAACAGTTCTTTTCTCAGATTGAAGCTAGATTACATCAGGTCACTACTACTGTAGGTCACCTGAAATTGGTGCACTGGGTTTTGTCTTTGAATGCTTTTTGGTTTGTTAATATTAAGAAGGTTTCCAATGCTCACTCACAAGAACATCACTGTATAATTATTGTATTATTATTTACTACAGTGGTTCTCATTAATGGATAAAGAAAGATTTCATACCCCTTATCTTTTTAGACATTTGTGTATGAAACTGAAATGTAGTAAAGAGAGATACCCGGGCGCTACCTCAAAATAGAATATATGGGGAAATAAAAATAGAATATTACGACCTTATTAAGTTTATAAGGGTCCCCTCAGCTTCGTAGTCTCTTCCTATGACTCAGGCTGGTATCCACACTACCAGCCGCCTCTCCGATCTAGCTCCCAGTTGGAGGCTACTCTGACCAATCAGAGACTTAATACACTCTCGCGCGAAAACCGCACCATCTCTGGGAAATGTGCGGGGTTTCCCCTTTAAAGCTGCGAGTAGGGAGACGCTATTCACTCTTTGAAAAAGGGCTGCATACCTGAAACGCATTAGAGTTTTTGCTGTCTTCCCCCACTGCACCATGTTCAATAAAGAAGAAATTTTAACCCTCTCATTGCTGGTGTTGATCCCGTCGTTCAGCTGTGCTCCGCTGCTATCCCTTGGATATTCTTCTATACACTTACCTACTCAGCGTGATGCACGCACACAAAAAGGATCAAGGTTCCAAAAGAGTGTGATTCTCCCATTCATGGATTCAGGGGAGTTGCTGACCAGTAACAGTTCCGCAGGTAAGAGAGATTTTTTTCTAGTCTGATGAGGTGCTTTTCTAGCAATAACATGTGTCCTCTCAGTAATGACAGATTAATCTTTTATATCACTCCCTGCTTTATGATGCACTGGGTCACTTACTCTGTATTACTCATTAACCTTGTCCTAACCTGTTCTTACATTTTTGAGCAACCATGTGGCCATTGTACCCCATTTCGCTGAAGCACTGTTTCTAAGGAAAACCTTTCCTTTACCTATCACTGTAAGACATGTTTTATAGTCAGATAAGCAGGTTCAGTTAAAACACAAAAAGCGACACCGATAAGACATTTCAGTTTCAAAAATACAAGAAAAAAAGGGGGAGGGTAGCCACAAGGTTGGAGGGATAATAGGGGTAACAAAATTGGTTGTTGAGTTCGGAGTGTGTAAGTGCTCGAACTAATATCGTGGGGTAACACCACGGATAGTTATTCGAGGACCTACACATCGAACTCAACGACCTTATTTTGTACCCCTATTGTCCTTAAACCTGTCCCCCACCCCCCTTTTTTTTTCGTTGATTTTCGCAACCACGGAAGGATCCTAGAATAGATCCTATTGGGTGTAAGGGGTCTGCTTTGCCAGGGCACGTGAGGCTGCTTGCAGGGCACAGAGGGGCCTGCTTGCAGCACAGAGGGGGCTGCTTGACAGAGGCAGAGAGGGGGCTGCTTTGCGGCAAGAGTGCGCTTGCAACAATAGGGGCTGCTTGCAGGGCACAGTAGGGGCTGTTGCATGGGCACGGAGGGGCTCTTCTGGCAGGCAAAGGTCTTGACGGGGCTGCTTGCAGGGCACATTGAGGGTGCTGCTTGCCCCAGGGGGCAACGAGTGAGGCTCTTGCAGGCACAGAGGGGGCTGCTTGCAGGGCACAGAGGGAGGCTGCTTGCAGTGCGCACAGAGGTGGGCTGCTTTGCATGGGGCACAGAGTGGGCTGCTTGCACAGGAGGGTGGCTGTCTTGCAGTCTGGCCGTGAGGGCTTGCTTGCAGGGCACAGTGAGGGGCTGCTTTGTCAGGCACAGAGGGGGCTAGCTTGAAGGTCACAGAGTGGGCTGCTTTGCATGGACAGTCAGCCCCGCTGCGGCCGCCACTGCTCTGCTCCCCCCGCCGGCATGTTAAGGGCGCGGCGAGGGTGAAGTGCGCGCCGAGGTGTGTTTCAGGCGGTAAAGAGGCGGGAGAGGGTGGTGCGGCTGTGGCGCCCCTGAGGTCTGTGAGGTGCAGGGAGCAGTGGCGGCGCCCAGTGGCAGGGAGGCAGCCACCGTGCTCGGGCAGAAGGGGGACACATCACTCGCCCCCCCCTCCCGGGGGGCAGCGCAACTCCCCGGCAGTGACACACACCCCCTCTCTACCTCTACTTCCGGGCGCCGCCATCTTAGGCACTTGGCGCTGCGAGGGAGGAAGGGGGTCCTTCTGGCCGCCGCCATCTTGGGCACTCGGCGCTGCGAGGCAGCCTGCCTGCCCACTGCCTGTTCCCCCGCCGGGGAGGGAGGTGAGTTGGAGCGCCGGGGAGGGGAGGTGAGTGGGAGCGCCAGGGAGGTGAGTGGGAGCGCCAGGGAGGGGAGTGGGAGCGCCAGGGAGGGGAGGTGAGTGGGAGCGCCGGGGAGGGAGGTGAGTGTGATGGGTGGAGGAGGAGGAGGGTGTGTGTGTGTGTGTGTGTGTGGCCGAGGGGGAAGACAGTGGCAGTTGGGTGACGTCAGACCCACAATCTGATTGGCCAGAGGCTGAGGACCAATCAGATTCACCGCAGATAGCACTAACCTTTCGATTTTATATATTAAGATATATATATATATATATATATATATATATATATATATATATAGCAAATAAAAAGATCACTTGTGAGCACATTCACATGTCTTAGGCTGCGGCCAGGCAGGGAGCACACTGGCGCTCGTGCGCGGTTAAGTCACGCGCTCTGCTGGGCGAGCAATTTATGGCCAGCTAGTTGCGCGCGCGGGGGCGTGGCAATGATGTCACGGAGCTGGTTCGCCCTCATTGGGTGAACTGCTCACGTGACGCAGCAGCGAGCGGCATAATCAAATTTACTAGCCTTTGCAAGCAGCTAAGTGCCGTGCATGTGCAGGCGCACACTCACGCTGGCCACACACATTGCAGCAATGTGTTTCATCCAGCGCAAGCACGCTCAGCGTCACCCTGGACGAGGCCTTAGACAGGTCTGCAACCCTGCCTTTCACCATTATCACCTAGCATACAGTGCTTCCACTGCAAGGGATTCTGGGAAATGAAATGCAAATGAGCACATCGTGTCACCTTTTGTCTGAAATCCATTTTTTACATGGAACCCTTATAAACTAATGACACACACACACACAAATGAATAGACAATACCGTTCTGTGGACATATATATAAGATTGTATTTAAAGTAATCCATGGCACTACAAAACACCCTGAAAATTCTAAGTTAACTCAATACAAATATGTAATTTAAGAAAAAGTCCCGTATGGTTAGATATTTGCAATCTTGGTAAGGTGTACTCTGACGGAGCATTTTACATTGGGTTCTTCTCAAATGGTCCACTTATCTTGCACATGCAGTATACTATGTAACCAGTAACACTTTTTTGCCTTATGTTCCTGCCCGATAAACCGAAATTTAAACAAGTAAACAAAAGATGATATTAAGAACATTCCGGTTTCCAGTTTAATTAATTTGGTCCTTCATGTATTTGAACCATACTAATTGGTCTCCGCTTGGCAAAACGGACTCCAGTAGATTTAATCAAGGTTTAAATAAGGCATAACCCTTTATCCATTTCCAATTATAAATCCTTCCTCATTTTCTGGCTTGTCACTCAGCAGAAGTTAACCAAGGTCTCTAGCAGTTAGCACTTGTTGCCCTGAGGCATACCCAAGAGATCAATACATCGGTCTAATAAATGACAGCACATGCTTCAATGTAAACTGTTAATCGGTTGCAGTACTCCCGTCATATTGTCTTTTGTTTCAGCAGGACAAAAATGCACAAGTTAATTTTCATTATGTAGAATTTGATCAAATACTCTGGCGTCCATACTTAAGAATTTCCTTTACGCTGTCTACAATTTTTACCTGCAGAAATAGGTGCCCAAAGCCGCAAGGTTTGAAGTATGTAGAACTATTCTGGGGAAAACAAAAAAGTTGTCACTTTTGTTTTTTGTTGGTCTTGTTGAATTTGAAACAGTTGACTTGGCAACCTAACTTCAATTAGTTTTTTGTTTTCAAACGGCTCAATCACATTGTATAAGTAGAACATGGGGGGTAGCCTTCACAGTAAAAACAGAGCTCCTCAAACTTCCTCCCAAACCTGGCCCTGCTACCTCCTTCCACACTACTGTTGGAAGTACTATTCACCCAGTAGCCCAAGCACGCTGCCTAAGGCTAAGGCCCCGCTCCCAGTCAGCGCACCCGCACTGCAGACAGGCGGTGCGCTGAGATACACAGACCGCGATATGCGGTCTGGTGGGAGGTGGGCGGGAGTGGGAGGCTTGACAGGGAGGGGGGGCGTGGCTTGAGCGGAGGGACCCGCTACTCTCCCCCCCCCTCCCTCCACGGACTCGGGCTGGAGCTGCTGAGGGTAAGTTTAAACACACACACGCAGGCACTCATACACACACACACATACACACACACACACACACACACACAGGCAGGCACTCACGCACTCATACACACACACACACACAGGCAGGCACTCACGCACTCATACACACACACACACAGACAGCGGCAGGCACTCACGCACTCGGGCACACACATACACAGACAGGCACGCACGCACTCACACACACAGACAGGCACTCACCTGCTTTCACTCCACACTCCTCCCCCCGAAGCCTCTCCTCCTCCCGAAGCCTCCCCTCCCCATTGGCTCACAGCCACACCACGTGACGCGTCTACGCTAGGAAACACCATTCTCGTGTCTCCTAGCGGCTGACGCGCCACAGCGTGTAGTCAGCTGTGCCGCCAGGGGGGACCGGGACCGGCTCGCGAGGATTCCCCTGCTGGTGGGGAACTTGCGACATGGCCGCCCGCGCCAACGAGCGCAGCGGGACCGAGGCCTAAGGCCCCGCTCCCAGAGTCAGCGCTCCCGCACTGCAGACAGGCGGGCGCTGACATACACAGACCGCGATATGCGGTCTGTAGGGAGCGGGAGCCGGAGGTGGGCGGGAGTGGGAGGATTGACAGGGAGGGGGTGTGTGGCTTGAGCGGAGGGACCCGCTACTCTCCCCCCCCTCCCTCCCTCCACGGGCTCGGGCTGGAGCTGCTGATGGTAAGTAAAACACACAGGCAGGCACTCACGCACTCATACACACAGAGGCAGGCACTCACGCACTCATACACACACACAGAGGCAGGCACTCGCACTCAGACACATACACACACAGAAAGGCACTCACGCTGCTGTCACTCCACACTCCTCCCCGCTCACTGAAGCCTCTCCTCCTCCCGAAGCCTCCCCTCCCCATTGGCTCACAGCCACACCACGTGACGCGTCAACGCTAGGGATCACAATTTTCTTGTGTCCCATAGCGGCTGACGCGCCACAGCGTGTAGTAAGCTGTGCAGCCAGGGGGGGCCGGGACCGGCTCCGCAGGATTCCCCTGCTGGTGGGGAACTCGCGTGTGGCCGCCCGCGCCAACGAGCGCAGCGGGACCGAGGCCAAAGGGTCACACTTGACTCCTCTCTCACATTCAAAACATATCTAAAACCTGTTGCTTTTTCCTCCACAATAATACTAAGATATGCCCTTTCCTCTGTTACTCGACTGCCAAAACTCTTGACTCAGGCCCTCATTCTCTCCTGTCTCGATTACTGTAACTTCCTGCTGTCCGGCCTTTCTGCCTCTCACCTGGCTCCCCTACAATCTATCCTAAACGCTGCTGCCAGGATCACTCTACACTTCCCTATATCTGTCTCAGCGTTTCACCTGCTGAAATCAGTCTCCTGGCTTCCTATCAAATCCCATATCACACACTCAATTCTCCTCACTTTTAAAGCTTTATACTCTTCTGCCCCTCCCTACATCTCAGCCCTAATTTCTCGCTATGCACCATCCCAACTCTTGCGTTCTGCTCAAGGATACCTTCTCTCTACCCTCCTTTGTATCTAAAGCCCTCTCCCGCCTTAAACCTCTCACGGACTGCCCCACACCTCTGGAATACCATTTCCCTCAATACTAGACTAGCACCTTCTATCCACCTTTAAGACCCATTTTCTTAAAGAAGCATACTAGTAGCACTGTGGCTAATACTATACAAATTACACAAAGCTTGGCCCCCTGCACACATTTACCAGAATACCCTCCTGTCTCTGTGCATTCTTCCTACCTACCAATTAGATTGTAAACTCTTGGGAGCAGGGACTCCTCTTCCAAAATGTTACTTTTACCAGCAATGTCACTGGGGGGCCAAATGGAAACACAAATCAAGCAAAATTTAGAATTAAGAGACTTTACACATTAACTAGCTTTACGGTTTTACAATTTAAGCTGAATGTAGCTGTTGAATGCTTTGGCGAATGCAGTTCTATCTATAGCACTGCAGACATGCTAGGCGGTGAAACACCAATGTATTACATACCACACCCAGTATACAACTATTGCATTTCATTAGTGAGGCCCATATGTCTCTTGGTCCCTCTTGTGAAACAGATCAATTTTTTTTTTAAGTGTGTCATTTATATTACAAATTCCTACAACAATCTCCCGGGTCAATTTTTTCCCACTTGATTAACCTTCCTGCCAATTTCATTACATGGTGTAGAAGTACGAAAGGATCCTGTTGTCTGCACCGACAGACACACCTGAAAAAGGCAGAAGGCCGTCACGCCAACTGTTTTTTTTTACGTTGTGTGTCTATGGACGTTTTTTTTTTATTTCTTAGTTTAAGTAAAGCCGAGGTCCCTGTGTTGGCGCTACACGTGGGCACTGCACCTGGCAACGAGGACCTAGCCTTAATCAATATACTACACTATGAAGGTGTGCTCTCTTCTCTTTTTCTATAGTAAAGAAAGACAGCTGAGTGACCAGTGCAGACAACCCGTGTAGAGTACGACAGTTACTCTGGCAGGCTACTGTGTACCAGCTCTATATCATGAGCCATAAGTGGAATCCTTTAAATCAAAAGAATACAGATTAAAAAGCAGCAATGAAAGGCCAAAAGGTAATCAGACTGCATTTTTTTTTTTTAAATATAGGATTGAAGCAGGGACAGGGAAGGGGGGGGGGGGGGAGAAGGGAGTCTCTCCAGAGTTGAACCCCATCCCTTTCAACTCCAGGGATCGCTGCTTCCGGAGATACATACCACTGTAGTGGGTGCCAATAGCAGCTCTCCTTGGCTACCAGGGTTTGCAACATGTTCGCTGTTTAAAGAACTCTGGCCCTGCAGTCCAATAGGAAGCCACAACGTCATTGGTGCGGATGCCTATTGGCACACGTGACGTGGGAGCATTAAAACCCACTTGCTGAGCCGGAGCAGCTACTTGCGTCTTGGATGTCTCCGTTGACTAATCATGCAACCTTTTTTTTGCACTTAGTTTACATTTAAAAAATACACAAGGCATTACTTTCTCTAACTGCACAAGTTGATCTATATACAATTAAGTTACTTCAAAACTACATAGTTCTTTAACTAAACAGTAATGCCACCAAAATATCAGTATTGTACAATTTAACATTAGAACTATTTTTGGCGCTGGCACACTGGGGTTTCAGAGATGGTTCCCTGTTGAATGGTTGCAGGCACGAATACATCCTGTTGGAGGACGTTTATAATAATAATAATAATAATAAAAACAAAAAATCGCCAGGAATATTAACAAAAAATAAAATAGAGACTGGGTGGGGTTGGAATCCTATTTCATGTGGAAGTACACATTCGTGAAAATGTGTCTTGGGCTTCATGCTTTCCTCAAGATCCATCTACTAAAATTGTGTCACTGATGAGTTAAGCTACATAATAGAATAGGCTCTTAACATTACATGTACTTCTGTTTGAACTAAAAGCTGCCATATTTGGTAGATTTTAAAAGAAGTCATTGAAATCAGAACTGCAGTGAGCAAAAACAAAAAACCTTTATTCACAACTGTAGAAATGTGCATCAAACACTAAAATTTGAGAAGAATTCACATGCTATAAATAGACAAAACCAAGTCTGTTCATTTATGTATGCACCCATTTTAATTGGTTAAGCTTTGTTATTCCAGACCAAATCACAGTAGAAAGAAACATTTTAAGCGTACAAAGTGTAGCATGATGTTAAGCCATTTCAGCTTGTTCACATACATGTTGCACTTCAGGCATTAAATGCAGAAGCATTATCAGAACCATCACTAAGCTCATTTAATTAACTTTAAATGGCATCGATATCAATGTCATCATCTTTATTGTCTGCAGACGACTTCACAGTCTCAACTTTAGGAACGCTCGCAGTCTTGGAATATACGACCTGTTCAAGAGAAGAAAAAAAAGTTTTAAAATACAAGCCTTTCCATAAAAGAACCATTTTAAAACACCAATGACGACATTCACCACACTCATAAGTTAAGTACTTGCCTCAATATTTTCATCATCTTCATCCTCTTCTTCATCCTCCCCAGAAGACTCCTCTTCCGCTTCCTTCAGCCACTTAATGAAGGGTTCTGCCTTAATACGTATGTCTTTGGCAAGCTCTTTAGAGACATATTTTTTTGATGGCTGAGGGGGGAGAGGAAAAAAAAATACATTTGAGGAACATATTTGGGTAAGTCTCCCAGCTTTGATAGATTAAAAACATTGAAGTGATGCTAGCTAGTGTAACCTTACACAAAAACTAGCAACAGTTCATTGAATCACTGGGTGGAGACTTAAAGCTGCAGTTCAGTCAATATCCTGCATGTGTTTTTTTTTTAATAAATCAGTTCTGTAGTAAGAAAAAATACTTTTAGCAATTTCTGTTTTTTAAAAAACAACTTTGAAAGACCAATTTTCTTGTATTCTATTTTTACAACCATTTACTAGGCACTGCCCCTTCATGTCCTGTCACAAGCCCTGGCACACCCTTTTGTCAGCCCTGCCTTCCCTCTAGCACATGTCAGTGCAGGAGTGCTCATGAATATTCATGAGCTTCCACTGAGTGACAGAAGCAGAAGAAAAACATATGCCATCTCTAAAGATCTTGCCAAATTTTGCCGATCAATACATGGAGAACGAATTGACTGGCAGCTATACAGTTCTTTAGGTAATTAGAGATTGCCAAAATGAAACTATTGAAGTAAAAAAATGAATTAAAAAAAAAAAGACTGAACTGCAGCTTTAAGAGTCTCCAATAAGCTCCAACATGAGGAGTTTGGTGCTCAATCATGCATTTAAGTGCCACTCATACTTGGCAAATACCAGCTGTTAGTTTTGTATTTGTCATATAGAATCCACCACTACCTCAATGTTCTAAGTGTCAGACAATCTTACACCCCCCCCCACTCAAAAAACAAAAAAAAAAAAACAAATTCAGCCTTCACAGGTTCTCTCGTTGCAACATCATAATGAAATGAAAATAATCTCACACACACAAAAAAAAAAAAAAAAAAAAGAAGAGGCATGGTGCCATCTATAAAAACCACTTTACCACATTATAGGAAGCAGAGGGTCTCTGAAGCTGAACCACATTAATTTCAGCTCTGGGAACACCTGCTTCCCAATATACACATCTCTGAAGGTCTCATGTATGAAGAACTAACCGTACCTTTGGAGGAAACCATCTTGGGAAGCAGGGGGCATGTATGGCTATGTAGATATATTTAATTATATCTATCCCATCTATAGGCGTGTGTGTATATTTCAAGCACCAAATGTATTTAGTAATATACATTAAAGTTGTGTTCCTCAGACAAAATACAAAAACTAAGTAACACGGTTTACCTTTTCTGCCCAGCCGATGATAACTTCCTCTTCCAGAAGGTCTGCATCATACATTTCCTTCAAGACATGTGGTATTTTGGAGAGGAGGTGCAGCTGGTGCATACTTACAACACACTCAAAACCATGCAGCAGATATCGCTGTGCTTTTTTGTTGTTATGGCAGAACTAAAAAAAATATTTGATTACATACTTGACAATCCTGATTTCAGAATGGTAATTAATGCCTAAATAATTTGAAAACACTGGCTAATAACAATTAGAAGTAGTAATAGTCAAATAACAAACATGAATATTCTTTGTGAATTAGATAATGTACATGGCTTGATGTAAATTATATTCTACAAGGCTCATGACCCGCACCCGCCTGAACCCGCTCACCAACACCAGTTAAAAAAAAAAACATCTTACACGGAGGAAGTGACGTCTGTATTTCTTGATCTGTTCTCTGATCTTGTCGTCAAAAAGAACTTCAGTTAAGACCAAAGGTCCCATAGCTTTAACATCAAGCCTTTCAGCTTCTGCCAAAATGTCCTTATCAGATGTGTCAATAACACCTTCTTCCTTCTTTTTCTGTGGAAGACAATGCATAGAAATTATCCAGTCGAGCACACCGACTAATACAAACAGTCCATGCAGGGAAAACTACTTGTAAACACAGTATTGCTTCACTTACCTTGACAAAGTCAAATAATATATTTACTCTTTCTTCAATAGGTTTTTCCACATCCTCACTAAGAGTTAGATTCTTTGCATGATCACTGATTTCCTCCATTCTGCGTCTCTGGGCCTCTGCAGTTGTGTCTTCTCCCCAGTCTTCATCATCTTCCCCATCCTAAATAAACGCAACTCATCATTCAGCCTCATGAGGGAAACCAAAATCCAATAACAGAAGGCTAAAGAATTACTGAATAATTAAAACGTATTTAGAAAAGGAATACAATACACCTTTCTGCACTATTGGGTTGAACACACATGTAACCCTCAAATAAAAAAATGTTAGTGTCTTGAAATGGAACGCTTGAAAGGCACAGTTGTCCACCCCCACACCCCTGGCCTTTGCACACAATTAGAATTGTTCTAAACATCCATTAATACACACACACACACACACACACACACACACACACACACACACACACACACACACCACACACACACACACACACACACACACATACACACACACACACACACACACACACACACATACACACACACACACACACACACACACACACACACACACACACACACATCTCGGCGGGTCCCCGCTCTGACAATCCTGATTTCAGAATGGTAATTAATGCCTAAATAATTGAAAACACTGGCTAATAACAATTAGAAGTAGTAATAGTCAAATAACAACATGAATATTCTTTGTGAATTAGATAATGTACATGGCTTGATGTAAATTATATTCTACAAGGCTCATGACCCGCACCCGCCTGAACCCGCCCACCAACACCAGTTAAAAAAAAAAACATCTACACGGAGGAAGTGACGTCGTATTTTCTTGATCTGTTCTCTGATTTGTCGTCAAAAAGAACTTCAGTTAAGACCAAAGGTCCATAGCTTTAACAATCAGCCTTTCAGCTTCTGCCAAAATGTCCTTATCAGATGTGTCAATAACACCTCTTCCTTCTTTTTCTGTGGAAGACAATGCATAGAAATTATCCAGTCGAGCCACACCGACTAATACAAAACAGTCCATGCAGGGAAACTTGTAAACACAGTATTGCTTCACTTACCTTGACAAAGTCAAATAATATATTTACTCTTTCTTCAATAGGTTTTCCACATCCTCACTAAGAGTTAGATTCTTTGCATGATCACTGATTTCCTCCATTCTGCGTCTCTGGGCCTCTGCAGTTGTGTCTTCTCCCCAGTCTTCATCATCTTCCCATCCTAAATAAACGCAACTCATATTCAGCTCATGAGGGAAACCAAAATCCAATAACAGAAGGCTAAGAATTACTGAATAATTAAAACGTATTAGAAAAGGAATACAATACACCTTTCTGCACTATTGGGTTGAACACACATGTAACCCTCAAATAAAAAAATGTTAGTGTCTTGAAATGGAACGCTTGAAAGGCACAGTTGTCCACACCCCACACACCTGGCCTTTGCACACAATTAGAATTGTTCTAAACATCCATTAATACACACCACACACAAACACACACACACACACACACACACACACACACACACACACACACACACACACACGTTAATGATTCAATTAAAGAAGCAATCCATGCCATTTTTTTTAACAGTTGATTGAAGCAGGGGTCTCCGGAGTGGAATTCTTCATTTCTTATAAGCCCTCTGCTTATAAAAGTGCCCGGGTCACATGTGCCAATAGGAAGCCGCACTGACGACATAACACTTCCTATTGGCTCACGAGCTTTGAAAAGTGCCCACTTCACAACCCCTGCTAACAGAGCAGCTACTGGCACCTATACAGGAGGCAAGTTTGGATTGCCACTTTAAAGAGGATCCATGAGAAAATCTTAGTCAGAAAAAACATGCTGTATCTTTTGTAATCTATATAAAAATATATATTATTTTGCTGTACTGCAATGAGTTTGCTTCCCTACAAAGCACAATGAGAATCTTAAACAGAGCGATTATACAATTGCACTTATAGCAAAAAATTGCAATACTTTGGCAAATCCTCTCCGTAGGAGCTATGAAAAAGGGTAGTGTTACATTAAAACCTACTTACCACTTGTGGAGGACTAATCTCACTTAAAACTGATGACTCATTGCTTGATACTGAACCATTTTCTTTGTCTTTACCCTTTCGGTTTTTCTTATCCTTCTCCTTTTTCCCTGTACTAATGTCAGTATTCTCTGCAAAAAAATAAAAGAAAAAGTTTTGTTCCTTAAACTTCACAACTAAACCAAACCGTATGACAAATATATGTTTGAGCCCATATAACAGTGGACCTCACAAAGATTACTGGAATATGTTAAGACTTTATTTTTTTTAATCAATCTAGTAAGCCAAAATTGGGACAGAAAACAACATCGGCCAGTGTTGCTTGCACTTCATACTAGATACAGAGCTGTCAGCCATAAAAGCATTTTTCATCTTAATCCATGGGCGATTTAAAACATCCTTAATTGTAACTATCATAAAAGTTATAGCAAAGCAAAACATTTCAACAACTGACAAAAGCACTTACCTGGTGGGTTTTTGAGAATGAAAGTACAGAGCTTATGTTTCGTGTCAAGCATGCCTCGGTAACCACAGGCTTTACACGAGTTGCCAATTGTTTGTTTCTTGGGATTGACATGCTGTAAATGTGGGAGGGGAATTTTTTTTTTAAATTAAAGTTACTGCAAAGTAAAGTTCTTCAAAATAATTACGTGACTAACTAATGCAGGGGCAGTCTATAAAATGCTTAGCAAGATAGTATCATGCCTGCAGTGCTAATTGAATTGAACAAACTATGGTGCATACCAATTGTAAGAATATTTGCTAAAAACTACATTAGTTAAAACAAAAAAAAAGACAGAAAAGTCCAATGCTACATCCAATATGACAAATACAGTGAATTACATATAGTCTCTTGAAAAAGGGTCGTTTAATTAAGCCCTTTGGTCACGGTGTTATAAGCCACAAGCCACATCAAGGCATGACCATTAGCAGATCCTAACACTACCTGATTAAAATTTTCATTTACCTCTATTTGGAGGGAGAATGACCACATTGGATCTGTCCAAACCCAGTAACATGAAAAAGACCTGCTAGCTTAGAAAGTGGGGAGGGGCGAGCACTAACCTCCAAACAGCTGAGACCAGCTAGAAAAAAAGTTGTGTTTAAACTACATTAGTTAATTGATCATTGATACCAGAAATATACTATGCTTACCAGATCTGTTTCAGGATTATCACACTCAGGACATAGAACAAACTTTTTAATGAATCCATCTAACATGTCTTGCAGTTTGTTTGCCTCATGAGATCCATTGACAATGAAACGGTCATTCTTAATATCAAACTGGGTCTGTGCTCCCAGCTCACAACCAAAATATTTGGTGGGATCTGTGTAGATAAAGGGAATGAATTATACATTAATTCATAATGAGTTATCCTAAAGCCAATAAGACATCACTGGTCAGAAACAAAATCATGCACCAAGCCCATATGAGGAGAAATATGTTTAAAAAATAAAGTTACAGAACAAGTTTGTACATTTCTATATGAAAACCCTTTCATCTATAAATTATTCCAAACAGCTGCAGAACAACTCAAATGGCAATTGGTTTTATAAAAGCATTAGAGTTAACATGGTTACAAAATGACAGTGATAAATTACTTACATGTTGGAGGCCGATTAAGCGCCTTTGCAACGTCAACCATGTTGACTATTACTGTCTTTATTCCATTTCCTTTGCCCTCTACCTGTAATGGAAACAAAAACTCATGAATATAGCAAAACAAATGCACAGACACAGATCTAGTGTACAAAATAATTAATTCTAAAATGTTACCTTGGCAATCAGACGGGGCATTTTGTACCGATAGAACTGATCGGAAACACTGCGGTTGACGTTGAGAGACATTTTGACTTATTAGTAGCCTTTTCAATAAGAGGAAAAGATCTTGGATTGCAACTTTTTGGTATCTTCTGTCTGGAGAAGACTGGATGACATAAACGACTGCAAGAGTTCTCGGTCTTTGACATGAAAATAATTTCGCCACCGAGGCTGTGAGCTTCTTGCTTGTATGCTATGTTTCCCCAATACAGGTACCACTGGCTGCGCAACAGCTCTAAAAAATAATGATATATATATTAAAAACTACAGAAACAAAAAAACGTTTGTCTGAAAAAAAACCCTAAATAAAACAAAAACCTTTTACTGGAAAGTGTTAGAATACGAACTACATGGAAAAATGTTCTAGCACTATCTGAAGTATAAAACAAGCACAAAAGACCCTTCACATACCTTACAGCTAAACCAACAAATATTTGGGACATTAAAAGCACTATTGATACTTTGCCAAATACCACTACTCAGCACAAGCCTTACTCTTGTGCCACCAGCATATTAAGCCATCTGAAAACGCCCTCCAAAATATACTTGTAAAAAGGTCAGTCTAAATACTCCTGCTCTCTAGTCACCAAAGTTTACTCCCTATTCATGCCTCGGTGACCAGAGAGCAACATCGGGTTATATAACTGGAAACAGTCATAGCTGCATTAAATTATGAAGTTCTTTGCTGTGTTTAAAATGTCAGGCATGGAAAAACAACCAGGACGCATCTCCAGAACCACCAGCTTTACACAAACACACAGCCCCCACAGGGTTAAAATGCACGCGTCTGGACTCAAACTCGTGTGCTTGGAAAGGCGAAATCACACAACCTGGCTGTAGCTAAATTACAGCAGCAAAAGCTTTACATGCAGATTGTGCCCTCTCCTCCACCCCCCCCCCCAAGCAGTGAGGAGGGGGGGGGGGAGACACGGCCGCCTGAAAAGGCGCCAGGCACAGGAGGGCGGTGTGAGGTAACCCACCGTGCCGCCATACAAACGCACAAGTCCGGGAGGTGGGCCCCGATCTCAGGCTCCCAGCACAGGGCGCTCTGCTCCCGTGATGACTCACAACTGCAGCACTGAGTCAGCCCTGTGAGCGCGGCCGCACATGCGCACTGACTCCCAGCCGAGGCCTCCTCCCTCCCCGTTATAGCCAGCCATTGCATATAACAGCAACAAAAAGGGCCCTCCGACACACACACCAACACCGTGTCCCACCTCCGCGTCACCGCGCTGCAGGGGTCGGCCTGGGAAGCCCCGCAGGCGGCAGTTATAAAGCGCTGCCGCAAAATGCGTCACATCAAGTCACGAGGCGCCGCCGCCATTTTGTCTCCTCTCACTCTACACCCCCCTCCCCCTCGTCCTCTCCGGGACCTACCGCGGCTTCGTTATATCGCTCTACGCTACCAGAAAACGTGGCGTGGATTACATTTGTTTAATTAATAAAGACAATTAGCATACCCGACCCTCCCCCACCACCCCACAGGTACTCACCGTTTTCGTCCAATAAAGACATAAACACAACGCTGCTCGCCCTGGAGTGCGATGAACTGTGGCAGGATGGCGTGTCCTATAATGTATACACCGTAAGGGATAATGCGGCGCAGCTCAGCGCTGGCCAAGCGACTTCACACAGTCCGAGCGGGGCAGGGATTTAAAAACCCTTTTCAACCAAACCGGAGACACCCTCGAGCCGGGGAATCTGCGCGGGGGGGAGGGGAGATATCATTAATTACCTCCATGGGGGAGGAGGCGGCGAGGAAAGCGCGCGAGTGGGGAGGTCATAGCAAATAAGGGGGTTAGGACAAAGCAATTAAGGCTAAATGCAAAGGGGAGATGGAAAATTATTTACAGGTGGGATAGTCGACAGAAAAGATGATGTAATGGCGGGCTGAGGCCACTGTTGGTAAATAATGTGCGAAGTGGATTCATTTGGCGGGGGGAAGGGGAGAGGAGGTTACAGCTGCGCTACTCACCTCGGGAATCGTCTAGCTCTGTCTCTGACACGGAGGCACTGAGTGCTGAGCCCCCCTCAGCCAGAGACCGGCCTACCTCTCGCAACCAGGCACCCGCCTACCAAACCCTCCGCCGCCATTGGCCGAGCTGGGCGGCCTTGTCAGCGTCTGACTGGCCAACTGCCGGAGCCAATCAAAAAAAAAAAGCGCACGGCCCGCGCCCAATAGCTTTGGCCCACCAACGGGGCGCTTCGGCGAGGAGATCTCGCGAGGCAGCCAGTGCTCACGCTGGGAGGGTGATGAGGTGTTGATTGCTGCGCAGGCCGCACTCGTGACCGTGTTGACCTTCTGTGGAAGGCCTTGATATACTGTATATTTTTATATATTTATTTTTAATGTCTTTCCACCGTTATATTGATTTTTTTTAAGGCCTCTATTGAGCACTCTTATTTGTTTTGTCTCATCCATACAAATGTGTAGTTTCTCCGCCCAGCCTTTTGCTGTGTGAGTAATCAGGGCGCAGCAGGCATTTCAGTTGTGATACAGTGAAATCACCGTCCTATTACAGCGCCTTTTATCCTTTTTTTTTTAATATGGGGTTTATTCATGAAATAATAGCATCACAAGCTGACGACACTCCTAAATGCACAACAAATCTCACAGGGAGGTGCACAGGGTTTCAGTTCTTGTGGCTACCCAGTTAGTCCCAAATTGCTAAGATGTAGGCCGGCGTGTTTTTTTTATTTATTTATAAAATATTTTACCAGGAAGTTGAGTTAACTCTCGTTTTCAGGTATGTCCTGGGCACAGAGTTAGGCCCAGGTCAGACAGGAAGCTACGTGACGTGCGTGCATTCATCACTTAAGGCCGCGTCCATGGATAGTGCTTGCGGGCGGAGGCGCGCTGAGGCGCACTTCCGCTTGGCACTGACCCCCAACAGCCGTAATGAGAGCGGCTTTAGTAGAGGCTCGCCTACGCTTCCGCAAGCGCGCGGAAGCGTAGATCTTAGGAAAATTTTAAATTTTCCCGCTTGCCGGAGCGCAGTGCCGGTCACGTGAGCGGTTCGCCCAATGAGGGCGAACCAGCTCAGTGACGTCACTGGCCCGCCCGCCGACACGCCCACGGACGGCGCGCTGTCTAAGGCCAGGGAAAGCACCCGCTTTCCCTCAGCCTCAGCGCGCCTCCGTCCGCCAGCAATAACCATGGCCGAGGCCTGAGGCTAGTGGATGACAGTTGGTACACTAGAAACTGCTTGTGGCGGCAAACTACAGCGTTGACGCTTCGACATTTTGCCGCCACAACCCAAATTGAAATTTGGGGTTGCAGTTGCGTCATGTGAGCTGGTTCAGCCAATAAAGGTGAACCAGCTCCGTGACGTATTTGTCACGCCCCCAAACGCTGCAACCCAACTCCTGCAGTTTGAGCACAGATCGCTGGACTGCAGGAGCACGCAGCGGAGATACGGACGTAGCAGCCAGTCTGAGCTTGGCCTTAAAATGACAAATAGTACATGGTTACAAATACCGTTACAGAAGTGAGCAGGGAATACATTATATACAAGATATTGCATGCAGAGTTAGAGATAATATATATTATAGACGTATGTAGCAGTTACAGACCAGGTTAACTGCTACATATGTCTATAATATATATTATATATACCCAGTTATTCCAAAATTGCTAAGATGTAGGCTGGCTTGTTTAGCATTGGTAGGAAGGTTGTGATAGAGCCATGCCAATTATCTAGAATTATTGCATGTAGAAAACGGTTATAATAAAGTATAACTCAAATTTAAAAATGACATTTAAGAATGTTTTTCTCATAGAAAAAGGGTCTCTAAAGTCCCTTACCCTATTTCTTTATTAAATTGTTTTATTGTCAAACGTACTGTTATGGATTCTTTCAGTGATTTATTATTTGCATTCTCCACTTTTTTTTTTATTTACTGGAAAAACTCCAGTAAAAGAAAAACACAGTGTTGGGTACTGAAGTGAATAAGGTGCTGTAACTACAGTAGTTACTTATTGTACTTCTGGAAGCTTTACAAGAGCTTAGTTATAAGTAGACGATTGACACTAGTAGCATAGTAACTTATAAAAATATGGATTCTGGTAAGAAGGGATTTAACAAAGACTACGTTACATAATTGCTGGTGGAAAAATAGACTTCACCACACGACTGTCACATTAAGTATGGAATTACGAAATTGCAAAGCTCTCCACCCATGTGATTTTTAGAAAGCATGTTACAGCAAATAGTAAGAACCTGTAAAAACGCTTATAAATTCCCTTTCTCCATGGACTTGGAAGCGTGTCGTCCCATCTTAAATGTGTTGTGAACTGTTAACCTTCTCTAGCACCTGGAAACGACTTCACAACATTTTACATTTAAAAAATTTTTTTAAATCTTTATTTTTGCATTGTTGTAAATGTTAATCCAAATGCATAATTGGACTTGGTTAAAAAATAAATGTCCTTTAGAAAAGTAGAGGATTAAAGGTATAGAAGTTATCCGCCTTCACGTGACAATTAACTTGCAGTTTGTGATAATCCGCTGTTTCTCCAAACCAGCGTCATAGTTCTAAGAAATGTACATCTATTTCAACAAGTGAGTGCATCTGTAGCTATTACCTCTGTGTATAGGAAATCCAGGACGTGGCAGTCTTAATATTTCCCAGTAAAGCATTCTGTAAATAAAGGAATAAAACATCCCAACACTGCTAATGTGATCATTTACATGTCCAAAGCTCTAGTTTCAGTATCTGTATTATAAAACACTATAATTGTTACATTGAGAGGCTAGCAAGCTTGGTGGACCTGCATGAGATGTGGAAAGGAGTGTTCTTTTTTTTTGCTGTATTGTAGCAGTAACTACTCGGGCTGAAAAAATTCTGTTCATGAATGGTCTGGGGTTTTTTAACCAGTGATTGTACAAGCAGATGTATGTAGAAGGTGTTAAATCTTGAACATTTATGAAGGAAGGAAACCAGAGTTACAAACGTAACTTTATCATAAGCAAGACCATGCCTTGAATTTTCATAAATGTATGTTTATTAAACACAATGATATTTTACTTTGCTGCCAGGAAGGCCTGGCATGCTTTGCATGTCCCTCTGATGGTAATGTGATTTTAAGCAATAGGAACTGGCTTGTTAGATGCAAATACCATCTAGATCAGGGGTGTCAAACTTGGTCCTCAAGGGCCACCAACTAGCCAGTTTTTATGCATATCCCTGCTTCAGCACAGGTAGTTCAATCAGTGACACAGCCACTGATTGAGCCACCTGTACTGATCAGATATCATAAAATCTTGTCAGTTTGGTAGCCCTTGAACAGGAGCAGAGAGAGAAAAAAACGAAGCACTGGTTCCACTAAAGTAAAAGTTAACACAGAGGTGCGTTCCCACAATAAAAGTTTAATTGATCAAAAGTACAAAAACAGAACACCTACGCGTTTCGGGCTTATGGCCCTTTATCAATTCACCTTGATAAAGGGCCATAAGCCCGAAACGCGTAGGTGTTCTGTTTTTGTACTTTTGATCAATTAAACTTTTATTGTGGGAACGCACCTCTGTGTTAACTTTTACTTTAGTGGAACCAGTGCTTCGTTTTTTTCTCTCTCTGCTCCTGTTCATTCATCTCAACGGAGGCACGGTATACCCCAGGAACAGTGACATACCAGGCTCTACAATTGCGTGAGTAATACTCTCTAGTGAGCCTTTTTCACTCTCCTTTTCCTAAGTGGCTGCAAGGAATTTGTTTGTTGCCCCATGTTGTTACCATGATGCTGTACTAACGCTGGACACCGGCAGGTGTATACTGTCCTTACCTCATTGCATGTGGGACTTTTATTTTCCAGTTACACATCTAACAGGTACATGGGTGTAACCTCATAACCTAGCCTTATTTTTGCTTTCTCTGGAGGGGTAATCCGCTATATATTCATAGAAACCACCAATGTCTGCTGAGATTTTTGTTTAGAGCACAATGCAACTTATTTTCTCCATATACTGGTAGCTCTTGAAGACAGAGTTTGACACCCCTGATTTAGCGTGTTTTGTGCCTTGACACGAAAATGTAGAAAATAAATCTGCAACCTACAGTATGAACCTTACATTCATTATCAAACGATCTTCTAGCAAACATCCCAAACTACATTGAAGTGAGTGTTTTGGGTGATTACAGTTTTATGCTAAAATGTTTGCCTTGTGCAGGTAGTAGGAATATTACAAGACTTAACCCTTACTGTGTAAGCATATACGTTTACTAATCTGTTTTATATGCAGTGAAGATCATGCATGCAATATAAACAAGGGGTGGCCAACTCCAGTCTACCAGGACCACCAACAGGTCAGGGTTTTAGGATATCCCTGCCTCAGCACAGGTGACTCAGTCTTTGATCAACTGATTGAGCCACCTGTGCTGATGCTGAGATCCTGAAAACCTGACCTGTTGGTGGCACTTGAGGGCTGGAGTTTGCCACCACTGGTGTAAACAATAGTGGGCAGGAATATAGATCCAACCCTCTCACAGTTAATACCTCATCACTAACAATGCTGCCAGAGTGAATTACATGGAAGTACATTCTTGTTTTTCAACACACCTCTTTCCATCATTTCCGTACTTATAACCACCCTGTGGGTAAACTATTCTACATTTTTGTTGTGTAATTCATTTTACCCTGATCTGTAAAGATCTGATCTTTTATTTTTAGAGTGAGTTACCCTATTACTAAACATATTTAGTACATAGGGAGCTGGCCACGTAAAAATGGAAAGCTGCAATGTTTACAACTGAATGTGAAATTCAGATAAAGGCAGAGCTTTACATTGACTTAATAATTGAAGAATGCAGTTATAAAAATAATGTTTTTCCTCTAGAGGAGCCTGCAACCACAGGATTTTATTTTAATTGAACTTTTCCAGTTTTTTTACCAATCAATCCTTTGGACAATACAGGGCAGATAGATAAGAGTGAATACATCTCTGCCATACAGAACTTATAGTTTTGCACCCAGGAAACGACAAAATACATAGGTATTGATTTGCAAGGTAACTGCTTCTTGCATCAATTTTTAAGATTGTCTATTAGGGATCAACAAACGAATCTAGTTTTTACGTTTCTCTGCATTCTTGTGACCAAACTTGAATCAATATTTCACCAACATTTAACTTCGCACTTACAACTTACATGCAAGTACTGTACAATAAGAGTTGTATTTGCAAGTGGAAACACAGTCAGCAATATACGATGGCCTTATCTGTAACGTCCAGCAAGTAGCAGCAGTCAAATGATGCAATTCATGCAGTGCCACTTATCAACCTACTGTGGCTTGTAGATGGCAATGTTTTTTAATTGTACGTAATTTGTATGGTAATGAGATTCTCTCTCTACCCCCCCCCCCCCTCAACCCCATCCCCCCTGTTTAACCTCATTATAGATGAGGCGAACTTTTCTCAGTTCTAGCTGTGTGCTTTCCTATGGAAAATGTCCAACACTTAACCATGGCAACTAGTGGGTCACATGGAACTAGCTCACACACCACAACCATGTACAATGAACTGCAAAATGCCTCAATTGTTTCTGAAAGAGTCTGGGAATCAATTAGAACAGGTCATGGGAAATATAATGAATAGGGGAAAGTTTGCAGAGTGATAAAGCAATACAGATAAACCTTGTTAGCACAATATGTATTTGTTATATTGCATTTGCTTTACTGAAATAAAACTAAACCAGTATCTATGTAAACTATTTAAATCCAAATAAAAATAAACAATATGACCCGTTTCCTCTATTTTTTTTTTTTATATTCGTGTACAGTCAATATATCATGCATACAGCAGGGCCCCGGGTATACGGCGGGTTCCGTTCCAGAGGCCCGCCGTATAGTGAAAATCGCCGGAAAGCGGATCCGACATTTTCGCCGTTCTGCGCATGTGCGATCTATACGCTGCGTTCGCAACCTGCGGTCTGCGCATGCGTGCATGGCGCACCCGCCCGTTCTGCGCATGCACGATTTCAAATTCAACATGGCGGCCGCCGTATCAGCGAATCGCCGAGAAGCGGGGCCCTGCTGTATTTCTGTTTCGCCACATTTAAGGCCTCATTTATACCAGAAACTGCAGAGCGATCCGGATGATGTCATCGTGGCGGCGCTACATGTGCACACGCAAAAGCAATTTGTAACGCTACTGCAGGGAGACATGGCCAGATAATTTCTCTCTATCTCTCTCTTTTGTGTGTGTGTGTGTGTGTTGTTCGTTCAGATGCACTGTGATTGGCCCGAGGCAATCACGTGATGCGGCCGTCGCCTGTGAAAAACAAATTCTCAGATCTCTTCCTGAGACAGAAGCTTTGCAGCATGTCACGGCGCTACCATCTCAATTAGTATGTGCGCTTTCATTGGATTCTGTTGCTTTGTTTTGAAGCTGCGCGGCGTCGCCGGCGATTTTTGGTATAATCACGGCCTAAGAGGGCACATTCCATTGCAGATAAAGTCAGATTTTTATTATTATTATTACTCAAAGTTTATTGGTGATTTTTTAGAGTTTTAACATGTGAACAATAAAGCGGGGGTGGTGGCACATGAATAATAGGGGAGAGAGGAATGGAGGGAAGGGTACTTTTTTTGTTGTAAATTCTTTATTTATAGTCCACATTTTTTATAACATTTAACATATACACAACAATACAGCACAAATTAAGACATATCAGAGTTTTTCCACTTTTTCACACTGGGGATTCTGCAGTCAGCCGTACTCAAACATTGTATAATATCGTAAAAAAATCAATTATATATATATATATATATATATATATATATATATATTAGAGCAGGGTTTCCCAAACTTTTTTTTCCGTGACCCGGTTATTTTTGAACTTCTCCTTCGTGACCCACTAAAAATGTTATTGCCTATACTGGCCTATAGGGCCTGCACAGACACACACACAGCCACTGATACACACACACACACAGCCACTGACAGACACGCAGCCACTGACACACGCAGCCACTGACACACACACTCAGCCACTGATACACACACTCGCAGCCACTGACACACACACGCAGCCACTGACACACACACGCAGCCACACAGAGACACTGCTACAGACACACACACTGATACACACACACACACTTGGGGGGGCAGGGACACTTGGGTTCCAGGAACACTTGTGTGGGTGGGAGGGGGGGGCAGGTACACTGGGTGGGGGGTGGGGGGGGGGGGAAGTGAACTTGGTTTCAGGGACACTTTAAGAAGCTGCAGGGACACTTGGGTGGGAAGGAGGGGGGTGCCAGGGACACTTGGGTGGGAGGCAGTGACTGGGTGGGTGTGTGGGAGACGGTGGGTGAGTGACTGGGTGGGTGGGAGACAGTGACTGGGTGGGGGGACTTACCTTGCTGCCGGACGCTTTCCCCTGATATCCCCGATATCCCCTGCTGCCCGGGACGGGAGGTGGGATAGGGGGAACAGGAGGTGGGCTCGGGAGGAGGTGCCACGGGAGGTGAGCTCAGGAAGCTGGCCGCGGGGGGAAGCGGGCCGCAGTAGGAGCTTGTACTTCCCCCTCCGTCCCACGTAACGTGCGGGCCACAGAGGAGCTTGTACTTCCTCCTCCATCCCACATTGGGAGCGGGGGGGAGGAAGGCAGCGGGCCCTGTTTGCCCTGCGCAAGCGAGCGGGACCGCGGGGGGAATCGCCACCATTTTTTTAAACTTGAGCGGGGGATACGGGAGACAGCGCGGCCAGCCTCGCTGCGACCCGGCAATTTTGGTGCCGTGGCCCCGTGCCGGTTCGCGACCCACCATTTGGGAAACGCTGTATTAGAGTACCGGATATACACTAACACATTAACTGACAACATTAATAATAATAAAAACAAAACCATCAATCTGACATAAAAAAATATTGTCATTAAACAAAGGAAAAACAAAAATAAGATAACTAGAAACAAGTCAATCCTATAAATAGTAGTCCGGGTTATTACTATTACTAATATTATTATTATTCTCACTGTGGCAAGTGTGCCCACTTTCCGATCCTCACAGTGCTCTATTAGCAGTAAACTCTGACCATGGCAGTCAAAGGCGTTCAAATTTAACCTAGTGTCAGTGGTTATATTTGATAGTTGTTCAATTTTCATTACCTCCCACACTCTCGACTCCCGTTGTCCCATAGTGGGTGCCTCCAGCTTTTTCCAGATGGCAGCGATGGCACATCTTGCTGCATTTAAAATATCTTCTATATCATAAAACTGAAATGTTTGTCTGTGATGTTTGTCTGTGGGTTTGTGCGTTTTGTGATTGGATGCTGCCCGCCCGTGGCTCTCGCTCTCATTGGCTGAGGCAAACTCACTCCCACCTCTCAGTCTCAGCCCCGCTCCCAACGTAGGACAGAGGGGAAGCGCCAACCCAGCTTTCCCCACGCGTGGCTCTTGCCACAGCCCGCCCCTCCCGCCATCAACTTCCCGTGCCCCCCCCCCTCCCAACGTGGGACGGAGGGGAAGCGCGAACACCACTTCCCCCGCGTGTCTCCTGCCACAGCCCACCACTCTCGCACCCCCCCCCAGCCGCCAATTTCCCGCGCCCCTCCCCCAGACTCCCCCCCCTCTCCCAACGTGGGACGGAGGGGAAGCGCCAACACAGCTTCCCCCGTGCGCGCCTCCTGCCATAGCCCGGCAGTCTCACCCCCCCCCCCAGCCGCCAACTTCCCACGCATCACTCCACCGAGCCCACCTCCCGCCCCAGGCAGCTGCCGTAGGGATATCAGGGGCAGGGTGGGGGAGCATCTGGCGGCAGGAAGCAGCATCCACACGGTCAAGGTAAGTCACCCACCCCACCCAGTCACTGAACACACCCAGTCACTGTCATCCACCCAGCCACTGTCTCCCACCCACCCAGCCAGTAACCCACCCACCCAGTCAGTAACCCACCCACCCAGTCAGTAAAGTCACTAAACCCAGTCACTAAAGTCACTAAAAGTCACTAAACCTAGTCACTAACCTACCCACCCACCCAATCACTAAAAGTCACTAACCCACCTAGTCACTAACCCACTCACCCACTCACAAACCCACCCACCCACTCACTAACCCACACACTCACCCACCCATCCACTCACTCACTAACCCCCACTATATCCGAGGCCTTAGAGATCATAGTGAAAAGCAGGGTTGCAGAAATGTCTGCAGGGTTGCCACAACTCTGGGTTTGACCCGGAGACTACGGGTTTCGGCCACGTATCTCCGGGATTACCTGGAAAAGCTCCGGTTGGCGGTGGCGGCAGCAGCAGCATCGGCATCTCCCTCTGCAAATCCTATCAACATGCCTCCGAGTCGTCAAATGGCGCCGCGTTGCCATGACAACCCACGGGACACCACAGCACCATAAGGCGTCCCATTGTCATGGCAACTTGACACTGCATGGTGCCGCAACGTTACGTGTTGTCAGGTTGTCATGGCAATGCTCGCCTTTTAACGTCGCAGAGCCATGCTGACTGGACCTTGCAGGGGGAGATGTATGTATGTATATCTTTATTTATACAGCGCCATTCATTTACATAGCGCTTCACCACAGTAATACACGCGGTAATCATATAAATAACAAATAACACATAATGGGAAGAAGTGCTTTCAGACATAAAAGGGGCAGTAAGGAAAAGGAGTCCCTGCCCCGAAGAGCTTACAATTGAATTTTAACGTCTCTGGGGTATAAGTGCTCTAAATTACGAATTGTATTTATTCACCTGCATGCAGCTAGTTACTTTAGGCTGTGGGCAAGACTGATGTTTAGATTGCAAGACTTTTGTATCAGGGGTGAGCCTGCCCTGTTGGTTTTCAGGATATCACAGCTTCCACAGCCTCTGATTGATCCACTTGTGCTGAAGCAGGGACTGATTGAGCCACCTGTGCTGAAGCGAAGATATCCTGAAAACCTGACCTGTTGGGGGATGGGGGATGGGGGGGGGGGGGGGTTCAGGTGCCTTCAGGCCTGGAGTTGAGCACCCCTGTTGTAGAGAATAAACGCAGAAAAGATTGGTCAGCTTATAAGGAACATGTTACAAGTTACAGGAGTCAACAACAAAATCTATTCTGAAACATTTATTTATTTATAAAATGTTTTATAATGCAGGAAGTAATACATTGAGAGTTACTTCTCGTTTTTAGGTATGTCCTGGGCACAGAGTTCTGATGACATTAGTAGAGTGCTGTAATTAGTAGAGTGCTGTAATTAGTAGAGTGCTGTAATGGTAGAAGTCAAAATACAAGACAAATAACTGTTGGGGAAAAAAAAAAAAACTAAAACGTGGAAAGTTAATTGCATAAATACACACCTAACAGTAGAAAAATTAAATAAATGATTTTCTCATGAATCCCCCCAAAAATGTGAAGCTGCGGTCGTAGCGCCGTAACTAGAGTCTGGAGATGGAAAAAAAGGATTTTAATTAGAAAAAGTATAAATGAAACTAGAATCTAAAAAACAAGTTAGGCTGAGCATGTTTTGTCCATTTGGGGTCAACATGCGCAAATGAATAATGCATTCTGCTTCTTTTGTTTGAAGGATTGCTCCTATGTGAATCCCACCCCAGGATGTAACCACTTGCTGAACGCCCATCAAAGCAATGCATTCTCTTTTTGCAATGTTGTACCAAGACTGTCTGGGCCATTCCCTTTTTAATTGTACATTTATGTTCCATAAATGTTTCCTTTTATTCTCTAGTGGTATCTCCTGTGTACAATAGACTGCAGGGATGCTTAAAGGCGTATACAACATACCTGGAAGTGCACCTAATTCTTCCATATTTTATTGTCCTTGAGAATGTGTGAAAATGTGAGATTGTTGCACAGGGAATAATTGCAACATCTGTAATCGCCAGATTTAGGGGGTGGACACAATTAGGTGTTATTGGCATATTGGCGTGATTTTGATTGCCATCCCTGATCAATTGATTTGAAATATTGGGAACTCGCTTATATGCCTTCATTGGTGGGGATCCACAAGTGGCACTTACTGTGTAATTATTGGCTATGATAGGCCAATATTTCTTACCTGTATTTTATATAAAATGAGACGCTTTTGTGGAAGAGAAAACAAAGATGGGCCTGTTCTCATCTTTAGTCTTATTTTGTTCGGCTTCGATTATACCAGCTCCGGCTGGGCGTGCGGAGACAGAAGTCCCAACTATTTCTTCAATCAGAAACAGAATTTGGTTCGTACGCCAGATGGGGAAATGAACGAGTTTGGTTAATGATACTGACGCTGAATTTCTAAAAGTCTGGATGATGTGGCTAGCACAGACAGACATCCCAGGAGTGGACGGTACCACAATCCTGCTGTGATAGTTCCCAAAACACGTTCCCTCGTTGACAAAACGGGGATAGAAATTGGAAAGGTGGGTCCTTAAGGTTGGACGTGAGGTGGAGAATGGGAGCGCGGGCCACACGGGGAGAGTATCGGATGAGAAGATGATACGGGAGGAGGACGACAAAAGGAGGACAGACGCCCCCCGCCCCTGATTTATGTTCCAATTTTTCTTTTACGAAATTATTTTTGTAGAATATTTGAGTTTCAAAGGGATGAAATTATATGTTATGGTGTATGGTGGTAAACTTCAATACAATTTGAGTTATTTTTATAAAAAAAAAAGAAACAGTCCACGTAAAAGAAAAACAAGGTGTAGAGGGGTCCCCAAAACGGAACCATGGTTATTTCAGCTCTGAGCCCCCCTGTAATACATACCGGGAAAGATAGATGTAAACTTCCCCTGGAGGGAACAGTGTTTGCGCTACCTTTTATAGGTATGTATTTTGGGACTCAAGGGTTCCCCTCTGCTGAAAATACCCCTTTTATGCTCCCGGGACGGGACCCCTTGCTTTACGCCCATGTAAAAAAATAAATCAATTAGGGGGAACTGTCCCTTTAAGTGGCTAGACAGCGATTTAAGTTTCTGGTCCTTAGAATTTTTGAAGCTCCCTCTAGTGGTAGATGCTAGCTCTTACCAGCACATGCTGCAGGAATACAACATTACGCTTATACAGAAAAATATTATTATACAGTTAAAAACTGGATCAAATTAAAGAGGCAATAAATAATCCTTCAAACCCGACTAGAGCTGATATGCCAATCCAAAAAGGGAAAATCTGGGCAGAAAATCTTCAGCAGCTATATAAAAATATCAAAACAGAGGACATTACATAGGAACAAAAATATGCACAAGAGCCACTGAACATGCTGGAAACGTAAATCAAAGCCTACAATGCTAAACATGCCAATACCACGGACCTAAGAAAAACATGTGGCAGCGTGGCCCAGATGGGATACCGAATAAAATGCTGAAATATCACAGCCTGCAAATCCGAGTCCCTAACCAGGCTATTCAACCCAATTATAGTCTGGCCATTTTCCAGAGAGCTGGTCAGGTGGGCCGATTACCCCAATATACAAACACAGACCCAGCAACTATAGATGAGAATGTGTGAGCAGTAATATTAGTAAACTTTTCTGTGGAATCAAAAACAAAATATTATGCTAGATTGTAAGCTCTTTGGAGCAGGGATTCCTTATCCTAAATGTAAATTTTATGTCTGAAAGCACTTCTTCGCATTATGTATTATTTGTTATTTATATGATTATCACGTATATTTCTGCTGTGACGCGCTATGTACATTAATGGCGCTATATAAATAAAGATATACATACATACAATTCCTAACTAATTACAGATTGTTGCACACAAGTAAGATCGGTTGCCTCCCAAATCACAGAACCACTGCCACATATTAACGCGCAATGGTATAGTGATAAAGTGAAAAACAGGCGCAAACAGATAAAAGGGTTGAACACTAAATGTGAACCAATATAAACTTGGCGCTTACTCTCCACTGACTAGTAGTCAACCTCGCTGTTTATGACTCTTAAATCTTGTAAGTAGTCATTTTGAAAGAGCCAAGATTGTGGAACCTTTCATTTAACCCATTACCATTCTGCTGCACTTAGATTTGTTTGTTTCCTCCCCATGCTCCCCCTGGATCTCGTGTCTACATATTACCGCGCATACACTGATTAAAAAAACGTGTAAAAAGTGCCATCTCAGGGAAAGTATGTTTCATTGGCTTTAAAAAAAGCGCTGGACTCAATTTGACACCCAGGTTTTAACTTCAAATTACTACACATTGGAAATGGGGTAAAACATATAATATAATCAGGAAAAATAATACGTCCCGAGCAATAAAAAAAAACCCACATGAAAATATGAAATTATTGTTGCTTATGTTTGGTCTTATTAGTTACAATCTCGCTGTAGAATAACGACTACACACAATCAATATCTATGTACAGAACGCACAACAGGTGTAGTGCAATAATGGAAAAAAATACGGATACCAATATTTTCATTATGATATTACAAACTCCTTCCACTACTGGACACTTTATGAATCAAACCATCAAAACGTCGCAAAACACACTCAGCCCCTGTATAACAAACCTAGCACAAAGCCACAGGACACAAACACCAACAACCCAACTGCAATCACAATACCGGAAATACTGGGGAATGCAGAATGGGAAGCAAAGCAAAGTGGACTCCAGAGAGAATCTACACTGTAGCAGAATGCCTCACCTCAGTGATACATACAAAACACAGACAGACTCATAAAATACCAGTAAGTGATGAGAAACTTGAAACAGAGACGGGCAGAAACAAATCCAAGTGGAAATCCCAAGAAGTCCGACTAAACATGCAATGTAATAACGGAAACACAGAAACTGAACAGCAATTCTTCCCCAAGTTGCCAAATAAAGGAAATCTCTCAAAAGGACCAGCTAGAAATATTCTGTATAATATTGTAAGAAACCAGAGAAACAGCAGCTATCGGCAAAATATGTAGCATTTTGGGATCAGACCAGAACCGTGACATAACCACAAACTGTAGCCCTAGTACCTGTGGGACTATCTGTGGTACCTACTTTTGCCCAGTGGCGGATTTAGTTTTTTTCCGCCTGTAGGCTGGGGGGCGGCACTCCTCCTCAGAGTATGACATCATGACGCCGTACTGTCATGGCAACAGACGTCACGGCTGCATGTGACGCCACGTTGTCATAGCACTGCGGCTCCATCTGATTTTGCGTCGCCATGATGACGCAACGCTACAGGAGGGGGCCTGCTACGGAAAAGGTGAGACACACGCACAAACAAATTGCCTTCCCAAAAAATTGCCGCCAACAACAAAATTGCCGCTCTAGGCTACAGCCTTCTCAGCGCTATGGGAAAAAGGCCCCTGGTAACGCCCCTCTTCTCATTTAGGGGAAAATTCAATGTAGTCTGAAGTTCAATGTGTTAAATGGGGAAGTTCGGCCTTTAGCTCTATGATACCTTGATACGTAATGTATTGTGAATTGCACTGTATTTCCTTCCTTCCTTTATCACCCTTTTATGTTTTACTTATTCTAACACTTTGGCAACACATATAAACTGGCATATCAGAGCGCCGCGCATTGCAGTAACGTTGGCTGCATCTGTAGCATCGGACATGGCTAAGAAATATGGCACCATAGGTTTTTTGTTGGATTTGCTCCTATGATAAGTCGGGTGCTGTTATGTACCTTTCGACTGAGCCTCTGATTGAGCCACCTGTGCTGAAGCAGGGACTGATTGAGCCACCCGTGCTGAAGCAGTGATATCCTGAAAACCTGACCTGTTGGAGGGGGGCGGGGGTGGGGGGGGGGGGGGGGGGGGGGGGGGGGTGAGGGCCTGAGGACTGGAGTTGAGCACCCCATGCAAAGCTGCAGTTCAGTCTATATCCTGCATGTGTGTTTTTTTTAATAAATCAGTTCTGTAGTAAGAAAAAATACTTGTAGCATTTTCGGTTTTTAAAAAAACAACTTTGAAAGACCAATTTTCTTGTATTCTATTTTAACAAGCATTTGCTTAGGCACTGCCCCTTCATGGCCTGTCACAAACCCAGGCACACCCCTTTGTCAGCACTGCCCTCCCTCTCTCTAAACGTGCACTAGCATCTGGTCACATGATCTTCCTCATACAGTAGTACATTCAAGGAAGCTGTAGAAAAGGGATCAGCCTGCATGCATAGCAGCTCGGATAGGCGATTTCAAACTTATTACAGTGTTTATTCCATTCATTGCACGTGTATATAATGTAAAATTGTAATAATTCCATTTATAGCAAACGTGTATATGTGAATATTATTTAGATGTATATGTATGTTACTGAAATGTGGAGTGAGTGTGTAGGTAAAAGAACAAACAAGGACATATTCCAATGCATATAGATATATATATATATATATATATATTTATATACTATAATATTATATATATTATATATTATATATTTTATATGTATGTATGTAGTATGTGAGTTTTGTGAGTAAAAAAGTGACAAAAACCCTCCATAGCAAGGCAAATCGCAATGGAAATATTACTGTACTGCATTTGTATGTATATATATTTTATATACACACACACTTCAAATACGGATAGTGCGATTCACTAAATGATATATATATTCACTTTCTGGGAGTATAAGAGTGACTGTCCGTGTTTGTTTCCTTTTTTTTGTATCCATCATTGAATGGTATGCACCCTCCTTTAAGGTTTATTTTTATACTAGCGAGACCCGCGTTTGCCCGGGGATGTAGTGTTCCCCCGCTCCTCTCTCTTCTCCCTCACGCCTCCCCCTCTCTCTGTTTGTCCCCCATTCACATCAATCCAGTTCCCCCCCTCCCTCCTTTACAGCTTCATGCAGTGTGTGTGCGTCAGTCATTGTGTGTGCGTCAGTCAGTCAGTGTTGTGTGCCGCGCGGTCAGTGAGCTGACCGCGAAACACAAAACACACACAGACTGACTGACGCACACACACACACAAGTCAGTGTGTGGTGTGGTGTTGCCTCAGTCAGTCAGTGTGTGCGTGCGGCAGTCAGTCCGTCATTCACTCAGTGGTGGGGTGCGGGGGTCGTGCGCGCGCGACGCGTCATAAGTGTGTGGTGTGTCAGTCAGTGTGTGTGTGTGTGTTGTCAGTGTGTGTCAGTCAGTGTGTGTGTGTGTGTGTGGTGTCAGTGGGGTTGTGGTGTGTGGTCATGTGTGGTGTGTGTGTGTGGTGTTCGGTGTGTGGGTGTGTGTGGTGTGTGGTGTGCGTGTTAGTGTGTGTGTGTGTGTCCAGTGTCAGTGTGTGTGTGTGTCAGTGTCATGTGTGTGTGTGTGTGTGTACATTCATTGTGTGGGTGCGGCGAGGGGTCAGTCTGGTGGGTGCGCGCGGTGGGTGTGGGGGTGTGTGGCGCGGGCTACGTCGTGTGTGTGTGTGTGTCAGTCAGTGTGTTGTGTTGTGTGTCAGTCAGTGTGTTGTGTGTGTCAGTGTGTGTGTGTGTGTCAGTGTGTGTTGTGGTGTGTGTGTGTGTTGTGGTGTTTGTGTAGGTTGGTGGTGTGTGTGTGGTTGTCAGTGTGTGTGTGTGTTGTGTGTGTGTTCATGCAGTAGAGTAGTGTGTGCTTGTGCTGAAGAAGTCGTGGGTGTGTGTGCAGCAGGTCAGTGAGTGTGTGTTGTGGGTGTGTGTGTGCTGCGTAAGGTTATGTGTATGTGTGCGTGTGGCAATGTGGGGTGGTTGTGTGCATGCGGACGCTGGGAGGGGTTGTGTGCGTGCGTCAGTATGTATGTGTGTGTGTGTCAGTCAGTGCGTCAATCAGTCAGTGTGTGTGTGTGTTTTCGTGTGACGTGCGGTCGTAAGTCAGTGTTGTAAGGCGTCAGGTTGGGTGTGTCGCAGTGGTGTGTGCGTGACGTCAGTCGAGGTTGTTGGTGCGTGCGGTCAGTCAGGGTGTGTGGTGCGGTGTCAAGTGGTGTAGTGTGGACTGTCAGGGTTTGTGTGCGTGCGCCAGTCAGGGTTTGTGTGCGTGCGCCAGAGGTTTGTGGCGTGCAGCCAGTCAGGGTTTGTGGTGGGAGACAGTTACGGTGTGGGTGTGCGCTCGGTCGTCGTGTGTGCGTGAGTCAGTCAGGGGGTGTGCGTGCGTCAGTCAGGGGTGCGGTGCGGGTCAGTCAGTCGTGTGTGGCGTGCGTCAGTCAGGGTGTGTGCGTGCGTCCCGTCAGGGTGTGTGAGTGCGTCAGTAAGGGTGTGTGTGCGTGCGTCAGTCAGGGTGTGTGCGTTGCGTCAGTCAGGGTGCGTTTTGTGGTTAGCTAGTGTGCAGTGCAGTCAGGGTGTGTGATGTGCGTCAGTCAAAGGGCAGGCGGTGGGGGGGTGAAGGCGGGGGTAGGGGGGGTGAAGGGGCAGGGTCAGGGGTGGGTGGAAGGGTGTAGGGGGGGTGAAGGTCAGGGTTAAGGGGGGGTGAAGAGCAGGGAGTAGGTACGGGGGGGTGAAGAGGCAGGGGTGGTGCAGGGCAGGGGTGGTGAAGGGCGTTGTCAAGGGGGAGGTGGTGAAGGGCAGGGGTAGGGGGGGTGAAAGGCTAGGGTGGGTGGGGTGAAAGTGAGGCACAAATTGTTGGAGGAAGTAAAATGTCCCTACACACACAAACACACACCACACAACGGTGGAGTGAGACGGTGGTGGGAGTTGGGATGGCGCAGATGCGAGGCTGCTTGGCTCCCCAGCGGCTGGGGAGTGGCGGCCGGGGGTAAGGGCGGGCGGGGGGGGGGGGGCGGGGGGGGGTAAGGGAGAAGGAGGGGGGTCTGGTAGAAGGGACCCGAGGGGGCGGGGGGGGGGAGGGCGGAGAGGCGAGCTGGGGGTAAGGGAGCTTTGGGACGGTGGGGTAGGAGGGCCGCGCTTACCCCCTTTGTGCAGTGTTTGATGATATTAGATATATATGCACACGCCACGAGCATATCATGCGCACGCGCACACTATCACGTGACACGCACACATACATGCACCATATACTGCGCACACGCCACACATACACACATACATGCGACATACAGCCAGCAAACATGCGCACACGCACACAAACATGCGCGCACACGCACACATAAACCAGCCCACACGACACATAAAACATGCACAACACGTAACATGCGCACATAAACATGCGCCAAACGCACATATATACACACAAACATGCACACACGTATACATGCGTACACGCACATATACATGCGCACACGCACACAAAACCATGCGACCACACGACACACATAAACATGCGCACACGCAAACATATACACTGTGTGGCATGTTATGTGCGTATATATTATGGGATTGCTTGACCTGAGGAAGAGAGGAAAACTCTTGAAAGCTTGTCCCATGACACAAATTGTTGTCCAAATAAAAAAAAAGTAATCAATAAATACTGAAGAACATATATATATATTTATATTATATATTTTTTTTTTATTATATATGATGTATATGTATATGTATGATGGATATATAGCGAAGGTCAGCCAGCCGGCAGCGGAGGCGAGAGAGGACGGCATCCGCAGCGAAGCTCGACAGCGGCAAGAGGACAGTAGCCGGCGGCGGAGGGGCGAGAGGACGGCATGCCTGCAGCGAAGCTCGGCAGCGGCAGAGCAGAGGGACAGACAGCCGGCGGCGGAGAGAGAGAGAGAGAGAAGGACGGCATCTGCAGCAAAGCTCGGCAGCGGCAGAGGACCGCAGTGGTGGCGGAGGAAGGGAGAGAGAGGAGGACAGGAGAATGGGACAGGAGGCGGGACAGGAGGGCGGTAGGGAGGAGTTACGCTGTAGCAGCGGCAGACACTGGAAGTCAGAGAATACTTTCTGGTCGCGACCGCTTGTGTGTGTGTGTGTGTACACACACAACACCACAAAAGCGGTGGACAGAAGTATTCTGACTTCCAGTGTACACACACACACACACACACCTTATTAGACAAATCACCCAAAAATCTACTCGCCCCAGTCCCACCTTTTAAAAAAAAGAAATGGTAATAAATTCCTAGGTAAGAATCATAACATTTGTTTTGACATAACCGTTATTATTGGTATACATTGTATTACTGTACTTCAAACTTGTCTGTACTGTACATAGTCCTTACTAATCTAATAAAAAAAGCCAGATATAAGAGAGGGGAGGGAGAGGGTGGGGGGAGGGAGCAGTGGTAGAGCGGGGGGGCGGGAGGGGGGCGGGAACAGAGAGTGGGGGGAGGGGGGGAGTGGGCGGGAGAGGAGAGAGTGGTGGGAGAGAGTGGGGGTGGGGGGCGGGGAGGGGTACCGGGGGGGTGGGAGGGAGAGGGTGAGGGGGGGGGTGGGAGGGGAGGGAGAGGGTGAGGGGGGTGGGTGGAGCGGGATTGAGGGTGAGTTGGGTGGGTGGGTGGGCGGCGAGAGGGTGGTGGGTGGGTAGGTTCGGGATTAGAGGGTGTAGAGGGTGGGTTAGCGGGTGGGTGGGTGGGCGGGAGAGGGGGAGTGGGTGGGTGGGCGGGTGACTGGGTACTTGTGGTGACACACTAATATATACACACACACACACGCAAGCACACGCACACGCCACACACACACATATATATATATATCCAAAACCACACACCACACACACACATATACACAAACACACACATTTATATACACACACACACATATACACACACACCACAATCACCACCCTTGCTGCCAACACTGCTACGGGACACAAACCCCCCTGCATCTCCGCGCGGCAGGGGGCAGGCTCAGGGAGCCGGAGCAGAAGGGACACACTCCCGCTCCCCTCCCTCTTCCCCACCCCCCAAAAGGCAGCGCAACCCCCCCTGGCCATCTCCAGTGCGGGCAGGGAGGCAGACACAGGACCGGTAGCAGGAAGGGGACACATCTCCGCTCCCACCTCCCTTTCCCCACCCCCACAGGGGCAGCGCAAACCCGGCATCTCCCGCGCGGGCAGGGAGGCAGACACAGGGACCGGAGCAGAAGGGGACACATCTCCCGCTCCCCCCTCCCTTCCCCACCCCCCACAGGGGCAGCGCAACCCCCCTGCATCTCCCGTGCGGGCAGGGAGGCAGACACAGGGACCGGAGCAGAAGGGGACACATCTCCCGCTCCCCCCTCCCTTCCCCACCCCCCACGGGGGCAGCGCAACCCCCCTGCATCTCCCGTGCGGGCAGGGAGGCATGCACAGGGATCGGAGCAGACGGGAGACACATCTCCCGCTCCCCCCTCCCCACTGGCGGCACAAGCCCCCTCCATCTCGCGCAGGCTGACAGCCACAGGGATCGGGCAGAAGGGGGCACCACACAGCGGCAGATCGGGAGCGAGCCCACGTCACTGGGAGACTCATGAATATTCATGAGTCTTCCACTGACTGCCGGAGGCAAATTATAAACAAATGCCAGCTTTTAATATGTCACAAAAATTTCGCCGATTAATACATGGAGAACGGATTGACTGACAGCTATACAGTTCTTTAGGTAAATAGAGATTGCCCACATGAAGCTATTAAAGTAAAAAAATAAATTAAAAAAAAAAAAAAAAAAAAGACTGAACTGCAGCTTTTTAAGGAACAATATAAGACTTTTAAGAGTTTGCTTTGCCTCCACCTCCTGGCCAAATGTATAATACATTAGGTGAGAGACGGTAAACAGGAAGGTGATGATAAAATAAGTTGCAGATCGTCAAGGAACAAATCCTTTTCTAAACATGATGCGCTTACATGGATCGAGCTCTTTGTATTGCACAACTGAGACGTGGGTAACGAGATGCCAATAGTTAGTTCTATTGATTAATATCGTTGTCATGGAAGTTACGTTAATGAGAAACAAGAGGAGCGAACTAGGATATCACTTCACCGGATACACGCGCTCCAGACGTATCCATTCAGCAGGTACTGCACCTAGATTTTATGCAGAGATGTGTCTTCAATGGGCGCTGCAAAGTTTTCGGTCAAATAGCTCAAAATGTTGCCAAATTTGCCACTTTTCACCAGCATTTTGCAGAAATGTCAGCATGTACCTACATTTAGAGCAATGAAATCTGCAAGTCGACTTATTTGTCTTGACAACCATGTTATGTAAGTTTTTAATAATGTTTACACTTTTTTTTTGTTTTAACAAAGAAAAAAGGGCAAATTTCTCCAGGGTCGCGAAATTCAGTGAAAAATTTGTACAACCTCTATTTTTATGTATTTGATCTATTTCACCTTTTCCCACCAGTAAATCAGAGCTGAGGAGAGCTCTGTTCCCAATGGCTGGTTCTCACGCGCAAAACTTTCGCACAAGGTTACGAACCAGGGGAAATTAGTTTTTTGGAGTCATGAAAAAAAAGTTAATACGGTTTACCGAGCATTAAGGAGGCAATGCAAGCAGGCCATTTTTTTTAAACATAGGATTGGAGCAGGGGGTTCTGCGGCGTTACCCCATTAATTTCAGCTCTGGGACTCCATAGGGGGTCCCGGTAGCCGCTCGGCTAGCAGGGATCACGCAATGGCGGCGTTTCAAAGATCCCGGGCCCTGCTGGCCAATAGGAAGCCGTGACATCATCATGTTTGGCAATCTAGTGGCTCATGTGACGCGGGAGCTTTAAACTTTGCTGAGATACCGACACACCCCTTTGTAGGTCTGTATCTCGGGAAGCAGGGGGTCCCCAGAGCTGAAATTAATGGGGTTCAGCTCCAGAGACCCCCTTGCTTCAAACCTGTGATTAAAAAAAAAATAATACAAAGCAGTTCCGTTTAATATGCTCATTTGCTAAAGCCTCTAAAATTGCTAGATTTGCTTAATGCAGGGATTATACACAGGTCACACAACCACCACGGTGCACACACTGCTCGGCGATATTTCTCAGAAAACTTACTAATTTGGCCACATTACTAGCCCTTCGAGAAACATGGAGAAACATTTTGCAGGGAATCGAATTTGGGGGAAAAATAAAATTAGGAAACAGTTTTGCCCATCTGCAGTTAGAAATTGGAACCTTCTTCTAGTTACCGCAGCTGGGAGATTTATGATAGACAAATCATTAGTGAGTTATGGGGAGGTTATCACCGCTTGTACAGCATGCAATGTAAGTTTCAACCTTTTCTGCATCACAGACAAGTACAGTGTTCACAACTGCGAGGTGAGGACAGTGCTACTTACCTCCTCTTTTGAGCAATATATTTCAATGTGTATAACATGTCTTTGAAAACTGCTGGACCTGCATCTGAAGAGAAATCTTCAACACTGTTGTTGCTGCAAGTGATTGAACCAAAAATCAGGAAACAGCTGCAGGTGTGTCCCCTGACACATGTTCCTTCAGATAACATACCCCAGTATAGCTCAAAATATCACAGCGTTCCCATAGGATTCAGTGGAAATGCTGGCACAGAATATCGCAATATATTCCACAGGTTGAGAACCACATGTGCATATATATGGCCAAACAAAATGGCAGCACTCGCTCAAAATGTTGGGCCCAGAGGGCCAGTCTGTGCAAGGTAGACAAATTAGTATATACAGGTTTAACATTCCAAACTGAAATGAACACCAGCACAAGAAGAGGACTGAAAAAAATAATAAAGATATTACTGTTTAGTTGATGAAGGTCCCCCTGGGGACTGAAATGTCAGGTCTGGGTGTGATATATATGTATTAATAAAGTAATATATATATATTTTCTTCTTGTACTGGCATTAATTTCAATTTGGAATTGTGTGTTGGTTCAGCCATAGACTCTGTATTTTAGCAGGGGGTTGCATTTTTCAGGCTCTCCAGTGTGCGAGAGGTTAACTCCTCTGGATAGGCAATCTGCCGCTGCACCTAATTCAGGCTGAATGCCTCATTGCAGGTTTTTTTTTAAAAGAGTATGGAACGCAGGTCCCTCCAACCAGCATCCTTCCTGGTTGGGGAAAGTCTCTCTTCTGACAGGTTGCTGACTGGCGTTTAAAACCCCTTTGCAATCCAACGCTTGGGAATGGCCAAAGACAGTAATAATAATAATAGTTTGTCCTTGTATAGCGCTGCTAGTTTTACGTAGCGCTTTACAGAGACATTTTGCAGGCACAGGTCCCTGCCCTGTGGAACTTACAATCTATCTTTTTGGTGCCTGAGGCACAGGGAGATAAGGTGACTTACCCAAGGTTACAAGGAGGCAACACTGGGAATTGAACCAGGTTCCCCATTCTTCAAACTCAGTGCCAGGCAGTGTCTTTACTCACTGAGCCACTACCCCTGGTAAGGTCTAAATGTAATACTACTGTGCCACTCAACCAGGCGTGAGTTGGTTTCCAATGCTTCTCCCTTTTTTATTTTTTATTTGACTTCCAGGCCATTAAATCCTCAAACTTCTCTTTAATGCTTTCTCTGTCTTTCACACCATTCGTCAGTTTATTTGGCTTCTGACGAAACTCCTGGATCTGATTCTCTTTGCTTTTATCTTGAGGATCTGTACGGTGAGAATTGGAAGCATTAAACACCGGCTTTGTAGTTCGTCTCTTGTCCTTTCCAATCTTTGGGCATTCTAACTTTGAACCTTCATGGTTCTTCATAGCGCAAAGATTGTCTCATGTGGCTGGGCTCATTACACAATAAACACATGCTATCCTCCATTCTCGTACTTTCAGGTGTATTCTTCACACTGACCTCTGGAGGCGCTCTTGCATCAATACTTTTCATACTTTCCCCTGTGTATGCTGTGAGCACAGCTGGTAATAATACACAGCAGGAAGACTTTACTTCACTTCTCCATTTTAAATTCCGTATTTATTCTCAAACTCACAGAAATAATAATTTTCATATAGCAAACTGCAGCTATTAAAAAAAAAAAAAAAGGAAGGGGGAACCATAGGGTCTCCTGGGGATAAAAAGTATTATTTTCAGCTACGGGGATCTCCTGCTTCCAGAGATAATTTATCTGTGAAGTTACCAAACTTAAATCTCCCTCCAGGGAAAACAAAAACTCAGGCCAATAGCAAGCCGCTACATCATCGAAGCCAAAGGAAGTGGTAATGAGATAGGCGCTGGTAGTATTTAATGGGCAAACCTGACAGTCCTTCATATAAGAAAAAATAGAGTACAGAGCTTTGGAGGCCTCACAAGTCTCTTCTACATGTGTACCTTCATTTCTAACTTTTCAGAGTCACGTAAACTAAACACAAAATAAGAATGGGTTCTAGATGAAGGGCATAGTTTCGGTATAAAACAGTCTGTTTTTCATTCCTCTCACTCATTAAACTGTGCAGCAACCCCCATGTATTGTTGAGGTATCAGACTTGATATTAAGCATCATCATCATTGTTTTATCAACAACTAAAAAGCTGCTAGCTAAAATAGGTACATTTTCTTTGATACATACTCTTTGACAAAGCGCCGTCGTGCGAAACGCGTCAGAGTACCTCGTTTTTGCCACCATCCATGATGTTACCCATTTCAATAAATTGCTTTTAACTTTACTCCATGGGCTTATCTCCACAATCATTTGCAGTGCACCGCTTTTTTTCTCCTATTTTAGAACCTCGCTTCGATATCTGTCGCCTGGAAGCATGCCAACGGAGCCAGAATACGCTAAAACATGTGAGTACTACCCCAGTGGTTTGTTCTTCCTATATGCTCCTGGATGAAGATTGAAAATAACGTTGTTGCTCTAGGTCTGCGCAAACTGGGGGCGCAAGACTTTTTTGAGGGGCGCGTCTCACTTACCCGGCTTCAGTCCTGGCTTCAGTCCATGTGTCTCCATGACAACACAGCGTTAAATGATGCTGCGGGTCACGTGACGTCACATGACCCCGCTTGTCATTTGACGCTACATTTGAGGTAAGGGGGGGGCGCAACGCAGGGAGAGAGCAGGCAGGAAGTTTGCGCACCCCATCTCTAGGTCTAGTGGTTCAACCTATAAAGTGGTGAGGAGAACCAGCCAGATAGTTTCACAGTCAGGCCTAGGCTCCAATATCCACACATTCCCGCTCATATTAGGTACACATATACCCCCAAATGTGACTATTTTGATTGAATTTGAATTACTGCCATGAGAGTGTTGAAGTCACCATTACCAGGAATATCATAAGGAAAATATTAAGTGGTTTATATGGATTAATCTTTCTGACTTGACCAATGAACACCTACTGTATTTATGTATTTCTTTGCCACTTTGTAGCACTGGTCTTGGAATCTCTGTTCTATTATTGCATAAAATCGGTAAATGTCAAATGTCGCACTACTATTCAATACACAAGTAAATCAAACTTCATGTACTGTATCCTTTTCCAAATGATTGGGAATCTAAATAGAGACACCATTGTTTCTGGATCTAGTAGCCACACCTTCTTCAGGTATTTTTTGGATCACATTTTAACCGGTACTTTCTGAGTTTTTCAACTATTTTATTACATCTAAACTTCATGAATAAACACGGAAGTATTTCATGTTCCTAAATGTATACAAAGGAACATATTCATTGTAGACTGGAATCAGACCATTGTTACTGGAGTTGTTTGTGCATTGGCTCTGTTGAAACAATACACCACTGTGTATAATCTCTTTACCTGATGTAACTGGGAATTATTCTTCACCTATTTTAGAGAGATAGGTACTTCTATTTGTCAGGTACACCTGGCTGGGTGCTATGTGTTCCCTTTTCCATCTCTAATGACATTCAATCAGGCGCATTAATATACAGACAAAGAAAAAGACTGAACTTCCCAAAAGCTACATAAATCAATGATACCTCCACCTACATCGTGTATATCTCCCATAGGCAGGTGCGCTACCATAATCATACATGAAACATCTCTAATCATAATGTCATTGTAAAAATGGATGGCCGATTTGTCTACCTGACTTCCTTTAAGCAACCACTAAGACAAGATGAAGACAAATTAATTTGTGAAAAGGGATGTGCGAACTGATTGAAAGTAGAGGAATCATTGTTGATTTGTAGTAAGTTGTGATGATTTTTAATAGACTAACATGAGCGTTTAGAAAGGATGGTATTGTGTTAGCCTGTGGTACCTTTGGTAGATAACTGTCTTCTTCAGGCTTAGTTTTGCAAGCTCAGGTTTGTTCTTGAAGTTCTCTACACAAATCTACACTTTTCTACAGCAAACATTGTACAGTAGCTAGAACCTTAAAGGTACCTACTCATTGTGTTTTTTTTTTTACATAGGTGGGAACCCCTGCTGCTGAGATACTGTGGATCTATCCTACTGGTTATACATTCAGTGGAGAAATGAATACATAAGCAATGGGGGGAGGTGGGGGGATGCATTTACTTTTTAACCCACCCCCAGTTTTCTGTTTTATATGTGATTGTTTATACCTGCTGAAGCAATATGTTGGTTAGAGTGGAGAAATTAGTAAATGGCTATTTCGAAATTCAGTAAATTTTATAACGGAAGGTGTATTTTTTTCCCCACTCACCACAGCTTCTCTAAAATGTATTTAGACATTGTCCAAAAGACAATAAGACAATACTCAAGAATACATCCAGCTAACCAAATGTAAACAAAGCTTAGCACCACCTAACAGATTGTCTCCATCTAAAGAAGGGTTTTCCAATGAGGGTTTCCTAGGAGCCATTGGGTTCCCCGTGCATCGTGTAATTTTCAGGTCATTTTCGTAACTTAAGCAAAGTCACGACTAATGTGTAGGATACGAATAAAAACAGCACTCCGGTGGTCTTGAAGAAACATGATTAATGGGACCATTGTAACACATTGGCCATATGACCTGGCATATCAGGGCCATGGGACCGCTGTGATATTATTTGGGTGAATATTTCCGTTGTCTCAACATTTTCACATTTCATACACCGGCCTCCCCTCTAACTATTCTCTCCTAACCAAATGTGCAACTTGAACCTCCATTAAAGGCCACCCCCATATACCACCCAGTACTTCTAACCTATATCCCGAAAACCATTTTTTCAGGCGCGGGATGGTGGGCTTTGCCTTTATGAAGGCCCCTCCTGTGCTCCGTGTCATGTGGAACCCCCATTCTTCCTGCACCATCCTAGATTCCTACTTTACCCCCCTACAATACCCCCTTTCCTGTGCTCCGAGGAGGAGGGGATCCCCGGTAATGTGGACTGACCCCCATTTTGGGGAATACGGCATCTCTAAAGAACTGGCCAGTTTGCAAACAGGGCTGGACATAGTACAGCGCGGACACAATGGGGGTGATGTCCCAAGGCAAATTTGGAGAGAAGAATTACGCTAATTGTGTCATTTTCATATAGTCTCTCTTTGCGACAATGTATCAAGGTCTTTACTCCAAGTTCTATGCTGTGTGTGATGTGTTTAGTGTTAATAGGAGGAGTTAAGGAGCAGCTACATGGCGCAGAGATTATAATGAATTCTGTGTTTCCGTGCGTCACTTTTTTAATCTAATTTATATCACAAAATCCACCAGGTCTGAGCCTGCGTAAACTTTTTAGGCTAACAATTTGTGTCAAATGTAACAAAAACATTTTCCTACATTTGACGGAAAGAGAAAATGGAGCAATGGGCCAAAGCAATATTCTATTTGCACCTTATTCACGTTGATTCGTCTCCCCCAATAAATCCCTGCCACCAGGAAGCTAGCAACCTTATTTCTAGTACCTTAAAAAAAATAAGCGCATGCACAAAGTCAATACCGGGTCTCGAACCATAGTCATGTACTACAGATGTCAGTTCACTAAACAAAAAGCTACTTCTTGTACGTTAAAGTATCAATTCATCCGTGGAGTGAAATTAAGAATTTACAATCTTTATTGACAATGAAATGACAACTTAGCACTTACCCCAGTGTTTTTCAGCGGGGGGTTCCTAGCAGCCCTTGGGTTCCCCCGGGCAGTGCCGGCGACAAATTTCCCGGGACACAGGACTAGAGTTATGTCCGGATGCCACCCCCCAGCAGTATTGCAAGCCCCCCCCCCATTTCACACCTCACAAGCCCCCTCTATTTCCCATCCTCTGCCCATGTATTTCTCTCCCCTCCGCCTCACTCCCTCTTCCTCACTCACTATTAAAAAGATACCCACCCTACTCCCAATATATATTAAAAATACCCACACTCCCCCAATGCATTTGAAAAAGACCCCCACTCCCCCAATGCATTTGAAAAAGACCCCCACTCCCCTAATACATTTTTAAAAGACCCCCACTCCCACAATACATTTTAAAAATACCCCAACCAATACATATAAAAAAAGACCCCACTCCCCCATTACATATAAAAGAGACCCCACTGCCCCAATACATATAAAAAAGACCCCCCCAATACATATATAAAAACAGACTCACCTTGTTGATGGTCAGGCCGGGTCCAGTGGCTGTGGGGCCCGACCTCTGGCCAGACCCGGCTGCCGATACTCTCGCGGCCAGGGCCCGGCTCTCCACTCAGCCAGCATGCTACTGTCCCTCTGTCCCACGCCGAGCTTCCGACGGGCCTCCCTCTCATGCCGGCGCACGCCGGATTCAGAGCCAAGCTGACATCAGAGAGGCCCGTCGGCGTGGGACAGAGGGATAGAGACCTGCATCTGATGGAGAGCCGGGGCTCGGCCGCAAGAGGACCGGCAGCCGGGCCTGGCCAGAGGTCGGGCACAACTTGCAGCGCCGGCCGGGCCCCCCCAGCCAGTGGGCCCGGGATACCTGTCCCTTCTGTCCCGCCCCTGTCAGCGGCCCTGTCCCCGGGCATCCCTAATGGGTTCCCTGCAATTTTCAGGTCATTTGAGAATTGTACCAAATACAGAAAAATTTACAATGCATCTGATCTCAGACGCACTATTAGAGAGGGTTGGAGTTCCTTACAATGCATCTGATCTCAGACGCGCTATTAGAGAGGGTTGGGGTTCCTTACAATGCACCTGATCTCAGACGCACTATTAGAGAGGGTTGGGGTTTCTTACAATGCATCTGATCTCAGACGCGCTATTAGAGAGGGTTGGGGTCCCTCACAATTTCACAATATAATGATAGGGTTCCTTAACGAAAAAAAGGTTAAAAACTTTGACTTAGCCACTGAAACTTTGTTCTCAGACAGACAATATGCATGTTTGACAGCGCAAAACGAGTCAATCAATCCTCACAGACAGATGTCAACTCATAACGTGTAATCTCACAACTCCTGAAAGTGTTCTGTGATCGAAAGCACGTCTTCCTGGTAGTTAACACATTTCTATACTACCGATTCATTTAAGTGCTACTTTAATAAGATTACAATGACTTAGAAAAAGTATCACAAACATTTTTTTTTTTTTTTTTTTTTTTTTAATATACACTTTTATCTTGAATCCACAGCTGGGGATTTTTATTTTAATAAATTATCCCTTCTCTTGTGTGCTTTGGAAAGCGCCGAGACATTTCCTTTTTTTTTTATTTTGGCACGCTCCGATAGGTGTGGCATAGCCTTGTGGGATTCATTACCACAGCATTTAAAACTTTCAGTTCAACTGCGAGAGGAAAGGCAGCCAGCAGTTCCTGACAAAGCCAGCCGCAGCGACATCGCACAGATCTGCACTCTGAAGACTTGCTGATACAATGCGGAGAGAGGGTTGTTGGAAATGGCAAGCAAACTGAAACAAATTAAGAATTATTTGAAGAAAAGCAAAAACAAACCTGTTTCCCAGGCCGAGACTGACCATCTGCTGTCCAAAAAACAGAAAAAAACAAAAGGGAAAAAAAGCAAAGATGGACTAATGAAAGCTGCAGTGGAGACTTTGCAAGTGGCTATTTTTAATATACCCCCAAAGAAGACCCCCGTCATTAATGAACCCAGCGCTGAGCCATTGAAATCTGCAGGTAAGAACATGTAGAGAAGCATTTGAAATGTGTAGTATTGCTGGAGCGAGTGAAATCCCTGCTTTATATTTTATCAATAACCTTAAAAGAGAAGAGATGGGGTGACCAACTCCAGTCCTCGAGGGCCACCAAGAGGTCAGGTTTTCAGGATATCCCTGCTTCAGCACAGGTGGCTCAATCAGTAAGAATGACTGAGCCACCTGTGCTGAAGCAGGGATATTTTGAAAACCTGACCTGTTGGTGGCCCTTGAGGACTGGAGTTGGCCGCCCCTGGAGTAGAGTGATTCAAAATGGAGCCTGGCTGTCTTGTGTTGTGGAAAAGACACAACAGAATGTGGGTTTTATTTAGAGACTGTGAGAACTAATTGATCTCTATGTATGTAAGCTGCAACGCGCCTTTATTCTTTATATTATCTGCCACTTTTACTGAAAAAGGTCCAAGTTTTTTTTTTTCTTTACTAGTTTTGAACAAAGGAAAAATAAAACACGTGTAGGTTTGTGTGAGATCTGGAATAGGGGAAGGATTGTGATAGTGAGGAAATAAACCCTATGTGAACGAGAGAGGACATGGGGCTAAATGACATATCTGAAGAAGGTACCAAGGTGACACCATAAGTTTCCATTTTAAGCATCATTTAGCCAAGTACTGTAAGGTATCGTGCCAGATTTGCCAAACTATGCTATTCCAAAAAAGACACCATCCTTATCGTCCACTCACTTAACCGTTAGCATTTTGACACTAACGTTACTGAAATATTTCAGTGAAAAACCTCATATTCTATAAGTTATGGTGGGTAACAAATGACAATAACCACCCACCGAACAGTAAATAAATATATCCCCGGTCAGTGTCTTGGCACCCCTCAGTGTGGTTTGTCTGCTTGTTTTGTTTTTGTGTGTGTTCACAGCTGAGTTACTGTTTAGTTGTTTGTCTGTGCTCACGGTTGTTTTTTTTATTACATCCTTCTGTACTATTTCAGTGTTTGTGCTATTAGTGGTAATTACTGTACCCTTACACATATTATATTAGTGTGTATTTTTTATGTATCAATAAATATTGTGTTACACTTTTTTACTTTTAGTTTGTTGTCTCTTTTGAGCCTCAGTCACATCATTGGTGATTTTAAATAATTATCTTTTGGCTGTATAGTTTTAATGGACACTATACCTCTGAACACACACAGTGTTGAGTAATTCGTTATTAACCCCCGGTGTGCTGTGTGCATCTCTGCTTTTTTTTGTAACCTGAATCTTCTGTTATTTCTGTTTTAGAACAAAACATCACAGAGCTGTTGGACAAGGGACAGTACGTAGAAGCATGTCACTGTATTTTTGACCTAGAGCAAAATGATGAAGAGAAAAACGTCGATTCACTGTACAACAACGTCGTCACGAAAATGCAATGGACTGTGGGCGCGGCCCTCCGCGGTAACGAGACCCCGTCGGCAGAACTGAAATCAGTCACTGCCTGTGTCAAGTGGGCGAAGGAGAAAAGGTGCGGACAAGGGTTGGGATGGAGTCCTAAAATGTGGGATAAGGAACTGGAAACTCTTCTTGTAACAAATATTAAAGAGCACATTCCCACTTTTGTATATGACACGAAGGCTGAAAGAAGAAGTCTTCAAAATCATTTGGAAGAACTGGAGAGCACAACTTTACAGAGAGTGAGTCTAAATAGGACATGTCTAGGGGACCTGTTTGCTCTCTATTTGAAATGTGCTCATGCCTGTATACTTTCCCACCTGACATCACTGGCAAATCATGACTTTACCTATAAAGAATGTGTACTACTCTACAGATGGGGCTGTACAGAATACAAAAGGTGAGATATACACGCAAGATTCCTGCTTTTAATCTGTTGGCCCACAGTGGCTAAGGTGCTAACTCAATATACTGCAAGCGATTGGTCAAAACCCTTCATTCAAGTCAATTAGCTTTGGCCTTTATTGAATTACCCCCTACATGAGAAGAGGAGGGGTAAATGGGTACCACAGTCAGTCTTATCTGTACTAGGGATACTCACACTGCTATCAGCTAAAAACTACCATTCAATGTCAATGACATTGTATGGCGATTGGACGCATCGAAGTATATTGAATCAGACACCAAGTCTTCTTGTTTCTCAGGGTGACCCCATGATAGCATTGGGCATTTCTGTCTTTTGTTGTGACCCCAAGATACCTACTGTTTCTTTTGCATTTTCTACTTCCTGAAAGTCCCTGTATCCCAATCAGGTCCATGAAAGAGGAAGCAATCTCTCGCATTCCCTCCAAAATCTCCCTGATTCCCCATGTTGTTGTGCAATAAGAACAGCTTAGAACAAAGCAAAAGGGTTAGCCAATGAGACATTTGTAATGCTAATAGAGCAGAGCTGTGACCGTGTTGGCCTTGGGAAGATCGAGTTGTCTTTGCAGGATTGATACCTGTGTCTGTGTCTCACAGTTGTTTTACTATTGAAATTGTTAGTGTCTCCAGAATTGAGGACATATAAACATACCAGTAAGGTTTTAAAAGGTCATAATAAATGTGTGTTATCAGTGCAGTATAAAGATAATAAATGCTGCACACTAATAAAAAATCAAAAGGGGATACAACTACCGGTGCTCCTGGTTCAGGATTCTCTGTGTTAATCCAGGATTAACGAAATGTAGAAAATCAGGGCTCCACGGATTTGCTCAATGAACTAATTTATTGCCAATAGACTTGACGTTTTGGCCACACAGGCCTTTCTCAATAGCAGAAATGGCATAATAAGTGCAGTATAACACATATAATAGCACACGTGAAGAGTATTAGTTGGTATAATAACGTGTTTTCTACTTATAAACTCCAAAATATCTAATCAGGATACAATTTGAGATATACCATATAATCAGGTAGGATAACCTTTTCACTTGCCCCTAATCAAAAACGGGGATTGACAAACACTGCATTCTGTTTTCTTGTTCCTAATAAACCTATTCAACAGCTTTGGGAAGAAACGGTATGTTTCAACTGAACAAAATAAAGCATGGGCTGTGCTATTATACATTCAATAATAATAATTATCTTCTGAGCAATGGAAGCAGCATTTCTTCCAAAATGGGGTTTGGCAGAAGATGTGGAATGTACCGAAATATTCATCATTATATTTTCAAAAATAAAATAAGGTTGCAGACTGCAGAACTAATACTTCTGTGAGGAAGTAAAAACATATTCACATCCTAAAATGTACAAACCTACACAGGGAAATGCTACAGGTCACCTTCAGCAAATGTGTTAAATCTATAGAAGGCTTTAGAGTGTTATTCATTATCTGTGTTAATTGGCTGGAGGGGACTATATAGCACTTACCTGTCCTTCCAAATAAGTAATAAAAACAGAAATGCCCAGCGCAACATCCAAAGTGACACAACATATAGTACAATACTTCAGTGCTAATCGGCTCCTGAGTAAGGGTCCTTTAGTTAAACCCTTTGGCCAAAGCGTTATAAGCCTGCAGCCAACATCAAGGCATAACCAATTTGCAGGTCCTAACATTACCTGATAAAATTCCAAATAAGTAATGTTTACAATGAATTGATTTGTTCTGTGGCTTATTCTAGTCCTGCCAGAATCAGCAATTAGCTGCCATAGTTTGTATTTTTCCCTCACACAGGTAATTATTTAATAATCCTTCCCTGTAGTTTTTACTTCTGTTTCCATAATACCCTTGGATTATTGCAATATTAAGTACAGGCAATATAACAGAGGCTATGCCACGGAAACGTTAACAGCCCAAGTAAACGGAATAAGGCTAAAAAATAACAAACCCCATAAAAGATATAACAAAAGACAGAAAAGCCCAATGCTCCATCCAATGGGACAAAAATACATAGTGAGATCCTACAATATTCTCTTGAATAAGGGTCATTTAGTTAAACCCTTTGGCCAAAGCATTATAAGCCTGCAGCCACTTCAAGGCATGACCAGTAAGCAGGGCCTAACACCTGCCCATAAAAGATATGCAATACATATAGTTGCTGCTGAGTTCTTTTGTCCATTTGGTAGTTTAAAAAATGTTGATAATGTCTAATCCAGAAAACAATGGGTATATTGCGTACGTGAATTTCCTCACAAGTGGCATTGCTATTTGCTGTACACGGTACTGTGCAGGGTGAAACCTATCCCAGTGTCACATTGCAGAGCCAGTATAACCAGCCTCACACTGAAGAGGCCCACAAGGTGGAAGCAGCTGTTTGCGGATTGGTTTTATTCAGGCCTCGGCTCTAATTTTCTCTGGCGGCATCTCCCGGCATCTCCTCCTGAAAGGTCCCGTCATAATGGCTCCTGTGACATCAAATGGCGTTGCATTGCGATGGCAACGGGACGTCCTGGCACCATGTGACATCAGGTTGTCATGGCAACACGGCTCCACAGGGCGGACCGTTGTCATGACACAGGGACATCATGGGATGCCTCGTTGTCATGGCAACAAGACGCCATTTGACGTTGCAGAGCCATTTTGATGGGACCCTTCAGGAGCAGGTCCCGGGAGATGCCGCCGGAGACGATTATATGTATTGCGAAGCGCTGCTCTACCTGCAGCGCATGCGCACGCGCTAGTGTGCGTGCACTATGCACTACTACATTGCCATCCTAGTGTTTGTTTCGGCGCGAGCTACATAGCCTGCACTATGGACGAAGCAGTAGCCTTCTGAAAGGGGAAGTGTTTGTCAATCAAGAGTTTTCTTTACCCTTATCTCACCCTGTCCTTATCAGAGCCAATAAAGATAAGGGGAGGGGGAACTCTGACTGTACTAGCACTTGCTGATCTCAGGGACATCACACAAAAGGAGCAGCCAGAGGAAATCACTGCCCTCCTCAAACTAACTTTAAAAATAAATACAATATACTTATAGGTGTCAGATTTGTGTAAAAAAAGTATTCATTACCCAAATGAGACCGCTTAAACATGTCACTAGAATTTGTTCACCTTGGTCCTAGGAGGGGTTGAGCCCTTAAAGAGGCCATGCATCTTCTCTTCAGGCCTCTTCTACACCCCATTGTATATTTGAGAAGGGGTAGAAGCCTCATCATGGAAAGGATGTCTCAATAAATGCATTTAATAGCGTTCACAGTGCAGAGACAGGCACTACTAGTACACATGCCCTCTGAATATTTCTTTGGCCCTCTGGGAAGTTCTTACCCTCCACTTCCTCTTATCGGTACCTTCCCAGCGATCCTTCACATCTGTAGAGTTCTTATGATCCAGTAATCCGTGCCCACAGAATTGTGGGTCAGATGGATCACAAGAAGATCCAAGAACATGCTGACTTGTGGGGTTTATCTTGGTTCCAGATAATTATTTGGGTTTATTGGTCCACATCACACTGAAGCATTGTACCAAACTGACATATTAAAAGTGCCATTCTGCCTCTCTGAGAACCACAGGATATTAAATCACTAAAGTCTGGTTTTATTATTTAAATGCCCTGTTTAAAATGCCTCAAGCACTACCACATACAAGTAGATATCTGCTGAGATTTACAGCATTAACAGGTAGGGTTGCCAGGTGTCCAGTATTGAACCGGGCAGTCTTGTATTTGGACACTCTGTCCAGTAAAAAATTAGATGTAATACTGGACATGTATGTGTCTGGTGTTACCTCTCTGTGGACATAGTGATCTGACCGGCTTGGGGGGACCGCGGGATTTCCCAGAGCAGGGCTGTTACTAGGGGGGCTGTTACTAGGGGGCTGGGCAGCTTCCTCCATCCTGATTGGCTGCATTACCCAGCAGCAGCCAATCAGGAGAAGGTGTTAAGAGCCTGGGGATGGGGCCAAGGAGAGGCGGAAACAGCATGGAGAGGTGAGAGGTGAGTGTGTGTGGAGCGTGTCGCACCTTTAACCATTGTGTCCAGTATTTTTGGAGAAGCCACCTGGCAACACTATTAACAGGAAAGGAAATAACCCATAGAAATGATATCGTTATAGGTTGTAATAACTTTGGATGGACCAACAGAATCATTTTTTTAATAGATTTCATTATATTGTGTAACGAGGGCTCTCCTTTGTGTACAGTAACAAATTGTCGTTCATTATTGACATAGTTTTGCATAACCTAAAGTGCAGTCACCCAATCACTGATGTCTTTCCTGGTGCATTCAATGTAGCAGATACCCGTGGCGGTGAACGGGTGACTTGCGATATCACGAAGATGCGGGGAACACGTTTTTATTCAAGAGCATTGCAATATTAACGATTGGCTTAAAGGAGGTCCATTTTTCTAGAGGCGGGAGATTTGTTAGAAAAAAAATAAGCTAATGTCGTTTGAGGAATTGATGAGAAAGTATGGTCTCCCCCCTAACTGAGATGTTTAAGTATATGTAGGTTCGGCATTCTGTGCGTCAGGGTTTTTATGAGGAGGAATTCCCTAGATGCACACGATTCGAAGATTTATGCGAAACAAAAAAGTATAAAAATGGTCTGATCTCATCTCTGTACCAAAGTTTAACCCCTCCAAGGGATATCCCGGCCCATAAATATATGGACCAGTGGGCTCGGGATTTCCAGACTGAAATAACAAAAGAGGACTGGGAAGATATATGGGAGAATGTGGTTAAAACCTCTATTTGTTCAGTAACAAAAGAGATTATATATAACATTTTATTATGTTGATATTATACTCCCAAAAGGTTAAAGCAAATGTTCCCGGAGGCCTCGGATAGATGTTGGAGAGGATGCGGACACATAGGGGACCTTGCACATATCTGGTGGTATTGCCCAGTAATGCAGACGTACTGGAGGACAGTTTTGAAACTAATAGACGATGTGACGGAAATGAAGATTCCGTTAGACCCAACCCTAATTATTCTGGTTAAACCCATGGAAGAGGTGAATCACTATACACCTAAATTGATCTGGCATATTCTAACGGTGGCTAGGTGTGCGGTAGCAGCCGCATGGAAAAAGACACTCCCGCCCTCCAGAAGAGAGGTTATTAGAAGGGTCAATGATGTTTAATTAATGGAGAAACTTACCTCAATCCTGAATCACACCACTAGGAAGTTTGATAGGGTCTGGGGTCCCTGGGATGCTGGATAAGAGAATGATTTTTGGTAGGAGAGGCTGTCTGGGAGTGATGATTGGGACATGTTGTTTAGAACATATTGTATGTTATGGAATGTGATAGTTGATGTTTGTAAGAATTCTGATACAAAATGGTTGTTTCCCCCCCCTCCCTTTTTCTTTTTTGTACCCTGTTCCTTACCCTTTATACCTGAAAACCTTAATAAAAATATAAGTTAAAAAAAAGGAGGTCATTTTGGTAGAGGAGTTGGCCACCCCTGTCTTATAATAATGACCAAGTTGGTCACAGACTGGGACAAATCCTGGTTATCTAAAATGGATATACGACAAACCAAAAAGCAAACAGAGGTGATCTTAGCTTTTTGGTGTGATACACCCAGCCCAAAAACCGAAATGTTTTCATGTGATTTGGAATTCCCCACCTGATCCCCCAGGCGCATGAGTTTCCCTGATCACAGCTGCATGGCTATATTTGCTCTCTCTATGCTCTCTCTCTCTGCCAAAGCTGCAGTGTGACCAACATTTTCCATAAGACTAAAGTGAGTAATGATGCTTCATTAACAGGAATATAAACAGACCTAGATTTTTAAACAGTGGTTTCATCATGTAAACTATTTGGATTTTCAGAAGTCTCTCTGAAGTGCAGTATTCTTGGCTACTTATCAGTGTATTAAACAGGCGGTAGATTAAAGTCATCTTTGCAGAAGAGCAGTTGTTTGTGGAGTTTGGGACGTAGCCCCAGGCGCGGATTGCAGACAAATGTTGACCCGGCCGTTTTCTCTCGTACCGGCCCTCCTCCTTCTATGACGCTGCGTCATGACGTCGCAGCATCATGTCACGTTGTCATGGTGACGCAACGCCATGTGACGCCATGGCAACACGTCGCCATGTGATTATCGTGGCATATTTGATGTTGGGTCACCATGAATATGCGACGCTGCATGAGGAGATGCCGCTTCAGAGAAGGTAAGCTCTTGCGCCGACAGGAGGAGGGCGAGGATGGCAGTGATGCCCGCTTCTGCGGCATGGGGAGCTGGGACGCTGCCGGCTGCCACTGCTGGGACAGTTGCCCTATTACCAGCAGCACCGGCTCGGAAACCCCGAACGCCCAATAGGCCAATCCGCCCCTGCATAGAACAGATCCACCATGATTCATCATTGATTTGAATGCCAGTTAACAGCGAATCGGGGTGTGACACCTCACATCGCATCTTGGTGAATCCCAGCCTACCGCTGGACTTCTCTAACCTTCAATACGGGTTATCGCGCAGCCATCCCGCGTTGACGGCAATTGACTTGCCTGGCAGGTAACGTGGGATCACGGTGCGATAACCCGTATCAGAGCTTATTGATGTGTTTTATCATTAAAACCAGTAGGGAAATAATGTACATCCGCCATTACAATTCTTATCATTGCTTGCAGGCAGCTGGCGGAGCATGTTTTCATGTACCAGCAGGAATCGGAGACTTTGGATCCTTTGATTTATAGCACATGGATTAAGGACAGTGGGGAGAAGATAATATGCTCTGGAGAAGTAAGTTAACATATTTATCATTTTTTCCCCCACAGTTCATGAGAAGACCGGACAATGAACTTGATATGATTTTTCAGCTTAATAATGGTAGCTCTTTCTGTTAGCTTCGTGCTCAAGAATGGCCTGTCTAATTATTTGCCGGTTAAAAGTTGAATGGATATCATAGAGATATTTGTGCTTTTTAATTCTGCAATTAACATCATTTTATTTCATTCACTGGATGAGTTTTAAATATTGACTTATTCAAATTAAGTTATTAGACTTGCATGTTGTAGTCAACTAGTAATATTATTTACATGGATTGGACATATACCTTGCAATCCCTTACATGAGCAAATCATTGCGCTTGAGTTTCTTCTGCACTAGCAAAACAGAGCTTGCAACACTACAATAATCACAGTATTCTGACTGCGGTTGTGACACTGCTCTCTAATAAATTTGCAGTTGAATCGATCTTACTGATTGCAAAAAATAATGGTGCTATGATGTATGCACATCAAGTGGAAAAAAACGCTCACCTTAATTATAGTACAAATAAATGGTGCAAAGCTGTTGCATGTAGGAATACCATATATCAAATATGTTAAAAAGGAGGGGTCAAAAGCCGACAACTCCCCAAGTACCCTATTTACTGCACCTTAGTGGTGCGGTGTAAATACCCAAATACACAAATTGTAGGTGACCATATGGCATCAATCACGATTAGCAACTGCTCCCCTCACCGTGGAAGGACAGATGCTACTAAAAGCCACATTTGGCTTGAAAATAAAGCATACATTACCAGCAAAGGTAAGGAGACAACAGCACTCAGAAGATATAAGCAGCTATAAACTGTATTAAAGAAACTTGCACATATATACATTTGGATATATGTGCAAGTTTCTTTAATACAGTTTATAGCTGCTTATACCTTCTGAGTGCTGTTGTCTCCTTACCCTTGCTGGTAATGTATGCTTTATTATTTTTTATAACATAAGCACCAGGTCATTATATCACTACAGGAGTGCCAGATATTCATGATTTGTGGCTAGAAAATAATAAATCTTTATTAAATTATAATGTGGGCGACGCAAGAGTCTCACATAAAAATAAAAGGAATAAAAACTCCAATCGTGCAATAAAAGTGATGTCCCGCCAGTAGATATTAAACACTTAATTGTGTGATATAACAGCTATTAGAACTACTGACAAAAGGGCTACTCGTGATTGATGCCATATGGTCACCTACAATTTGTGTATTTGGGTATTTACACCGCACCACTAAGGTGGATGTATACTGAGTGCAGTGAGTAGGGTACTTGGGGAGTTGTCAGCTCTTGCCCCCTCCTTTTTCGCATATTTGGTGCTATGATGTACCTGCAAAAATAATTGTTTCAGGTTAGATGCATTGAACAAGAAATGCTCTTCGCACCCTTTCAGAGGGAATGACAGCATTGTGAGTCCAGTATTATTTGGAGGAATGTTACTGTCTTGCCACAGACCTGCATAGGGTCGGGGTGATATCCCAAAGTGGTGATGTTCCAATCTAAGTTGCTTTAAAAATCCAGTGCAATCTATTTAACAAAATGTAATACAAAATAATGTTTCCCCTCTTTATTTACATTCAGAAAACACTTGGGAAAGCACTGAGAGAGACCCTTCAGCAGGAGATTGTATGGCTCGCGTATCCGCAGGCCGAACAGGCATGCTACTTTCATGAGATCCTTCAGGTAACAGACTAGCTAGTTCAGGAATGGCCAACTCCAGTCCTCAAGGGTGGTCAACTCCAGTCCTCAAGGGCCACCAGCAGGTCAGATATTCAGGATATCCCTGCTTCAGCATATGGGTGTCTCAATCTGTGGCTCAGTCAGAATGACCCGTGCAGGGATATAAACACACAATTCCAGCAAGCTCAAGAAACCCCAAAACCCACCACATATATATATATATAGTGTCAATATGAGTGCTAATGGGCATGGTCAAATGTATACAGCAAAAGACAGAAATGCCCAATGCTACATCCAATCAATAGGACAAAAAATATATTAGTACAATACTTCAATGCTGATATTCTCATGGATAAGGGTTATTTAGTTAAACCCTTTGGCCATAGCGTTATAAGCCTGCAGCCACGCCCAGGCACGACCATATTTGCAGGTCCTATCAGTACCTGGTTAAAAACACTTTCTTTTTCTCTTAACTGATGAGGGACTCGGAGAGGTTTCAAATCTTGTAGCATATCAACTACTTGTCGGCCCAATAAAAGGTGTGATACCACCTGCACCAGAGAGGGCAACTCCAGTCACCCAGGAAATCCCTGCTTCAGCACAGGTGGCTCAATCAGTGGAGCCACCTACACTGAAGCAGGGATATCCTGAAAACCTGACCTTTGGTGGCCCTTGAGGACTGGAGTTGGCCACAGCTGGCTAGTTACACAGTGTATTTCTATGGATGGTTTTCTATCAATCTTTTCTTTGGTAAAAAAAAAACAAATAAAGATTTGTAAACAACAGTAAAAAGGATCCGTTATCTGCCGTGTAATAGTTACATTGCTGCAATTTTACGTAAAACATAGAGAAAATAGAAAAAGAAAAATTGCAACATTATTTACCTTCCTTTTAATCATAATCGCAATTTCTCTGTACGTTTAATGCAAGATCCTTCCCCCACTTGCAAAGTTGCGCAAGATGATGTCACTTGTCCGCATTTATTTTATGTTGCTCTTTCAATTTTAGAAGGTAACACAAATAACCCAGGCGGCTGAAGACCTCGGGGATATACTGCGCAAAGTTCAAGTCTTGTGCTGGGATCAACTCTTCCATTTCGTCAGCAGGTGAGATTACGCTAGCGCTCGTTAAATCTAGATGATCGATCAAAGAATGTGAGCAATAAAAAGTTAAAAAAAATATATATCAAGACACCAAGAAGGATGTTCAAAAGGAATTTTGGATGTGATACACATTGTTATAGGGTCACAGTCATACTAACTCAAATTATCCCACAAAGTTGTTATAACGTGTAAAAGAAAGTGACATTACAACAATATAAACAACAATGCTGAAGATACAATATAAAGGTGAATACATTACCAAACATTAGTATCAAAATAGCAGGCAGACACCCTAGTGCAGTGTTTTTCAACCAGGGTTCCTATGAACCCGTGGGTTCCCCGGGCACCACTAAAGGGTTCCCTGCAATTTTCAGGTCATTTGAAAATTGGACCAAATACAGAACAATTTACAATGCATCTGATCTCAGACGCGCTATTAGAGAGGGTTGGGGATCCTTACAATGCATCTGATCTCAGACGCGCTATTAGAGAGGGTTGGGGTTCCTTACAATGCATCTGATCTCAGACGCGCTATTAGAGAGGGTTGGGGTTCCTTACAATGCATCTGATCTCAGACGCGCTATTAGAGAGGGTTGGGGTTCCTTACAATGCATCTGATCTCAGACGCGCTATTAGAGAGGGTTGGGGATCCTTACAATGCATCTGATCTCAGATGTGCTATTAGAGAGGGTTGGGGTTCCTTACAATGCATCTGATCTCAGCCGCGCTATTAGAGAGGGTTGGGGTTCCTTACAATGCATCTGATCTCAGCCGCGCTAATAGAGAGGGTCAGGGTTCAGCAAAATCTCACATAGGGTTCCTTAACTAAAAAAAGGTTGAAACCATTGCCCTAATGTGCAGGCAGAAGGAACATTGCAGTTGTGGGCAGACGCTTCTCTTGCCCCCTCCTGTCAGCTGCATAATGCTGGCACTCTGGTGCATACTGTCCCACTCCTCTTTTCACGTTGAGAACAAATGATTAGCATGAGAGGAGCGCAACAGTATTTATCATTGTCATTAGGCAGCTGCACTGGGAAAGCACAGAGCAGGCTGCTAGGTTGGGCAGAGGTTGAGGGCCGCAGGCAGGGCCGTCGACATGGAGGGAGAGCTGGGGCCAGCGTCTGTGGGGGACCAGGCCGGCACTGGAAGTTGGGTCTTGCCATGCCCAAATTCTGTGTCCGGTTTCCAGCCTGGCCCTGGCTCTCCTCAGCTCCTGTGGGCCTCCTGGCTCTCTCTCACTGGTGTGCGCCGGAAGCTGGCTTGGACTTCTGGCCAGGTCCAGTTTCCGGTGGGACCGAGAGGCAGGCAGGCAGGCACAGCTGGAGAGAGGCAGACAGGCAGGCAGATGGAGAGAAGCCCGGTGTTGGAGAGAGGCTCATAGGAGGAGCTGGGGAGAGCCAGGGCACGGTGACCTCAGACCACCAGCAAGGTGTGTGTTGCATTTTATGTGTGTACGCAGGTGATACTTACAAGGGCCGCCAATTGCCCACAAAATGTGCCAGTGGAATAGCCCATATACATACAAAATAGTCCTATTTCATTTCAATTTCAGTCAATATAGAATATATATACTGCCCAGTGCAATAATAAGTGACACTGAATGTTTATGTCAAGATGAACATTCCATTGATACAATATTCAGCAGTACATGTCAAACATCTGTGCCCAGTTTGACAAATAACATCTAATTTTTGATGATCTATTGACGAACATTGTTTTTAATAAATGGGGAACTTAATAAACCTTCAATTAGCTTCCCCATTATTAATGTCAGGCTTACAGGTCTCTAATTCCATTTTTAAATATAGGCACCACATCTTCTTTACCCCAATCTTGTGGTATTGAGCTGGCGGACATGTCCTTGAATATCAAATATAACAATCTGACTATGATTGAACTTGCCCTCTTAAGAACCCTTGTGTGCCTGCAATCAGGGCCAAGTGCTTTATTTACCTGACTGTCAAGCAGACTTCTTCCTGTGTTAACCAAATGTTAGTGAATGTTGAGGTAGTGGTTTCCTTCTGTTGTAATATCTTTCGCTTGGTTCCTCCTTGGTCTAACTCTATACAGAGGCAAATAATGTATGTAATATCTCTGCCTTCCGACCTCTCCTTAACCCCAATCATTTGCCTGTCCACCTTGCACTGAATGGGTCCTATACAGGTAGTCCTCGCTATCCAATGTTTCACATTACAACGAATGGCATATCCAACGCAACCCTAAGGGCCATTTTTCGACGCCGGAATGCGTTATCCGACAGCCACTGATTAACATGGGAATCACTTTACAGCGGTGTCACTACCCAACGCTACTTCCAGAATGGATTCCGTCGGATAACCGAGGACCGCCTGTATTCTCTTTTCAATCTTTTTGTTATTAATGCTCAAGATTTTTGTTGAATGTTTGCTATTATGATTAGAGGAACCTGGTTTCATTCCCGGTGTCGGCTCCTTGTGACCTGGGCAAGTCACTTTATCTCCCTGTGCCTCATGCACCAAAAACATAGATTGTAAGCTCCACGGGGCAGGGACCGTGTCTGTAACATTCCTATGTGCTGCGTACCGCGCGCTATGCTGTAATTGTGACGCGCTTTGAGTCCCATTGGGAGAAAATATTTGAAATTGTTATTATGAAATGTATTTATTATTATAAACGTTTCTCTACTTCCTCTATCTCAACGTATGTGCCAGGCTACACCCCTCTGTGCCCTAAGGGATGTGGGGAAGTGTTCTCCCTCCTCCACAAGTGTTGGTCATGCCCACGGGTGCACAAGCGTTGGAGGCAGGTGAGAACCTGGCTCCAACAGATCCTGAATTCAGACATACCCCTGGATCTGTGGCTATTGCTGTTACACAGGCCACCCCAAGGTCACACGGGGGCCGAAAACAGATTATTAACCTGTATTGTTACAGCAGCGAGATGCTCCATAGCGAATCTGTGGAAACAAAACAAGCTGCCGTCAATTCAGGTTATTAGGAATAAGGTATTGGTTATATGTATGATGGAAAAATTAACTAGTTTCCTGAATTGACACATGCTATAATTTCCAAAAAGTCTGGCTACCCTGGATTTCCCATGCTCACAGGTGGACACGGCTTCCCTGTGTCTGTAACCCATCACTATCAACTCCCGGTACCGAGTAGTGTGCTGCCAGGAGGTTCCCCGGTATCGACTCGGACTGTCCTTCAGTTCAAGGTCATGGGAAATATTGAAATGGTCTCTGGGACAGGGCTAACGATCCCCTCCAACCGATGACTCAATCTGTATTAACAACGAGTAAAGTATCACATAACTATGTACTCCTGGTTTGCTGTACCCTCCTCCCCCTCTTTATTTATTGTACCCTCCCTCCCCTCTCCCTCTCCCCCCACAATATCCATATTGAAATGTCTTATTTATGTATATTTCTGTTTGAAAATCCCAATACAACTTGAGTTGAAAAAACAAACATAAAAAAACAGGCAATATGAAAAGGAATCTCTGCCCCGATGAGCTTACAATCTAAGTAAAATCACATTGTTAGATGTAAGAAAATGAAACTTATTTATGTATTTATTAAAAAATATATACAGTACATATATATTTATATATATATTTTAAATATAAATAACATGCACTGGATTTCAATCACATAGGCAATTCACACAAATATGTTTCATAAGTTTGTCACAGGCACAAATGGACACAAGGAACTTCCTGCACTCAATTAAACTAGCATTTATTGTCATGATAATATATATCTCCCCATGTCTGCAGGAAGCATCATTTGTAACATACGGCTAGGTCCCCGCTGCCTGCTGCAGCGCGCGCTATGTTGGGCGCTGCTGGGACAAGAATCGCCCCTCAATGGGCCGGGCCTGCTCCCTACCTTGGCTGTCACACGGTCACATTTGCCTGAAGACAGTAAAACTGTCTTCACAACTAGCAACGGAGCACTGGCCACGCCCCGGCAGTTCAGCCAATGAGGGCGAGCCTGCCGGGTGACATCATGGCCGCACCCCCCCCTAGTACCCCCCCCCCCCCCCGATCTTTCCCCCTGCAGCTCTGCACAGACCGGGGAACAGAGCTGCATGCGCCGCCAGCCACGCGTGTAGCGCCGACACCGGGGCCTTAGCCTTAGGAATGACTGCAAAGCAGGAAAAAACATAAACATTTTAAAATATAAACACTAGAATCTATCATTTTTCAAACAAAGACAATTAAGACAGACTGAAACAAATAAAGTGGACATTTCCTCCCTAAGCTATGTTACCCAGTGGATATCCTGTAGGTGTGAGTGCTAAATATAATCTGGGTTGTTTTCGAGAGCGGGTGGAACATTCTTTCACCCATTTTGCTCTTTAACTTAGCCACTGTATATATATAAATATCTCTCCTTTCTCCCCCACCTTTTCTTACTATGCGTTTACACTTAGTTGGTAACTAATCCCATCAAATGAAAATGACAGATATCTCTATCCCCTTTGCTGCTAGAGATGCAAAGAGAAAATAAAGGGGGTGATTCACTAAGGTGCGATTCCGATACGGGTTATCTCATGTTAACGGCAATTCAAGTTGAGGGAAGTTAGCGCGTATAACCATGGCCGCCATTAGGAGGGGAGCACCTGCACCACATTCCTGGGCCCGGTGGATGCGGGGGGTCCTGCCAGCCGAACCCAGAAGTTGGACTTGATCGAAAGGAGGTTGCGACTTCTGGGATAATCTGAGTGGCCGGGGTCCTTCTGCTGCCGGACCCACAGGAGAAAGGTGGGCCCTCTTTCCTCTGTCTGACCCATGATACAAACAGGTGGGCCCTCTTCCCCTCTCCCTTCTTATTCTGACCCAAGGCCCAAGACTGACTCCCCAGGGCAGCACCCAATTGACTCCCCAGCCCCCACCCGAACTCAACAGGCTGCCCCCGACTGACTCCCCCTTCTCCCGCCCTAACTCAGGAGGTCCCTGAGGGCCCCACTGACTCCCCACACCCCCAACTGACTTCTTGGGCTCACAATTGACCCCCAAACTTTGCTCAACTTCAGCAGGCCCCCAACCGACTTACTTCCTAGGCTCCCACCCTAACTCAGGAGGTCACTGATGACCACACTGACTCCACAGGCCCCCAACTGACTTTCTGGGCCCACACCTAACTCTCCAGGTCCCTGTCCCAACTCAGCCAGCCCCCGACTCTCCAACCAAACACACATTACTGCCTGCTGGCCTCCTTGATGCCGTGCATCTGTGCTGCCTGGCAGCTGTGAAAGAACACAGACTTGTCTGCGCTATGTGACCTGAGTCTGTGGGGTCAGGGCAATTAAACCTTTCCTTCCTTAACTGCTAACCTGAGGCATTTCCAAAAACAAATGTAAGGAGCAGGCCCACCCCCCCTAGAAAAAACAGTGGACAGCTGAGGGTGGTGGGTTCTGGGGACCCAGCTCCTTACATATGTGGGGAAATGCCTCAGATTAGAAGTTAGGGAAGGAAATTATTACTTACTCTGCTCCTTACATTTGTCCTGGGCCCAAAGATTTGTTGGCGGCCCTGGGAATCGCACCTTAGTGAACCCAACTTCTACGTTTACGCCTCCGTTTCTGTTAAATGTACAGTACAGTTCTTCTTACTCTGAGTTTTCTTTTTTTTAAACTAATAAAATGTTTAGGATTATACCTAAACTTCAGCAGATGTAATATTATTCCCTGTATTCAGTCCGCCCCCGCGCTTGAGTCTGTAAAATAACTGGTGGGCGTTTCTGTTCTGCTTTCCACGTTCCTGATGGAACAGATAGCCAAATTAATACCAAGGGAATATAAGTCTAAAACTTCTACTGAAGTGTAGGCGAGTTATTTTTAATTACAGTATATGTGTATAATCTGTGTCATTTTAAATCTACTTTACTCCAAGGAGAAATTCATACTTTTTTTTTTGTAATAGTTGTATTTTTTAACATAGTATTGAAGCAGGGGATCTCCGGAGCTGGACTCCATTAATTTCAGCTCTGGGGAGCTCCTGCTTCCTGATATCTACTACTGTGGTATCTCAGCAAAGTTTAAAGCTCCCGCGTCACGTGGTTCAGTATGAAGCAGAAACTGATGACATCACGGCTTCCTATTGGCCGGCAGGGTGCGGGAGCTTTGAAACACCGCCATTACTTGATCCCTGCTAGCCAAGTGGCTACAGGCACCTCCTACGGAAGTATCTACAGAAGCAGGGGGACCCCGGAGCTGAAATTAATGGGGTTCAGCTCCGGCGCAAATATACTAATTACAAAGTGTTCAATAAAAAATGGGTTTACTGTTTAGAACCGATAAATCTGGTGAAGCAAAGAATTAACCAATCTTTTTTTATTTTTAAATCTAGGTATTTGGATTATTTACAATCCAAGATTACCAAAAATGATGCAGGAAATGGAGATAACATAGCACTGAGAATTGTGAAGAATTGTCAAATTTTAAGGTAATTAGCATGATCACATACTGTGCTCTAATAAGGAACAACTGGTTTTAACAATGTTTCTATATAGATTTGTTGTATGTGCTGTGCTCCACATAAGTACAACACTGGTGTTACTGGAAATACAACCAAGCGCGTGATAGGAACTCCTCATCAATTAGTGGGGAAAAGTAATTCAAATGTGATTTAAATGTAGTATATCTTAGAAAAGTGCCGATTTTATTGGGACGTCACACTAACTATCCGTGATATAAACACAAAATACGTGATACGTATATATGTAATATTGCAACTCACAAAACCCGTAAAAGAACAGTTTCCGTCGTTTCTCTCAAAGTAGTCGTGTAATAGTAAGAAAATTCACCTGAACGTGGTTTTATTTATATTGCATAATTCCTGTAAAATTTTTTTTCATGTTTTTAAAAAGTGATCAAACAAGTTTTAGAATTTCCAGAGAGGGGAAAATGACAGAGAAGTGATAGATGAGAGTGATGGCCCTTCTGTGAAGAGGAATGGCATTGCTGAAAATTGCATGCAGAGAGAAGTGAGTAAGACACGTATACCGCACGTTTACAAAGAAAGCGGTTGTGGTTTAAGGTAGGAGCTAAAAATAAAATGAACTGAAACGGTGAATGTTTCTGTACTGTAACTCAGTGAGAAATATACTAGACTGGAAAGGAAATCATGTAGGTGTGCTGGCTTCACTAAGAGGCTAGCTAATTTAGATTTGGTTACATTGGAAAAGAGGCGTATGGAAATGGATATGATAACTATATACAAATATATTCGGGGACAATGCAAGGAGCTTTCAGAAGAACTATCCATCCCAATGGCAGTACAAAGGACTCGGGCATCCCTTAAGGTTGGAGGAAAGGAGATTTCTCCAGCAACAAAGGAAAGGGTTCTTTACAGTAAGGGCAGTTACAATGTGGAATTCATTACCCATGGAGTCTGTGATGGCAGATACACTAGATATCTGGAAAAAAAAGGGTGGACATCATTTTAGAAAGGAAAGGTATACAGGGATATGCCAAATAAGTAAACATGGGAAGGATGTTGATTCAGGTAGAAATCTGATTGCCACTATTTGAAGTCAGGAAGGAATTTATTTTTCCCCTTATGAGATATCATTGGATGATGTCTCACTTGGGTTTTTTGTTTGCCTTCCTCTGGATCAAATACAAATATAGAATAAGTGTCTGTTGTCTAAATTTAGCATAGGTTGAACTTTATGGACATATGTCTTTTTTTTCAACCTCATCAGCTATGTAACTATGTAACTATGTAACTATATAACTATATAACTATGTGCTGTCAGCACAATATTAAAGTTGTAGTCTATAGTTTTTTCAATCTATACAAAGCGAGAATTATTTTATTATGAACAGCTAACTCATATTGTGCTTGCGTCTCAGGGTTGAGATACGGATGTATCAGACATTATTGCGCCTGTTGACATAATGCGTTATTTAAAAAAAAATTCCGACGATGGTTAAGGAGATAAAACGTGTTTTTTTTTTAGTGTGTTATACTGCATATTAACTTGCGTTAACGGTGCTAATAACGTCTGATGCCAGCATAACTCAGGACCCCTCTACTGAATCAATCACATTGTATTTATTCAAAAAAGATTAAACCCCCTTCTAAGCAAATGGTCCTTCGCAAGGTAAGCGAGGTCAAGCTTATGGAATACCTATCGGCGCTCCTGAAACAGAATATAGTACAATATGAGAAAGTTTGGGCACAGTGGCCTTATAATTAAAGAGATTAAAAATGAGATATGGATGCTTCAGTTGGACTCTGCATTAGACCACTAACCCCTCTAAGGGGGAGTTCATGTCTACTCAGGGTCTTTTGACAAGGTGGAGGGGAGGACAACTACACCCCTTCCCTTAGCTCTCCCCGTTCCTATCCCCTCTCTCCCCCTTCTTCTGTTCTTCTCTCTTCTCCCCCTCTCTCTCTCTGCCTATCCTTTACAGTACTAATATAAGGGGTTTGATCTAAGATCCTCCTAAAACTGTTAATTCTCCCGGACGGGATCTACATAGTAGAATCTAAATGCATAGGAGGTTACAAAATACTAGGGGCAGATCGCCTCTTCTCGATCAATCAACCTTGAGATGCTTCGGGTTGTTCACTTTTAAATGTATATGTTAATTAAGTTTACTGTCTATAAACAACCATGTGATGTGAATGTACCCCTGTCAGAAAACAATAAAAATGTTTGAAATAAAAAGATACAATACAGTGAAAAAAAAAAAAAAAAGTATGGTGTTATAGGCAGCACTCCAAATGGAAACTAAAAAGTATGTCCTGTGCAGGGGAACAAAGCGAGGGACCCTGGACCTTCCCAAAACTAGTACAGGAAATTGGTGGGTGTTGCCAGCACACAAAAAGAAAATAAATACATGTCAAAATGATGATTCAACACTGAGATATGTCAAAATCAAGAAATTGTATTAGAACGAAACACTAGTATACCAGCCTTGGACATTTATCCTGGTTTAAGCTTCAGTTCTAGTGACACCATTGTTATTTGTATGGAGGGAGGCATATGTGGTTTGGGTTCAGGGAGGTACCACGTGTTCCTCTTTTGAGGATCCGGGGGAATGAGCCTGAGGAAGGGGCATCCCACCCCAAAAGGTTGCCCTCAGTATTCCACCACATCAGCTCCATATTTGCCCTTTTTGGCATTTACCTTATTTTTTGTCTTTTCTTTCCCATTTTTCCCTTTTTCCCACTCCCGTCCCCCACATGCCAAGTAGGCATATATCTGTTTATATTTTATATCCCTAGATGTATGCAGTCGTGTAGCATCCATTCACTGTATATACTGTATACTAGTGTTTCGTTATAATGCAATTTCTTGATTTTGACATATCTCAGTGTTGAATCATCATTTTGACATTTCTTTATTTTTTTTATGTGCTGGGAACACCCACCAATTTCCTGCATTGTATTTATTGGTGCTATTCTCTGCGGAATGCTTGTCTGGAATCCTTGTATCACTCTTACATCCTAGGACTACACTTGAGAAACTCAAACTTGGACAAATATCTGGAGAGAATCAAAAAATTCTGCAACTAATATGTCAAAGCGAAGCGCATGGACTTCAACTTTTACTTAATGCGTTGAAATCAACACTGAAGGTAATCTGCCTCTGAAAAATGTAATAAGTCACATTTTAACCATTTAATGGGGTTCAAACAATAGCAGATTTACATACAGAACATTTGAAGCTCAATATTTATTTCATCACTTAGAACAGGGGTGTGCAAACTGTGGGGCGTGACATTTTCTGGGGGGGGTGCGGCACTTACCCCACGCTCATCCCCACAACATTTACATTAAATGCGAGGCCTCTCTATGTCACCTACCTTGTCTCCAGCGGCTTATGGCAATGCGTCATCAAATGACGCCGCGGGGTCAAACGACATTGAGTTGCCATGGCATGACATCACATGATGTCGTGACATCATAAAACGCTGGACAAAAGGTAAGGTGGTGGTGGTGGTGGGGGGGGGGGGGGGTTGCAGGCAGTGGGGGAGAGCAGGCAGGGGGGCGCAGACAAAGTAACTTAGAATAGGAAAAATCAAATCAGCTGACTGACTGTCCCAGACGTGTTTTGTAGTCTAATGCCACTCTCTCTGAGTTGAGGTCTAAAGATTAAGCGGCTTCACGGGATATTGATTAGGGGCCATAGACTCAGAAGTTGTGCAGCTTGATGGGAGGTGTGACAAAAAAAACAATGCACGGCCCATTTGTGTTTTCTAGACTTTCTTTGTTCACCCTCCACACATCCATGTGGGCTCCAAGCCCTGAGTTTCAGCAGCATCTTGCTCCCTTGTCCCTTTTGTGAGTAGGGCTCTCTTTGAGGTGTTGGCTTGTTTTAAACGTCTGCCACAATGTTTTACTGGACCCTACAGATTACTGTGTTTTATCTCATTTTTAGGAGGCCCTTCAAAACTACTTCACAAAAAACGGCAGTGAATTTGAAAATGCCCTTGAACGATTACAGCGTCACTTAGAAGATGCAGAGGTGAAAAATAACGAGGTGAGATAATAGCCGTCATTTGTTACAAGTCTTTCAAAGATAATTCATCTAAGAAGGATTATGTTTGTGTAATCCGTTATGAGCTGCCAACAACACTTTCTTACAGATGTAGAAATGTTCTCCATGTAAAATGTTCCTTGACTCCTGAAAGAGGCAATCCTAGCTAGTGATTTTTTTGTGTGAATTGTATTATTTTATTAACATGGGTTGGAAGCAGGGGGGTCTCCGGAGCGGAACCTTATTCATTTCAGCTCCGGGAACCCCCTGCTTCCCGAGATACGGACCTCCAAAGCGGCTGCCGGTATCATCAAAGTTCAAAGCTCCTGCTGGCCAATAGGAAGCTGTGACGTCATCTGATTTGGCTTCCTATTGGTGCACGTGAAGCTGGAGTTTTAAACTTTGCTGAGGTAACAGCACCCTCTTTGGGGGTCTGTATCCCGGGAAGCAGGGAGTCCCCGGAGATGAAATGAATGGAATTCAGCTCCGGAGACCCCCTGCTTCAAACCTATGTTAAAAAAACACATCAGGTCTCTTGTCTTCCTGGGCGGGTGCTGCTTTGACCAGATACAACTAAAACAAAGTATTACTAAACTGTAAATAGTTACAGAGAAAGATCAGTAGTCCTAAAATATGGGTTCATGTTTGAATTTCATTTATTGATCTACTATTTATTCTTCAACACACTTTGCTGTGTGTATGCTTCGTGCCTCAACTTTGCTCAGTAAAGGAGCAAAATATTTTTTTCAAAAGTCAGAACGTTTGAAAGAAATGGCACCACCTATACCAGTGGGGGCAACTCCAGTCCTCACGGACCACCAACAGGTCAGGTTTTCAGGATATCCCTGTTTCATCACAGGTGGCTCAATCAGTGGCGCAGTTGAAGACTGAAGAAAAATAAAGACGGTGTATAAACAGGGCTAAATAAGTAATAAAGTACTATGGTGATATAAAGATGGTATAAAAACCCCTACTGGGTGAAATTAGGCCGCCTGGTGAATACTGATTGTACAATCAGATGACAGATAACAAGAAAGAAAGAAAACCGGCGCCTTACAAGTCCAAAAAGATAATTGGAAAGTCCAAGATAAGTGTGATGGTGTCCCAATATTGTCCTCTTGGGTCAAGGAAATTGAGAAGATGAAATACGGCTCCCGCCGTGCACACGTGGAATATGTGGAAAAAACACAAACAATATTATGGTGCAGTATGCCAAAGGTGATATGCAAGCTGGCATATGAGCCCAAAACAGATTGTGACAAACAAGACAAGACACTAATGACAAACAAGACTAACAAAACAAACAATAGCAAGGCTAATAATGAATAAAAGCTAATTTAATAAATAAAACAACATAAATGAAGGGTTTCGGATGACTGAGAGATCGCCAGGTCCAGGTGTAGTAAAATTAGGACCCTTCTCACAAGATTCCAAAAGTAAGTAGGCAATGGAGGTCGATATCAGACTGGAACACTTTCTTGTTGATTTTACTGCGGAGGTGGCCGGTGAACCTTCCTGTGATTCCCCACGTCTCTGGGGCGGATGCTCCGTCACTAGGAGGCGGGCCTTCCGGGTAAGCGTTCCTTCTGTCTCAGACCTGTGTCGACCGCGTCACTCAGATCTTCCTTCACAAACAGCAGCTCTAAAAATTTCCCTACGCGTTTCGTGCGCCTGAGGAAGTGATATCGACCTCCGTTGCCTACTTACTTTTGGCGATCTCTCAGTCATCCGAAACCCTTCATTTATGTTGTTTTATTTATTAAATTAGCTTTTATTCATTATTAGCCTTACTATTGTTTGTTTTGTTAGTCTTGTTTGTCATTAGCAGTTGAATACTGAGCCACTGATTGAGCCACCTGTGCTGAAGCAGGGGTATCCTGAAAACCTGACCTGTTGGTGGCCCTTGAAGACTGGAGTTGCCCACTCCATGCCTATACACTGCACACATAGCAACTGAATGTAGATGAGCAACGTACTTTGCAGGACTCAGTGATCTGCAAACTTACTTTGGTCTAAGGAAAAGGATTGCCACCTAGCAACAGCTGGCGGGAACGCAAGGTTGCTGTAGGCAGAAAAACCACGCTAGTCGCAGCTGCCTAACGTGTGACCGGGAGCGTGCACGGTGGCAGATTTTCCTGGAAGTTTAGGGGACTGATGACAATCCTTATTGTTACCCTACTGATACACAGTAAAACACCTCTCTTATTATATACTTAAACTACAACAGTTTATCTTGTTTTGATGCTTTGAATTCTTTAATATACTGAATAAAGCATAATCTAATAGCATGAAAGTTAAAGGGTCCCTTGGGTCTTGGGTCTTATGAGGGTCCTGTTGTAACGTCCTGGTTCCCTCTAATTTTCCCTGAAATCTGTAGGTTGGACCACTATTGTCGAACGATCTCGATTTGGTCCCAGGGTCGAGATTAGAATAAAGAAACAACTGTTTGGTTACTTTAAGAAAACATTGCAACCATCAGGCTAACTGCAGTTGGAGGTTGGGATGGGCCACTGTTGCTAAGTGACAATTAATTTCCCTAGAACAAAGTACGTTTGCAAATCATAGATGCCTTCTTAGGCCGTGCCTATAGTGCCGTCGTTGGTGACGGTGACACGGCGGGTGACGTCACCCGTCGCCGTCACCACCGGCGAAAGTTATGTTTCGCCCGGCGGCGGGGTCGCGGGATTCCGGCAATTTGATTTGTTCAAGGGGCGTCACGTGACGCGACGGCCCTTGAAAAATCAAATTTTGCCAGCTTCAGATTTTCGCGACAGTGGCGTCGCTCCGTCGCTTTATAGTGCACGCGGCGGCGGCAATGTATTTGTTTTTGGCTGACGTCGCGTTGCCGGCACTATAAGCGCGGCCTTAGGGAGGCTTGTCGAATGTTTCCTTTACTAGGAGGAACCGGTCTCTCTTGAGAGACAATATACTGAGGGTTAACCTCTGATGATATGGTGTGTCTGCTATCCCATATATCTCCCCTGGAAAAAAACATTAGCTGAGAGGTGAATTTATTTGGTCAGATTTCTAGAGCCTCAGAGCAGAAGGCTCTGGAGTGAGTGCCTCCCATCCTGTTGATCTATGAAAATGCTGTTCTGTTGTCCATCTGAATCAATACCCTGATCTTTTCGTATTGCTGAAGGATAAGAGTTAGAGGGCTGAAACCCACTCCTAAATACCTCATTGGGATAGTCCCACTATTATAACACTTGGTTCAATTGAATTCTGTATAAATATACTCACATTGTGTAGAACCTCTGTCCGGTTCCTCCAGTTGTTGGATCAGAATAAACAAAAATGGAGATATGGCACACACTTGATAAAGTGCAATGCACGCGAAATGCGTAGGAGGTCTATTATACCTCTGTTTTTAAATGGATTCATTAAAGAAATAATTTTTTATATTATCCCTTGACTCACTCTTTGGCTGTGCGCCATATCTCCATTTTTGTTTACTCGGCGGCAAGCCTCCCGTAGAATAAAAATATATATTTCAAACGTCAGAAAACATACCGTATGTAGTAACAAATTGTGCTGTACTTTCTATCTTGTGAGCAAAGGGTCATCAAAAAGCTCTCGTAAAATTTCCTTAGAAGGCTATTTCGGTCTTGTGGTCTTCACTGATTTTAAAACATGGTATAAATAATCATTAAATAATCAAATGTAGTCCCTTAAGGCTCTTTTTTTATGTTCACCAATAAAATCCTAAGAGATTAATATATAATATTAACCAAACTCCAGCACCCCCTTATTGTCCTTCCAGCAATTTGACATTTCAATATAGTATACAGGTCATGGTCTTATCACAGATTGTTTGAATAGGAGCACCCAAAAGGATTAATTGATATAGTTACATAGTAGTTACATAGTAGATGAGGTTGAAAAAAGACGTACGTCCATCAAGTTCAACCTAAAATAGTGATGTGTGCTTTAATTGGTTTCAGCTAATAATGGCATGACAAGTATTATATTATATCATGGGTTGTCCTTGTTTCCCTCTCCAGGCGCTTGTTAGGACCATCCATCATGCAGTTGTTGTATTGTACATCCAAGCCTTTTTCAAATATTCCAAAAAAAAATCCCTCTTAAGCACGAGTGAAATATTTTCAAAGGGGAGCACAAAACTGCAGAAAATCTTTGTGGGTTTGGTAAGTATTTTGACAAAATAAAACTATTATTCCACCCAAACGCCTTGACATTGGTATGAATACCTGAAAATGTTACACAAATGCTGCTGTATTGTGTATAAAAGTGGTGCTCAACTCCAGTCCTCAAGGCCCCCCAAACAGGACTGAGCCACTGATTGAGCCACCTGTGATGAGGCTGGGATATCCTTAAAACCTGACCTGTTTTGGAATCTTGAGGACTGCAGTTGAGTACCCCTAGTGTATAGCACAGGGCAGACATATCAGATGGTGGGACTTAAACAAAAATGACATAAGGCAAACTGAGATCCAGTGATTACAAATGAAATTAACTGGCTATGGTTAAAGTTACCAACATTCAAACAAGAGGAGTAGGGACACTGGTGACTATTGGCGACATCTGCTGTGACACGGCCCTTGACTATCTCTGTGTGTTACTGACTTAAGTCTTAATCATAAAAAGACAAACTGTCTCAGAATGTGGGGCATTTTCCAGTTCAAACTAACTTCAGTCGGGATATTTCCCACATATTAGCATAGTCTTGATACATTTGAGAGACTGTATCTATGTTCACTAGTCATGGAGTCTAACATGTATAAAGGCAGGCATTACTGCTACATTATTAATGTAATATAATTTAATGAATTTCATTTTTTTTTATCACTAATCAACATTTTCGCTCATTCTACAAGTTTTCTACACTAAATTGTAAGTAATTATGAAACTAAATTTGCAGGCCTGTAAATTAAAGAGGCAATGCAAGAAGCCATTCTCCCACCATTTTTTTTTTGCATTGCATTTAAGCATGGGGTCTCTGAAACTGAACCCTATTAATGTCAGCTCTGGGGATCCCCTGCTTCCTGAGATACTTACCTCCTACTAGCCGTTCAGCTAGTAGGGTTCACATAATGGTGGCATTTCACAGCTCCCACATCATGCAGGCCAATAGGGAACCGTGATGTCATCAGGTTCAGCTTCCTATTGGCCCATGTGATGCGGGAGCTTTAAACTTTCCCAAGATACCGGCACCACCTTTTGTGGTCTGTATCTCGGGAATCAAGGGGTCCCCGCAGCTGAAATGAATGGGGTTCAGGGCCGAAGACTCCCTGCTTCAAAACTATGTTAAATAATAATAATAAAACAAAGTGCAGGAATAGCTCCTTTAAGGGTGCCATCCTCGTATCTAAGGGCCCATATAACCTATAAAGGCCCACTACTTGCCCTGTTGGGAGCAATTGAGCAAGACTACCAACAAGGGGAGCCATGACTACATGATTATTGTAAGTTAGCTGTACACAGTTTTCTTATGAGGTATTACATTCTGGTCTTTTGTTGTTCAAATGGCACGTTCTTTGTATGCTTGTGATGTAACGTGTTGAGCACAAGAATGGAAAATAATAATATAAAAAATGACAATGCACTTGTTTCACAAACTGGCTCCTGGCATGTGATTCTTCCTAAGTTACTTTGCCACATTCACCGACCTTCGTGAGCTATCAGATAAGATCATGTATATTGGAGCATTAGAATAATGTGCTTGTTTTCTCACATGCAAGGTGGCAGACACGGTGCAATTGGAAAACCCAATGGAATATATCTCACAAATATTAAATGGAACAGACACCGAGTCTATGAAGACAACAACAGTCTACTTCTGTAATGATCACCTGGATTTAAGGTGAATGATACTTTGTATTACTTTATTCTTACATTTGACACATATGTAGATAGATAGAGATATAGCTATAGGGGCAAGAATAAACTTTGTGTACCTCTTAGGATTTTTCACATATTTCAAATCTAATATGTTATTAGATATTAATCTAAGTTCCAATCATAGATCAAGATAACCTAATCAAACAAATTACACAAAATTATTCAACATTCAATAGCCATGTGTGAACCTTTAGATTTAGTATCCCTTGAGCAGCAATAACGTCAACTAAGCGTTTCCGGTAACTGCAGGTCAGTCTCTCACATTGGTTTTGAGTAATTTTGGCCCATTCCTCCTTAAAGAACTGCTTCAACTTAGTGACATTTGAGCAGTGGTGGGATTCAGAAATTTTAGCAACCAGTTCTCTCTCACCTTACCGCCCTTTCATAGTGAAAAATCATCATCATCAGATCTTCCCCAGTTGCCCTCATCATCATCACCATATCTCCCCCAGTCCTCCCCATCATCATCATCCCATCTCCCCCAGTACCCCTCGTCATCATCATCATCATCAGCATATCTCCCCTTGTCCCCTTAAGATCTCCCCTTTTCCCCCTCAGATCTCCCTCAGCCCCCTCAGATCTCTCCCAGACCCCTCACATCTCTCCCAGCACCCCCCACATTTCTCCAAGCCCCCCACATTTCTCCCAGCCCCCACATTTCTGCCAGCCCCCCCACACCCCCCCCAACCCCCCTCACATCTCTCCCTGCCCCCTCACATCTCTCCCAGCCCCCTCACATCTCTCCCAGTCCCCCTCACATCTCTCCCAGACCCCTCACATCTCACATCTCTCCCAGCCTCCCTCACATCTCACATCTCTCCCAGCCCCCCTCACATCTGTTCCAGCCCCCCTCACATCTCTCCCAGACCCCTCCCATCTTACATCTCTCGCAGTCCTCCTCCCTTCCTCCATGCCTACCTGGGTGGACACAGGCACGGGGAGTGCTCCCCCAGCTTAAATAATTAGCCGGTAATAGAATCTCTCGAGTTAGAGCAGGAGCAGCACGAGGTGAGGAGCGCTCCATAGCAGCAGACACCGGAAGTTCCGGGTCAGACTGCTAGATGGCGAACCTCCCCTGCAGTCCTGCTCTGACTCTCATTCAAGTGATTCTACTACTAGCTAATACTTTAAGCCCGTCGCCGCATACCATCACCCACTGCCTGTTATGCACCAGTTCCGCGAACTTCAGAATTCCTAGGAACAGGTTCGCACAAACCGGTGCAAACCGGCTGAATCACACCACTGCATTTGAGGGCTTTCTTGCATGGACAGTTCACTTCAGGTTCTGCCTCAACATTTCGATAGGGTTTAGGTCCAGACTTTGACTGGGTCATTCTAAAATGCCAAATTTCTTCTTCAGCCATTCGTTTGTAGATCTGCTTGTATGTTTAGGATCATTGTCTTGGTGTATGACCCACTTTCACTTCAGCTTCAGCTCACAGACGGATGGCCTGACATTCTCCCCTAGAATCTTCTGATATAATGAAGAATTCATGGTTGTGTCAATGATGGCAAGCCGTCCAGGTCCTGAAGCAGCAAAGCAGCCCTAAATCATCACATTCCCACCACCGTGCTTGATGGTTGGGATGAGGTTCTTCTGTTCGAACGCAGTTTTGGTTTTCGCCAAATATAACGTTTCGCATTGAGGCCAAAAAGTTCTACTTTTGACTTGTCTGTCCAGAGAACATTGTTACAGAAGTGTTGTGGCTCATCTATGTGATCTTTGGAAATCTTCAGACGGCAACAATGTTCTTTTTAGAGAGCAGTGGTTTCCTCCTGACTATTCTTCCATGAACACCATTCTTGTTCAGTCTTTTTCTGATAGTTAAGTCATGAACACTCACATTTGCCAAGGCGAGAGTGGCCTGCAGATCGCTGGATCTTACTCTAGGGTTTTTTGTGACTTCCTTGATGATTTTCTGGTTTGTTCTTGAAGAGATTTTGGTAGGACCCTCCTGGGTAGAGTTCTCAGAACCAGAGGAGGAGAAAACACAGGAAAGGAGAGGAGTAAAATAGATTTAGGTTTATTTGCAAGCCAGGTGCGTAGTAGCTATTAGGGGTTGGGCAATTGGGAAGTCCAAGGGAATCCGAGGTCATAAACGGTCCTGTGTTGCATGGTAATAAGAAAGCACAGACAAGCCCAATATCAGTTCGGGTCATACACATGTAAGCAGCATCAATAGGGTTTAGGCAGAGGCAAGTTCATAATCTTGTCTGAGTCATAACAGTAATACTTAGCTGAAGGGGGTAAGGCAGAAGCAAGGTCCAGAGTCCGGTCCAGGTCAAACACAAGCAGAGTCAGGCAGAGTAACTTTGATGCAGGAGACAGGAGACTGGAGTGTGCACCATGCAACTAGGTGAGTTGCAACACACTGAATGGGCCTCCTTCCTGGGTTTAAATAAGATCAGCTCAGGAAGTGGGAATGGCCTTGTGGGAGTTGTAGTCTTTTCCACTTATTGCCCAGAGGACACTGCAGCCTAAATCTCTTGCCTTGATGGCAAGATCCTTTGGAATGGCAGATGCTCCTGATCGGTCGGTGGACCGGCCTTACAGAGTCACTGGGGTGTTGAACTTTCTTCATTTGTCTGACAGTGGATTGGTGCAGCCCCCAAATCCTTAGACATGGTTTTGTAACCATTTCTAGACTGATGAATAACTGCTTTTCTGAGGTCCTCAGAGATTTCTTTTGATCGTGACATGACATGTTTCCACACACCTGTGTGGTGAAGACCAAACTGACAAAGTTTCTGATCTTTATATAGGGTGGAGCCTCCCAAACTCACACGTGAAGATCTACCTAATTATTTAAACACCTGATTCTAATTATTCCCTTTAATTTAGCTGATAAGAATAGGGTGTCACTTAATTTTACACATACCCTGACTCTTAATTAGTCATTGTTTGTCTAATTCATACATCATTTTGTTTCAAAAGACATGGAATTGGTTCATATAAACTCTATTGGATATTTAAGAAAAGACTGGTTTTGATGAGAGAGAGAGAGAGAGAGAGAGATCGAGAGAGAGATCGAAAGAGAGATCGAGAGAGATCGAGAGAGAGATCGAGAGAGAGAGATGAGAGAGAGAGAGAAGGCACTCAAAAAGTTAAAAAAAAATATTGAAGGAGGTGAGGTGTGTGTGTGTGTGTGTTTGTTTTTGTGTGTGTAAAACATATATTTATATGTAGGATTATATTGTGTGCAATGAAGGGTAGATGATCCAAAAACATGAACACAAACAGTATAAGGCTTTGCCTATAGTGCCGCCGATGGCGACGGCAATACGATTGGTGATGTCACCCGTCGCCGTCGCCACCGGCGAAAGTTATCGTGAGATTCCCGCATTTTGATTTGTTCAAGGGTCGTCACGTGACGCGACAGCCCTTGAAAAATCAAATTTTGCTGGCGGCGGGTTTTCGCGACGTCGCTCCGTCGCTTGACGCCGTGGCGTGCACTATAAGCGCACGTGGCGGCAATGCGTTTGTTTTCAGGCGAATTTGCGTCACCGTCGCCGGCACTATAAGCACGGCCTTAGAAGGGAAACACTGTCCTATTCTGTGATATGTATTCTCAAAGTTCAGATAATAGGTGTTGGAGCTTCATTAATCCTCCCTCTGAAATTCAACTTGAATATGTTAGAGCAATTTCCCACAGAGAAATAGCTGGAAGGTGGAACTTCACTGATGAGAAAAAGAGAAGTCAGTTGCCACTGGAACAGAAGTTTAAGGAAGTTTATAGTCATTTTCCATTGTGACATAAAGATTAAAAAACGCAGACTGGCTCAACTGCCTGACTCCTGTACCACTACCCATACAGAAAAGGAAGTGTCTGCTAATACCTGGAGAAACCACTAACTTTCACAGTGTGTTTTTTTTAAGGGAAGAACACCTTAAAGCTATCATGGACATCAAAGGAACAGCCAGCAGGCAAGAAAGGAAAGAACTCCTGTATTATTTAAAAAACAGGAAGGCAGATGTGGAGGAAAATAAGATGTGTTTCTTTGAGGAGATTGAAGTAAAACATGGCGTTGGTAAATGGTTCCTGTGCTGTGTGCGTTTATAATGGATTTGCTGTAATATTTAGGTTTTTATCATACAAAAGGTCGCAAACCACCTTTGAAATGAGTAGTCTGTAAAAAAATAAATTTCTTTTTAAATGTACAGTTTTGCACACTTGTTACATTACATGAGATGAATATTATTGCCATGTACCAGAGACAAAACAAAAACCTACGTTGTGCATTTTCTTGGTATTGATCCCTTTACTTGTTGCAGTGTCAGCTCCCCTAAATTATTTAGGCACTATTTTTCACCCCAGAGGTGCTTTGCACAATGCACAAAACAATGACATGTAAACCTTGAACCCTGACCCTGATCTTCCATTGTCTCTGTCTAAGGGGGTTACAGCACCTCTTGGATTTCCACCACTTCTTGGATTTCCACCATACTTGCTGGAACCTGTCCACCATAATCCCTACCTTGGGGTAACTTTCATATAAAACCTACGTGCCTCACCTAATCTGTATCAGTGAATGTAGAGTTGTTTTCACTTCTCATAAATGCACCGCTAAATCTATATGGACTCCAAGAAGTCTTTTAACGTACGGTGTTCCGCGTTATCCTCTGTACAGAGTTTCTCTTGCTGAAATGCTGCTGGTTATCTAAATCCATAGGATTATCAACTCAATGTTATATTGTAAACGACTTCTATGTGCCTCTTAATGAGGAATGTATTGTGTGCTATGTACTGTTCTGTTGTAATAGATTTCCACTTGTAAATGCTGACAATCTAATGTGTCTCTTCACATCCTTATTTCCTATGTTCTGTCAGATTGTGTTTAAAAGTTATTGTCTGTAAAATAATGAAAATCTAATAAAACATTGAACCTGCAGCAGTGCCAGTTTGTCAGCATCACACTTCATTGAATAACCTCTTTTTCTCCTGTTTGGTTTCTCTGCTAAAACAAAGTGGAGTATATTACTCTGCAGAACAACCCCATCTTGCCTTGAGTGGTCAGATGATAGGACTATTGACTTGCTTGTTAATCAAAGGGGCCTATGCTATAAGCCTTGATAAAAAAAATTCGCTGTGCCGTTTACGCCGCCAGTTTTCACAGCGTTGCTATCACGGTATTCAGAAAGCCCCGAATACCTGTGATAGCAAAGTGTACAAAACGGGGGAGTAGCCGGCGCGATGCTCGCCTCTCTGAAAAGGCCTTACCTGGCGATTTCTTTCAGCTACAGAGAGAGCAGCACAGAGAGCCGCCTCTCCCGGCGCATATCTCGGCAGCGATCAAAAGTTTTTAATCTAAATTTTAATACTAATGTAGATGAGCAGGGGATCTCCGGAGAAGAACCGCGTTGACGTGAGGTCCGGGGTCCCCCTGGTTCCCGAGATACAGACCCCGTTATGGGGTGCCATAACGGGGCTTGTATCTCGGGAAGCCTGGGGTCCCCGGACCTCAAATCAACAAGGTTCTGCTCCGGTGACCCCCTGCTACAATACAGTAGTTTAACATTCAAATAAAAAATAAATTGTTACTGTAGCGACAATCCAATATGGTAATGAAGCTGCTTTAATTACATTTTTACTAATAGAGTGCGGGAGCAGGGGGTCTCCTGAGATGAGGAAAAAATAGTGAACCGTGGTCACAGCAACTTCAACAGCCAATGCATTGAAAAAGTAAAAAACTGTTGTGACACGTCATCTCCTATATAAGGTCCACTATGATGCATGGGTAATCACTCTTTGATAAAGTCCATCATTGGACGAAACGCGTCAGAGTGTACTGCTGCTGATGTTCACTGTTGGCTATCAATAAAGTTTTTTACTTTTTCAATGCGTTGGCTGTTGGAGTTGCTGTGACCACGGTTCACTATTTTTTCCTTGTCTGACGTCACTTCCTGCTGGAGAACGCCGACACCACGAGAGGTAAGGACAGAAGCTGCATACATCTCAGCGTCTGGGTCACACAGAAACGAAATTCGTGAGTACTGACCGGCTGAACGGCTCATCGCGGGACCCAGGGTGGAGGTGAGGCTGACGGACACCGGGCCGTGACTTACTTTGAGGTGCCTCTCCAGGAGGTACTTCTCTGTACTTCTACCGGACAATTGCCCTAGCCCACCGCCCTGATGTGAGTACCGAAGGGCTTATATAGCCTTATATTGCTTATATTTTATTATTGGTGTCTTTCTCCAAACCAGCGGACAGTATATATATTTCTTGGCTTGGGTAGTAGCCTCGGATTACCTAGGGGTAATCCCCATATTTTTTACGGTCTCCTGAGATGAACCGCATTGATTTCAGCCTCAGGGACCCCCATGCTTCCCAAGTTACAGGCCCTGGTATTTAAATCCCCCAGTCCCGTGACGCGGACGATTTAAAAATGGCGGCGGTACGGGCACCCGATGCCCCATACCAGGGCTTGTAACTCGGGAAGCAGGGGGACCATGAGGCTGAAATCAAAGCAGTTCAGCTCAGGAGACTCCCTGCTCCCGCACACTATTAATAAAAATTACATTAAAGCAAATTCATTACCGTAGCGGCTATCCACTAAGGCGATAGAGGGGTTAAGGCACAATAGCAGCATTATTGGGGGTGGGTGAAGGGGGTACTTGGGCCAGGGTGGGATTGATACCAGAGGCTGGCGGGGATCCTCGGGTGGTCCCTGCTGGGGTCTGGGGGCCCCACAGGTATCCCCGGGTAGTCCCCGTGGGTGTCTGGGGGTCCTCAGGTGGTCCCCGCGAGTGTCCGTGGGCCTCCGGGTGGTCCCCGCGGGTGTCTGGGGGTCCTTGGGTGGTCCCCTTCGGTGTCTGGGGGCCTCCAGGTGGTCCTGGATATAAATACACCCGCTCAGTAATGGGCACAATTACTATTATCCCCATATGGATAATAGTGCATTTGCCCATTTAAAATAAAACATCAACCAGCAGCATAAAGTAAATAAAACTTGCACTCACCCCTGCCAGCATGAAGGGCGTCCCCATCCTCATCACCGTCCATGTCCTTCGTTGCCACAAACAATACAATAAAAAATACAATGTAATGGCCCCTAACCCTTTAACCACCGTAGCGGTTATTAACCGCTATAGTAATTAAGGGGTTAACCCACCCTCCCCAATACCCACCAGCGAGAACTAACCACCCACCCGGGCCCACTATACCCACCCTGTACCCATTGATTGGTACAGTGGTATATCATGCCCATATAATATGGGCATAAACCACTATAGCAGTCCATGGGCATCAAAAAGCATGAAGACCAAAAATACACAATAATAAAATATATACACAAGTACCTAAACACCACAACAATAAAATAACTAAAAAGGCTAATAGTAAGCCACATTAATAACATTTATCTATCTCCAAAACAGCACAATAAAAAAATCTGTTATTCCAAAACATAAGAATACAATTCAATAAACACCTAGCCAAGCAAACTAACAAGAAATAAAACCACTAGCCAAATGAGCAATTCAATATATAAAAGCACTAGCCAACAAATCAATTAATTACTAAAACCACTAGCCAACAAATTAAATAATTAATTAAAAACGCTAAACAATCGGAAAATGAAATAAAAACAAGCCATCCAAATTACAATTTAAGCCAAACAATAAACAGAAAAACAAAAAACAACAATTAATATAAAAAATGCATTTGCCAAGAAATGCATTGACTGTCACTGTATTTATCTGTACCCTAAAGGGGCACAGATTAATACATTATCAGTCTATTGGCAAGCAAAAACATAAAAAGAAATAAATACAATGAAAAAACCTGAAAAAAGACAATTACATACATTCAATATTTACCTTTAAGGCTCTCCACTCATCTGTTCCTCCCTACATATCAGCTTTGATCTCTCGTTATGCCTCTACTCGTCTCCTGCGCTCTACCCATAACTGTCTCCTTTCCACCCCCTTCACCTCTACATTTCTCTCTCACTTTAAACCCGTTTCCCTCACTGCACCTTATCTGTGGAACTCCCTCACACTCAGTATATGTCATGCACCTTCTCTCCCCACCTTCAAGACAAACCTGAAAACCCACCTCTTAAATGAAGCATTGCAATAGCCTGGGCACATCCCTGTCATTCCTACCAACCATTGTGGCCAACCACTGCCATCTACTGTACTTATTCTCTCACCTGCTGTCCTATGTAAGTCTTCTAACATACCACTGTAGCCAGGGTCCCTGTGGTCCCCCTGTCTGCAGGTTTCTTTCCCCCTTGCGTGTGTGCTGCTGCGGGGGCAAGCGCGTTCCCGGGGGCTCCCGGTGGCAGCTGCGGCAGGACACAGCCATGTTTAATGTGTTCGCGCATGTGCAGAGGCTTGCGCGTAAGCAGAGCAATCGCGGCGGCCATGTTGAGGTTGGCGCGGGAGTTCGCGCCTGTGCCGTGCAATGCACGGAGGTTGGCAAGCATAGAGGTGGCCATTACATGTGTGCAAGAGCTCTTCGAAGTTGCGCATGCTCAGTTAAGAGTAGCTGCGGCCATTAGAGCTTCAGACATGCGCAGTAAAGATCGAGCATGCGGTCCCCATAGGAAAGAGCTGTACCAAGAACTACAATTCCCAGCAGCCTCTGGGGACTGCACTTTCACCCTGGTCACAGGCAGCATTGAAGCCAATAGAGCTGGCAGCTTCTCCTGCAGCAAAGAAGATACAACGTTGTGTGCAGACAGGGTTTTGTCAGTTGGATCCAGGAAGCGATTGGGGAAGGTAGTGTACACAGCTGCAGTGATCTGCTGTACTAGGCCCCAGACACCCCAGGCCAAGGTAGGCCCCACTCCCCACTAGGTTAGTGGGTAAGTTCATAGGGAAGGCCCCTTAGGTAGGGACCCTGCCCTTATCCGTGTCTGAGTCTTGTCAGTGACACAGCTGCAGTGCTGTGTGCTTTGACAAGAAGAGACAGTGTGGCTTGCAGTGCAGCCACATCAGTTAGTTTGGCAATTTCAGGAAAGGCCCCTTTCAGTGCAAGGGGGGGTTTGCTTTCTATAGTACCCAGTTCTATGTGATATCACCGGTGCCACTTGCACTCAGTGATCGCGGCCTGCGTCTGGGCTCAGACAGGCTCTACTACAAGAGACATTCTGTGGGTTTGACGCTCCACGAGGGAGACACCTCATGCGGAGGCGAATTCCTGTTCCTGCGTCAGACCCTTTTTGAAGAGCTTTACACCCGGGCACGGACGTGTGCCCGGGCAGGTATCTATAAGTGCACCACCTTTACCAACAGTCACTCACTTGGGGTATTGTGGGACATTTGGGACTATTGATATAACGTGTGGGGTACAAAGCCCTGCGTGGTGACCGGGTAGTTGTGCCTATTAGTGTTATAGAGGGACACTGTCAATGTCATATTGTTGAAGTATGTTATGTTGTGTTATTTGCCATATAGTAAACCCTTTTAGCCATAACCTTTGGTGTGGGCTGGTTACTTTATGGATGTTCCTATGTGAGGGCCACTCTACACTCCTAGAATCTCACATAGGTGGAGGCGCTGACAAGAAACGTTCCAGAGAAGCACCCCAGGCTCTCACTAGCGGAGGCTCAGACCTCCTGTGAGCCTGACAGGTATAACGCACCACACCTGGTAACATATAGGTTCCCCCTCACATACACTCTATATGCGATTGGGGTAGGGGGAATACCCATTACACCACTTAGATTGTAATAGGCAGGGATTTCCTTTCCTATTGTCTGACTTTGTTACGCTTATTGTTTTATAATTCCCTATACTGTTTTGTCTTTTTAAAGCCCTGAGTACACTGTGGGCAATATATAAATAAAGATATACATACCATACATACTCCGCAGAGGCCGATCCCACTAAGATCTGCCAGAAACTCCCATTCAAGTCAACGAGGCGGCTATCGGCCACTTCAGACTATAAAGATTCAGCCCCATAGTTTGTGCAATCATCAAATAAATAGCTGTGCTTATGATTATCACCACTAGGTGGTGCCCTTTAAATAGGGAAATGCAGTTAAGTCTCCGACAGATTAGATATTTTTCAACACTTGTGTGTAGCTTCAGGCATCAATTCTGGCACCTACAGACCAACAAGAAACTTCACATAGTGGTTATGAAATGATAATAGTGCTGGAATATTACTTGGGAAGTAAAGCGTGTCTTTTCTGCCTCATTTGCTCATCTAAAGATGGATTATTTTGTGTAGTTTAGAATGATTAGGTTTACATTAAATAGGGTTATGTTACTTTTTTTTAATTTACAAAACACCACTGCATCAGACCGGTGTGACGTGAGATAAAGACACGTTTGTCTCTGGTGTATTGGTAAATAGCAATCTGTATTCTGCTCTTGATAAAGCTTTATTAAAACAGATGCCGATATTTGGACCGGGACAATGCACCATTGCTTGAAATGTAAGAAAGTGGCAAATTATGTTTTTTTTGCGACAATCTCATGCTGAAAAGCTTAATTGTTCCTCTGACTGGGTGTATTACAGAGGGAAAAAAAAGTTCTATTATTATACTGCGCCAAGTAACTTCTTAACTTTGATAACTCTCATCAATCTCAGTTGTACATATGGCTGGACACGCATTTTGGTTTTCTCAGCATTCGTGTGGGCAACAAAATGACTAATAGTGAGTATCATTCACAATACAAAGATAAAGTTTATTCTAGAGATAACATTTGTGTGTTTGGGATTGTGCAACACAGTAATTTCTTCAACTACGTGGCCAAAATTTCCTGTGTAGTGGAAGGCAGAATATATATTTTTTTTATGTGAAACAGTGTGCACCCTTTTGGGGGGGGGGGGGGGGGGGGGGATTGTATTGTATTGTATGTCTTTATTTATATAGCGCCATAAATGTACATAGCGCTTCACAGTAGTAATACATATCATATAAACAGAAAAGACGGTGCAAAACAGCGCTATAAAACATAAACACCCCTATTGGGACCAATTAATAATATGAAATGGCAGCCAGACAAAAACTGACAGTACAGTCAGTAACACAGCATGGAAGAAAAAAAGACAATGTCGGCGCCAAAAGTGACAATAAGAATAGTTCAAACCATATGATGAAATGTCCAAATCAAAGTCCTTTGGTGATTGAAAGGTGGATGAGCGAAATACAGATTCTCTCCAAGACGTAACGTGATATGTGAAAATAAAAAGAAATAATTATAAGTGCAAGTATGTCGTCAATTGGAAATATAAAAACATATAACATAACAACACAAAAATACAAGACAGACTAACAACAGCAACAAGCCAGACTAAAAAATAATAAAAGCTATTTATTAACAACTAATACAGGTTCTGGAGGATCTTCACACACCAATCCGGGGGGGGGGGGGGGTAAAATCGTTGCCCTACTCACAGAATGAAAGATATTAATAGGCAGCAGGACTGGAGACACACTCTGTGATTCCAAAATGGCGACCGGAGCCCTCTCTCTGGCGTCCCCACGTGTGGTAGATGCGTGGTAGAGCTGCAAGGCGCAGGACCAGTGGTGCTTCTGAGCGAGGGGAGATGGGCCTCACCTCAACCGCTTCTTTCCGATTTTTTTTTCCATCTGCACTCGTTATTTTCCTTCTTTCCTTTTCTTCCTAGTTTATCTTTTCTCTTTTTTTTCTCTCTCCTCTGTTTTTTGCTTTTTATATTTTTTCTTTTTTCTGTTCTTTTCGTTTTTTTTGGGCTTTGTCCCCCCCCCCCCCCCACCCCTGGTGTGTAGTTCGGTTTTGTTGGGATTGGGGGTTCCTCCCCTGTCCTTTGCTTTTTCTTCTTTTTATCTTTTCTTTTTTTTTTCTTGATTCCCTTCGCTCTTCTATTCTATCCCCCCCCCCCACCACCCTATTTAAGACTCTCTTGTATTTTTTTTTTCAATCCTTAGAACATTTATCGTCCTACCATCCCACCGTAATGTCCGATTTTGTTTTGACTTGTTAAATTTTTTTTTATTTCCTCTGATCAGTGTTATATTTAAATGTGTTCAGCTATGGTTATTTTTCTTTATTTATTTCTTCCCTGTCTTTTTTCTTTTTGTTTTGTATACTTATCTACTTTTTTTTCTTTTGTTTCACTTATTTTCCTTTTTGGTTTTTCTATTGTTATTTTTCCCCCGTTAGACTTATTTTTCTTCTTTTCTATTATTTTTTTTTTATTTCTTTTTTTTTTTTTTCTTATTTTCTGGCTATTATTTTTGATCTTTTTTTTTTTTTATTCCTGTCGTTACTTTTGGTGAATCGTGGACTTTTGTTTTACTTTTGACTTTTTTGTTGTTTTTATAAGTTTTTTTTATTGTGTTTTTTTTATATGTTTTCTAGTATATTTCTTATATTTTCCGTGGTGATTTGAGTCCAAGATGACTGATTTTCTCTGTCCGACCCTCCCCAACCGGTTTTAGCGTCGCATGAACTTGAGTTGTTTATTTGTTTTTTTCTTTCGTTGTCCTGAAAACCATTTAAAAGGGCCATTTCAGTGCCCTGGTTTTACTTGTTCATAGCCTTGTTTGAGTTTGGTTGACTAGAACAGAGGCAAGCTAGGATGCGCTTAATTGTAGTTTTAATTGCTGTGTCTTTTTCTCATGGGATCTGGAGGTATTTGTAACCCCCTCCGCCGCCCCCCGTGATTTCACCCTAACCTCCTTCCGATCTCCTAATTGCACGCGTATCTCTCCCCCCCTCACCCATCCACCGGGTTAATGCACGTCCCACCACCAGGCACAAACAATTATCGCTTCTAAAAAAATCCATCCTCCCAACGTCTTTCGTGCCATGCGCGCACTTCTTCAAGGGATGTGCTCTCTACCCACCCCCTTAATCTGGATAGTTTATATACACGCAGTCCACAATTCCAATTGGTTAGTAACACAATTGGTAGTGGGTTAACCGCATGACTGTCAGAATAGAGGTAGCATACAAGAAAGCCTGGCTTAACATACATACATTGAAAATAATAAATAAAACACAACAGAACAACATTAAAACATTAAAAAACATTAAAAAGTACTAAAATATATAAATAATGGATGGAGCTCACAGGAAAGGAATAGGTTATAAAAAAGCCTTCAATTCAAAATCTATATTTAACCCCCTCGGTGAGAGTGTCTTCAATTCATAAATCCAGTATGCTTCCCGCATACTGGCATGATTGAGTCTATTCCCACCTCGGGGGCCAGCCTGGACCTCCTCAATGGTCTGACACCTTAAGCCTGTAGGGTTTTTGTTGTGGCATAAAAGAAAGTGGTGAGAGACACTGTGTGTAACTAGTCCTTTTCTTATATTATAAATATGCTCGTAGACACGTCTCTGATAGGTTCTCCCTGTCCTGCCAACATATTGCAAGCCACAAGGGCATTGCAATAAATATATTACAAATGTTGAATGGCAGTTGATAAATGTTTTTATCGGGTAAGTCTTAGAGGTAACCATAGATGTAAACTGCCTAGCATTTTTACTAAAGGAACAAGCCACACATTTCGCACAAGTGAAGAAACCCTTTGGACTCCCTATCTGTTTTGATTTATGCTGTTTGATGGGACAGCTGGGGGCCAATTATGATTTTAAATTATTGGCCCTTGTGAATATTATGTTTGTTTTTTTGGGCAGAATATCCACCAGATCTTCATCTTTAAGTAAAATGGGCCAATATTTATTCAAAATATGTTTGATTTTCGGGGCCATTTCATTGTACTGGGTAATAAATGAAATTTGATTGTTGTATCTCTCTGTCTTATCTTTTTTCTTCTTGTTGTAATTAAGTAAAGTGTCTCTTTGAAGATTGTCAACCTGATCAAATGCCTTATCAATGAGATCCTCTGAGTATTTTCTCATAATGAATTTATTTTTCAGATCCCTTGCCTGTGTCCTAAATGTTTCATCATCAGTGCAGTTACGTTTAAGACGTACTAACTGGCCCTTCGGAATATTCCGTAGCCACTGTGGATTGTGGTGGCTATCTGCGCGTACATAATTGTTCGCCTGAACTGGCTTAAAGAAGGTCTTGGTGCATATAGTGTTGTTCCTAATGTAAATGTGAAGGTCCAAAAAATCAATATATTCCGTGCTAAAATTACAAGTGAATTTAAGGTTATAGTGGTTGTGGTTAAGATAAGTGCAAAAATCGTCAAGTGAAGTTTGGCTACCTGACCAAACAAAAACCACATCATCAATGTAGCGCCGCCAGAGCACGAGGCTTGCCCCTAGTGGACAGTTGTTCCAAATGAACTCCTCCTCCCAACTGTCCATGAATAAATTGGCATAACTAGGAGCAAACCGCGTGCCCATGGCGGTACCACATTTCTGAATGAAGTAGTCGGAATTAAAGGTGAAATAATTGTGTGTTAAAATAAACATAATACCATCCACCAAAAAATCCCATTTTGCTAGGTGGATAATTATTTACCTGTTCCAACTTGCGAGACACAGCTTGGCAGCCTAGTTGATGGTCAATCACTGTATACAGTGATGTGACGTCAGCTGTAACTAATATATACCCAGGCTGCCATTCAAGATCTTTTAAAATTTGTAATACATGTGTCGTGTCTCGCAAATAGGACCGGACACCTGTAACAATTGGTTGGAGGTGATGGTCAATATATTGTGATAAATTAGAAGTGAGAGAGGAAATGCCCGAAATAATAGGTCTCCCAGGTGGTGCAGTTAAATGTTTGTGTATTTTAGGTATAAAGTAAAATAAAGGGGTGCGTGGAAACTCTATGGATAAAAAATTAAACTCATCCTCACATATAACCCCATTCTTTAAGCCAGTATCCAGCAGGTTGCCAAGTTCGGCCTTGAATTGAACTAAAGGGTCACCTGTAAGGGGGAGGTATGTGGTCTTATCACCCAATAGTCTCATAGACTCATTGATGTAATAATCCTTATCCATGACCACAATACCTCCTCCCTTATCTGCACACTTGATGACTATTGAATCGTTCTTTTCTAAACTGGAAACAGCTTCCTTCTCCTGAACGTTAAAATTGTCATACTTGATTTTATATGTACGACATGAATTTTCAAGATCCGTGTTCACCATCTCCACAAAAGAACTAACCAAATGTCCTTGTGCAAACTTAGGATAAAATGTTGATGTTTTTTTAAAAATTCTCTGTGGATGGTTCTCCATGCTACACACTTCGCTAGGTTTAATAACTTGATTAGATACAGCATCCCTAGCAAAATACTTTTTCAGGGCTAGCTTGCGAGCAAATTTGTGAACATCTATAAATACATTAAAGCTGTTTGGCCCACAAACAGGAGCAAATGTCAAACCTTTGTTGAGTACCTTTTTCTCAACATCAGTAAGAGAATACTTACTGATATTGAATATATTCGGATATACGGTACTTTTCTTTATTCGATTTCTACCAGTACCTCCTCTTCTGCCTCTGGGCCTGTTTTTCTTTTTTTGTAGTTTGGAGGAAGGCGAGATTCTATTGATGGTTTTACAACTTCCACTTCTGGGAAAATGTGCTCTCTCTCCTTCCTCCATTCTAAAAAAGAAAAATTGGTTTTAATAGCAGGTGTGGGGAGGGGTGTGTAGGAGATGCTCTCCGCATCACTTTCAGAGCCCATCTCCGACAGCAGTGTATATCTATTACTTACTGCAACAGGAACTGACTGGGGTAATACCAGTGCATCATAACGCTCTTTTGCTCTTTTTTGTTGTAAGTAGAGGTTTTTATCATGCACTGGTAGTTTAGCAGGTATGAAAGGTGTTGGAACCATCAAACTGGTGTTTTGTTTTTTAGGAGCGTGTTTCTGTTCTCTATGGGTAGTGTTACCCCTAGTGGCTCTAACTTCCTTGGTTCCTGATATCACCTTTGTATTCCTCTGTTCGGTCTTTTTCATATTAGCCTCCTTAGACTTTTTAGCCCAATCTCTCTGGCAACCTGAATCATAGTCCTGTTTGTCTCTAAAAAACTTTTGTTGTTTAATCTGGACTAGTTCCAATTCTGCCTGATCCAACCTTTTTTTGATGGTTGGTTCAAGTGCGAGCAACTCATTATTATCCTTATAGGGATCTAGCTGAATTTTCATTTCTAAAATCTGATCGTCCAGGTCAGCCAGGGTCTTTCTTCGCTGATGCACCAATAACTTCATGAGAGCGAATGAACACCGATCAAGTATTTCATTCCACTCTTTCATGAAGATTTCATTGTGTGCATCAGCAGTTGTTTTTTTCCGAACTCTCAGACCCCTTGGGATGCGGTGATTTTCCAAATACTTGCTCAGTGTGGTGGCTTCCCACCACTGTTTACTTTCTAACATAAGAGTCTTCTCTAACTGGGCAAGTATTGGATGAAAATCATCTGACGCACTCTCAATAAACTGGACTGAACTAGGATCACTAAAAATATGGTCCACGTTGACATTCCTGCGTGATCTCAAGTGAAATAGGGAACTCATTATTGATCCCTATGTGTATATCAATAAAATAATATATAAATAAGTGAATATATGAATGAATAAATAAGCAGCTAACACCAATGTTGTTCTGTTGTGTTTTATTTATTACTAGCTGAGAGACCCGGCGTTGCCCGTGAGTTACATTTAGCGCTAGGAAGAGTGGACAGGGGGGGAGAGTGGACAGGGGGGGGGGGGGAG